>CM062602.1:2329626-2607126 GCA_031470985.1 Agastache rugosa
ATATTTATTTAATCTATCTTCCTCTCATTATATATATGCCCTATAATATAGATAGATGCCACATATGTTATAGCAAGATCGCATGCTATCACAAGATCTATATATCCAATAGTAAACTCGACACAAAGTAAATACTTTAATCAAGTGAAAACTATCACAAGAAAAAATAACAACTGATTAATTCCTGTCATAATGAAAAATATTTTATTTTCTATTCCACATTTGACACTTGGAGTCGTATTTCCACGCACTATTACTCATGGGCATTACTATTGAGACAGTTATTCAATACATCTTATTATTTTTTTTATAATTTAAAAATCTAACAATTAATGTTATAATTTAAAAGATTAAAAATTCTTGCCCAAATTAAAATAATTCTTCAAAAATTAAAATAAAGCATACCATAAAATATGAAATTAAGCAGACGAAAAAAAAAATACAACATGAAATTAATTAAAGGAGCACTTTTTTTTTATAATAAAAACAGTGTAACTCAATTACTCCCTCTTCCACAATAAGTGGTCACGTTTCCTTATTGGATTGTCCCAATATAAATGGTCACTTAACTAATACTCCCTCCGTTTTTTTATAAGTGTCCTATTGAGAAAAAATTCTTGTTCCTTTTTAAGTGTCCTATTGCGGAATTTGAGGTTAAAATAATAACAGAACTCCTATTTTACCCTCATAATAATTATTGAAAAATGTAATTATTAGACTTTGAAAATAATAAATATGGGTATAAAAATAATATATCATACTTTCTTGGTTTTTGTAATTTTTCTTAATAGGACACTTAAAACAAAACAGAGGGAGTATGAAAACTTCTTTTTATCACAAAAAGATGTGGGTTTCACTACTCTTTATTTTTTTATTCTTTAAACAATTTTCACCTAAATACCGTGCCCAGAACAAAGTAGTCAGTTATTATGGGACTAAGCGAAGACTACACTAACTAACAAAACATACATTACGACGGTCATTCATTAATTTAAAAATATAAATAAATATCTCATAACGAATGACAACAACAATCAATTCTTTAAAACAAAAGTTATTAATAAAAAAATGACGACCAGTCTTTTTGGCTAAAGGAAGAAAAATGAAAAAAACAAAACAAAATAATAAGCCAAAAATTTTGAAAACTAGAAAAAAAAGAAAAAAAGAAATGGGGGTGGAGATAGCGGGCCCCACCATCCAGACACACCAACAAGTACATATTATTACATATAATGATAATATACCTAGTTAAATAGAAAATAACATTAATTAATTTGTACCATCACAAAAAAGAAAATTAATACAATTTAAAGTGTTCCAATCAACTTGAAAAGTCAAACCACCTCTCCCAACACCTGAAACCTCGTTACAGATGAGAACTGAGAAGTGGCCCTCAAATGTCTAGCAAAGTCAAGCCAAAGTTAGTGGAGAATCAAGAAAAATCTCTCCAAGAATCATTGGATAAATTATAGATTTTTTTTTCTTTTAGTTTTTGCAAGAAATTACACAATAATAATTACAAAAACCAATTTCATATATAAAAGAACAAAAAAAGAAAAATTGTTGCATGCATGCAAACTCATCTACATCTCTAATTCATCACCATTTTCTTTTCTACAATAGTCTGAGCAAAAAAAGGGGAGACTTTAATTTCTAGGACATCATCATATTTTATTTTTTCATTGATCCACATGAAAACAATCTCAGAACTCACCAAACAGCAGCAATCAGACACAACATTTGCCTTTTTTTCTCTCACTAAGGTTTGATGATACACCTCTAGCCTCTAGGAGGTACATCATGTCCCATACCAGGGCTATTTCCGGGCGAAGTTGGTCTGTACGCATCTGTCTGTATCTTTTTATACCTTGCGACACGGGCCCTGATCATTTCTGGGTTCGACTTGATAGAAGCTCGTACAAGTACGCGAGGGTTTGGCTTGGTCAAATCTCGTACCAGTGGTATTTGAGGGTTTGACTTGGTAAAATCTTTTCCCGGTGGTATTTGAGGGTTTGACTTTGTCAAAAGTCGTGCAGGTCGTGGAGGGCTCAATTTGAGGCTCGACTTGATTAAAGCTTGTGCCGGTGCTGGTGGCCGAATTTTATGTGGATGGTGTGCGGATGTGAGGCCGAAATGATAATCGAAGAGCAAAACAAAGGTATAAACAACAACATAGTGTTTGGTATGTATCGCCATGAAATTCGAAATAGGGTTTTGGGTAGTATTGATATTGATATTTGTGAGATGTGAACTCAAAATGCAAGTGTAGTATGAGCTCTGATGAGAGAGAGAGTGATATGAGGATGTGGCATGGCAGAGGAAGACAGGTATATATCGAAATTGGAGAAGGTCCCTCGGATGAACATGTTGATCATAACTAAAAATGCAAAGGTAAATTGAAGATCGATGCAAATGTGCCATTTTTGGAAAAATTAATGTAATAAAGGAAGTGAACATGCGAATATTTCCAAACTAGGTAAGGATAACATTTTCTTGACTCAATCGATTTTAAAGGGGGTCCACGACCACTCAATTTTTACAATACTATAATAATATATTTAATATATTTTTTAGGTTTTGCTAAGAACAATATGATTAGACACCACCAATGAACAATTTACTTTAACATTTAAATTTTATTTTATTTTATTTTTTTGAATTTTTTTTGTCTGGTTGCTTGAGAAGGACAGAAATTCTCAGCTGTAAGCATTGAAAGAAGATTAGTTGATTGCAACGTGAGAGAGTTGAGAAAATTAAAGAATTTGTGAGGGAAATGCTTCTTCCACTAGGGTTTTTCTATGTCATCTTAATTACTGCTGTTGCTTGATATTAAATCTATTATATTTGTCAATTCGTTGCACAATCTTAATATATATATTTAAGAAAACCCATTAATTATATTTTTAATTTTTTAATTTTTTGACAAGCCTTTCCATTACCCTTCTTTTCCACCTTTCAAATTGTAAATTGAAAGGTGTAAAGTTGAACGATAACAGGTGATAGTAATTAATTGGAAGTATCATTTCATGTTTTATATATTATTATCGTAATTTCGAAGCTATAAAAGTTCGGACGACTCTCTTGATTGATATGATATTATTTATTTAATTTAAGTTTAATTTGAAAATAACTTTTATACGTTCTATTAGAATTGGATATTGAGCATGATTTCCTTACAAATTCAGCTTGTAAAGGGAGGAATACCTCACCGATATAAAGTGATTTATGCCACTTTCTCCAACCAATGAGACATTTTAACACGTTCCAACAAATCTCGATCTTGGTATGATATCTCGTACTTAGCTTGCATGATTTTATTTCTGGATTTTCCTAAATCGAACACATCATGATCTATATATACCTATATACCTATAAATTAATGGCCATATATGCAAGAACCAGCAATTATTCAAATAAACTGGAGACTCAGACGAGATCTTGTATAACTGTAATTATATATATAGAGCGAATATTATTACTGCAACAAGAAATATCTTCTTTCGTCGTTCACAACAAAAAATTAAACCCAAGCCTGTAAAATAAGAGTGATGCTATTCGGACATAAATGTCCGGACATAATCCAGCCTATTTAGGAAAATAGAGCAGTTGGATCCGTTTTATTTATTTATTTAATTTTGTAATTAAAAGAAAATATGCTGAATTATCATTTTAAAAATGGAAGTTAAGGGTAATTAAGTAAATTACATTATTTTATATAATAAATCTTAAGTAAAAATTATTAATATATCCTTTTATGTCCAGACATATGTGTCCAAAAAGTATTATTGATAAAATAAATATATATGCAAGTCTAAAAAGCAACAAAATTATATGCATTCACATAAATTATATGCATGTCTAAAAAGCAACAAAATATATACTTCTTCCGTCCCAATTCAATAGGTTCGCTTGCCTTATACGGACGTCTCATTTCAATAAAATATTACAACACCCATAACACTTAATAAATACCCTTAACATAACTAAATTATAGCTCTTATGCCACCAAAAAACTACTCTCTCCTCTCTTCTATTTAATTTGATAAAAACACTCTCTTAAAAGTTATTTTATCTTTCTAACTTTATAGTCTATTTAATCGGACTTTAGAGCCTTAGAGGGATGGATTATTAAATATGGTCTCATTTCTTTATAGGCCTGAGGCTATTGCTACTAGGCTAGCTAGTAGCCTCTTATGACCAAACTGGTTTTGGTATCAGCGATGTATTTGCTCTGTCTTCAATTAAATATTCTGAGCCGTCAACATTTTTGTTCTCAAATAAATGTCTTATCGTAGTTTTCAATACAATTTTGGTAAATTGTCACATTTATCTCTTGATTCAGGAAGTTTACTCAGTTTTTTATGCAATAATTAAGAGTAAAATATGTTATTTTATCTACTGTGTTCATATATATTTTTTAGCGACTCGAGACATTTATTTGGGAATAGAGAGAGTAATATCTTAATTGGAGAGGGTGAGAGAGAGAGAATATCTTAACTAGAGAAAGAGACCGTTCAAAGAAAAGGAAAATAAGAAAAACTAGAGAAAGAGAGAGAGAGCGTCAAGTGAAAAGGCTAACATATTCCTTACTTTGAAGAACTTTTGTGTACTCCCCAACACTTAATAAATTGAGGAGCATTCATTTCAAAAAAATAAAAATAAATTGAGGAGCATTTTAGAATACGATTGCAGTCAACATCGTGACGCTTTTTCGTTCAAGAAACCTACCCATGAATCAATCCTACGAAACCTATGTTTTTTTTAGGGTTGTGCAACAAAAATTAAACCGACTAAATATTCCCTTTCCATGACTGCCCAATCCCATGTAAGAAAACAGTATCATTCTTAAATAACTATATATGCCATGTGGGATTCATCCCCACACCCACAATATAATAAAGGGGTATTGATTTCATGCAAGATCATATTATAATTTTAGGCACTGATTTGGACGTGGTTGACCGGACGGTGCAGTTTAATTAAAAATAATAATTATTTTGAGAAAAGTGATAATTATTAAGTGACAATTCACATTCAACTGCACGGTAAGATCGATTCCATCGAAGTCATCCCCCTCATAATTTTATTGATAACTAGCTCGAAATATATATATATATATATATATATATATATATATTGTAGAGATTAAATATAAATGAACCATCAAGTAAAAAATAAGAATTGATCTGAACCATTGATTCTTGTGTGATCTAACAGATGCATCCAAGTAATGCACTCAATAAATTAATTTTACGATAAATCAAAGTAATGAATCTAATGCATCATTTTCACGATGCATCTAAGTAAGATATACTCTACAATATATTCATCAGTTTGCGTGAGAATCAATCTTTATCACCAATTTTATAAACTAGATTTATTCATATTCTCTTCGTTCAAGATATAAAGTCCTACCTATCTATTTATATTTGTCTACAAAAAAAAGTCTTACTCCACTTTTTGTAGTATCACACACTCCATTCTCTCTTATATTTATCTATTTTTGACATTGATGGACCCCTACAAATTGTACCTTTATTCCTTTAAATTATACTTTATTGTATCTTTATTCCTACAAATTATACCTTTATTCCACAAATTGTACCTTCAACATTACCCTTCAAAGACTTTTATTCCACTCAAAACAACTCCAACACTCTTTCTTAATATATGTATCCATCACATAATGAGACTTTATATCGTGACGTAGGTAGTATTTCTTAAGATTATAATGTTTCCTACCGGAATCATTCCCCATATATTTATATATGTATCTCTTTTTCTTTTATTCTCTCTTTCTTTTTTTACTTTTATCATGTCAATCTTACTAGCCGCATTTCTTGGGAACATTTTCTTTCTAATATAATATTTTGATAAACAGAAACCCACTAGAATTTGTAGGGCAATTAGGCTATTGTTTAGTATCTTGCCAAGTATCTAAAACTGATTTCTCCTTCACCTTCACTTTACAACAAGGCAAATGATTCTTTTTGTTGATTTTGAAATCTCCGGATCCCTTTTAAAATAGTATATTGTCATATATAAATTATTTAATCAATGTGTTTTATTATATATATGCGGTTATGCGCTAGTGTACTATAGTAATCCATATAATATTAAAATGATTATGGATTCGGGAGCTCTTTTTAATTCGAGGTCCTACGTGGCGCTCTCTCTTTTCAGTATTCTTATTTATCTTTAATCCTTATTTTGAGCATTTTTATTCATTTATTATTCTATGTATATTTAATATAGATTTTCTCATCCCACATTGATTTTTAATAAAACTTCATTCTTGGAGCACCTATATAAATACTCACAATCCATGTGTATTTTTTCATTCCGCAATTATTTTGCACAACCAATATAATTTGGCAAATTAATTTATTGGCCAAATCAATAGTTTTATTTTTATTGACAATTTTAATTTGATCAATTATGTAGTTGTCAATATTAATTTGTTTAATTTAACAAATTTTTAAATTGACGTAAATAAAAGAAAAATCTCAAAAATACGTATTCTCAATTATAATTCTTGGATTTGTATATATATACACGTAGGGATAATTCTCGAAATTTAACTTTGTGACGAGATGATCAGACGTACACAACAATTAACAATGTATATAATGAAATATTTGACAGATTGTGAAGTAAAAAAAAAGAAGTTTGATTTCTATTGATTTTTTGCAACTAAAGAAAGTGAAATAAAATCAAAGAAACACTCTTTTGATCAATTATCGAAATATTATCACTCTGAAATAATATTAAATTATTTTTAATGTTCATGATTATATATTGCAAAATAATAATAAAAATAAAATATTTGTTAAGGAAGTACAATAAAATCGAAGAAACAACCTTATTAATATATTTTATTTTAATAATATTGTTCGCCGTCAATTTTCGGCGGGATACACACTAGTTAATAATAAAATATGAAAACATTGTTGGCTTTATAATACACATATACCAGATTTTAGTTTTGCACACAGATTTTGAAAGTTAAGGATAAATATAATTAACTTAAATAATAATTATATCATGTTTTGAATTTCCACTCAAATCAAAGCCCGATATCATAATTTTTGTGAGTTGGCTCCGACTTGGCACTACTCCAATCATAACAACGTAACTTTGATTGTGAAAATAAATAAAATTTAAATTAGTTTTAATTTCCACCTCATCTCTCTCTCTCATCTCCAATCTCCCATCTCTCTATATTTTCTTGTAAGCAAAAATCAGCCGAAATTGAAACTCGTCCCTCTTATTCTGTCTCTCTAATCCCTTTGTTGGATTCGAGCTAGTAGCTCAATTGGTGTTGACAAGTTTATGTAGAAGCAAAATTGACTGAAATGTTTGAGTTGTGTGAGAACAAAGATTGGCATTTGAGCTTCTGTCTGAGCTAGTATTGTCGCAGCCCGACCCCAATATCAGATGTCAAGGCTGGTAGGTCCCACGACTTACACAATTTATGATTAACAAAGGAATTTAATAGCGACCCTACTATTGTTGGAAATAACAAAGGACGTTCATACTCAACAATTCATCGATTTTAGAATAAATACGACATGCATGATTCGAGATCAACAAGACAATCAACTGATTTCAATAATGACATATATATCGATAAATATAACTCAAATCAGCTCGAAATCAAAAGACCTGATCAACCAAATAATCATTAATGACTAAGTATACATCAAGTTGAAAATAAATAGACTTGATCAACCAAATAATCGATATTGATCACGAGAGTGACAAGCGGAATTGAGGATCAAGAAAGCACGATAAGGAAGACTGTTTCAAGTTCGACAAAGCTTCATGGAAACAAAAATTTACTTATATAATATACCAAGGATGAGTTCCAAAAGAAAACTTGAAAAGAAGAGTTCAACTTTTAGATCATAGTTCGACTCTAGGGTTTCAAGGACTTCAACATAATTCGATTCTAGAATTCAGAATTCAAAACATCATTTATAGAATATCAAAACATCATAACATAGCAGCGGAATACGAGAGATTATATGTATGACGACATATAATCTAGGCTCTACATTCATCAAAACAACAACAACAATCAACCCAGCACTCGTCATTTTCATCCCTGCTAACCTGCACATTTTATAAATAACATGCAGGACTGAGTACTTCGTACTCAGTGAACACATGCCAAAAACATTTGAAAACTTTGCTGCATACAGCTATATTTGAAAAACTTGCCAGAAAATATAATACGAGGATTTTCTGAAAAACAACTCGTAAAATGCTAAAAATATTTTCTTTTTCTTAGGAATCATTTGTCTGCAGACATTTATAATAGTATGAACCATATCTACAATAAATAATGGTGATGAGAAAGAGGCCTCTTTCTTAATCACTTGTAACCGGCATATCAAGGAAAGGCTCACAGTTACATATAACCGGCCCATCAAAGAAAGGAGAACGATTACTAATGTGTACACAGATTCCATCTTGCGTGGAACCGAATTTGTCTTTCTTTAGTAGATGGTAACATACTTAGCATTTTAAAAATAATTTGGAAAGTATCAAAGATTTGAAAATCATACGATAACATGCTTTTCACATTTTTCAGTTTAGAAAGCCCACCTGAACAATTTAAGCTTTAACTTTAAACTTTATCGCTTGGTCGACCTCTTACTTTACGTTCCTGCTCCGGCCTCCACTTGCCCATTTAATTCGAAACGAGATAACGACTTTAGAACGAGAACTTCTAGCGAATAACTACTTTGATAATCTTAACGTAATTCGATTCAAACTTCTACGCCGAAACTCGACGAACCTCGAGAATTTCTATCTTAATTCCTTAAACACTCTTAATCTATTTTAATCCCTCATTAAGCATCAAACATCAACATTTCAAATTCATTCATAAACATTCATTCATTACTTTTTAACATAATCGACAAAGCCGATTTTAATCCGTCTAACGGATCCAGAAAATTCTCAAATTAATTCCACGCACTTATTCCATCATATCAAACATATTTATACATTCATTACACATATTCAACTCGATTAGCATATAAACTTCCAAATCGGAAAAATCATCCAAAAATAGAGAATCTTTAATATTCTGAATTAAATTTCGAAAAAATTACACAATATTACATTTTTAGTAATTAATTCATAATACAATTAATTTCTTAATTAAAAATCACTTAATAATTTATTTATTTATTTTAATTTTCGGTAGTTTTAATTTTAGGATTTCTAGAATTATTTTCTCTTCTTTTTAATTTCTAATATACTTAATTAAATATTATAAGCTTATTTCTTCATTTAATTTCATTCAATTAACCATTAAACAATAAATCCTAATTTAAGAACCCTAATTTAAGAACCCTAATTTAACTTTCTAGGGTTTCTAGGGTTAATTATGCTTTTAATTCACTAACTCTTGATTCAACAATTACCATTAACATTATATAACATCGAATTATCCGTCAATTACATATTTCTTCATCAAATCTTCAAAACCCTAATTAAAACCCTAATTTTCGACATTTAATAACAAAATAAGATATGTTGGGAATTCTTGTTTACTTCCAACATGAAACATTCTAAAATACTTAATTAAATTCATTTATATCATTAAAACAATCATACAATCCATGCATCAAGTGTTCTTCATTTTCTCTCATTTTCGAAAATTCTCAATTATGATCTAAGGTTTCTCATGCTTAAATCTAATTACATATTTGATCTTATAATCATATTCTAAGCATAATTCATGATGATTAAAACATCATTCAATGCATGAATCAAAATCTAGTATTTTCTTCCAAAATTTCGAAAATAATAAATCTAGGGTTAGGGTTTTTTTTTATATTTACTCACACAATTCATCATATAAACATCATATAAGCATCATACTAAGACATGAAAAACATCCAACAAATCCTCCAATTTCTGCCAAATTTTTCGAAATATACATATAAATATTAGAGAAGATTTCAACCATAGGAATTGAGCTATAAGTGTATAAGAACAATTATATACACTTACTTAATTACTTGAGAATGATTTAAGGTCTTGACCCTTAGATCTTCAAGCTCTAAGCTTGCAACAATGGAGAAAAATGGCGGAGTGTGTGTGAGTGTGTGTTGGTCCCAAGACGGATACCTTGGTGTAGAGGAGGGGGGTGAGGTTGAAAAACTTTTCCAGTTAAAAACTCTTTTGAGTGAGCTGGCTGTGTCCGATCCAGCTGGAAGGCAGCTTGATCGACACAGCTGGCTGTGTGCGGAATGTGGTGGGTTTGGAAAGTCCGTCTGTTACTTCAAATTATATTGCAAAGCTCTGTTTCATTTTTCAGTTAGTCAGTTTATGCAGCTTGAAATGTATGCATAAGAGGTTAGCAGAATGCATAAACAAAGCAGTAAAGAACAAAGCAATTTTAACGTGGTTCGGAGTAACACCTCCTACGTCCACGACCAGATTCACTGGTAATTCACTACCACTTGGTTTTCAAGTACCAAGCAACTTCACAACTCTAACCTGAGTTGTGTTCCAACAGTTTATGGGCACTGTCAAGCCTACACCTCTCAGTTTGCGGGTACTGAGAAAACCTGACCACTCGAATTACACGCTTCGAGCAGGCGTACCTTAACCTAATGTTGGGAAAATTAATAGAGTTTTGATTGGATACCAAAACCCAGCTGACCCCAACTGAGTAGATGATCGCACAAGCCTAAGCGTTTTTCAGCTCACCTGTTTGAGCATATAGAGTTTCTTAGTTTACAGGTAGATCAGCTGAAGACAGCAGAAGACACAGCTAAGCAGACAACTTAAAGGACTCAGCAGAGCAAGACCAAGAAGAGTCAAAGATCTTGCAGCATCAAGACCCAGCTCAGTGACGGAAACCCAGCTCAGTGTCGAAGACCCAGCTCAGTGTAAAAGACCCAGCTTAGTTCGATGACACAGCTCAGGTCTGAGACACAGCTCAGGTTAATGACACAGCTCAGGTTGAAGACACAGCTCAGGTTGATGATACAGCACAGGTCTAAGACACAGCTCAGAGTCAAGACACAGCAGAGTCCAAAACGCTGAAGACACAGCAGAGACGCTTAGCAGCTCGAAGACGAAGACCTTCTCCAAGACAAGATCCCAATGTCAGAAGATCTTGTCTGATGCAGTCAAATCAGAGAAGGAATAGCTTCTGCAGACACAGACCTACTTCGTAGGTAAAGGCCAGAAGTCAACAAGAGTAGGTAAGATTCAAACGGCTCTCTTCCAACGGCTAATTTGAATCTTCACCTATATATATCTCTCCTCCACCATTGAAGAAGATGCTGGAGAGTGACTGACAAGACGACTGAAGAAATAGAAGAAAACAGAAAAATGAACAACGATCTTCAAAGCCAAATCTTTCAAGAACACCCAGCCAGTCAGCTGTGTTCTTAGTTGTTCACATATTCAGTCATAGGCAGATTAGATCAGAATAAATATCTTAAGCCTAGTTTGAACGAGTTCATCATACTCCTTGTTCTTCATTGTAAGAACTCGTTCATAGTTGGAAAACCATACCCAAACCCAAACCCAGAAAGGTTAGGTAAAGGTACGCTTGCTCGAAGCGTGTAATTCGAGTGGTTAGGTTCTTCAGTACCCGCAAACTGAAGGTGTAGGCTTGACAGTGCCCGCAAACTGTTGGAACACAGCTCGGGTTAGAGTTGTGAAGTTGCTTGGTACTTGGAAACCAAGTGGTAGTGGATTACCAGTGAATCTGGTCGTGGATGTAGGAGGGGTTACTCCGAACCACGTTAAAGATGCTCTTGTTATTTATCGCTTTGTTTTATGCATGTTACTAACTCTCATAAGCATACATTTCAATCTGCATAAACTGACTAACTGAAAAGTGAAACAGAGCTTTGCAATATAATTTGAAGCAACAGACGGACTTTCCAAATCCACCACATTCCGCACACAGCCAGCTGTGTCGATCAAGCTGCCATCCAGCTGGATCGAACACAGCCAGCTCACTCAAAAGAGTTTTAAACTTGGAAAAGTTTTTAAACCTTGGTGTATTCACCCCCCCCTCTACACCAAGGTATCCGTCTTGGGACCATCACCTAACCTTTATGGGTTTGGGTTTGGGTGGGGTATGAGTTTTCCAACTATGAATGAGTTCTTACAATGAAGAACAAAGAGTATGATGAACTCGTTCAAACTAGGCTTAAGATATTTCTATTCTATTCTATCCTGCCTATGACTGAATATGTGAACAACTAAGAACACAGCTGACTGGCTGGGTGTTCTTGAAAGATTAGGCTTTGAAGATCGTTGTTCATTTTTCTGTTTGCTCTTTTATTTCTTCAGTCGTCTCGCCAGCCTCACCAGCCACTTTTCTTTTCAATGGTGAGGAAATATATATAGGTGGAGATTCAAACTAGCCGTTGGAAGAGAGCCGTTTGAATCTTACCTACTCTCATTGACTTCTGGCCTTTTGCCTACGAAGTAGGTTTGCATCTGCAGAAGCTATTCCTTCTCTGATTTGACTGCGTCAGACAAGATCTTCTGACATCGGGATCTTGTCTTGGAGAAGGTCTTCGTCTTCGAGCTACTAAGCGTTTCTGTTGTGTCTTCAGCGTCTTGGACTCTGCTGCATCTTGACTCTGAGCTGTGTCTTAGACCAGTACTGTATCATTAACTTGAGCTGTGTCTTCAACCTGAGCTGTGTCATTAACCTGAGCTGTGTCATTGACACTAAGCTGGGTCATTTACACTGAGCTGGGTTTTTGACACTGAGCTGGGTTTCCATCACTGAGCTGGGTCTTGATACTGCTGGGTCTTTGACTATGCTTGGTCTACTCTGCCGAGTCTGCTCTGCTAAATTCCTCAGCTGTGTCCGCTTAGCTGTGTCTTCTGCTGTCTTCAGCGACTCTACCTCTAAACTTAGAAACTCTATAAGCTCAAACAGGTGAGCTGAAAAATGTTTAGGCTTGTGCAATCATCTACTCGGTTGGGGTCAGCTGGGTTTTGGTATCAAATCAAAACTCTATTAATTTTCTCAACAATTCCCCCATTTTTGATGATGCCAAAACCTAACTGAGAAAAACAATTTACTTCCCCCCTAATAGAAAACGAGGTTTCAAAAAGAAATAAACATTCATAGCAGGTAATCAAATTCAGAGTTCAGTGCCTGGACAAAGAGTTATTGTCATCAGGGTGAGCTTGAGAGCAAAAACATTTCAGTTTTATTAATCCTCAAAGAAGATTACAAGAATTACAATATTAACAAACTGAAATTAGACAAAAACTATTTAAACCCAGTTGGCTGGGTCTTCATTTCGTCTTCGTCGTCGCTGATTCTCCAGTCTATCTTCTTCCAGTTGCTCATCCGTTCTCAACCTGTACCGGTTGAAGATCATCCATTCCAGCTTCCTGTATTCTTCTTCATTGTTTACCTTGGAAATTTTTCTCCTGATCGCCCATCTATTTACTTCTGCGATAATTTGCGATTTGTCAGGAAGATGAGTTCCAGGTATCAGCGGAGGCTGGAGATGATACAACTTGGGAGCAGATAACTGGATCTTCGTAGTCTTTGCAGCATTGAAGAATGCTTTCGCAGTCATCTTATCTTGATGAAAGAGCTCATTTAGATGCATCTTGAAAGTAACATCTGGTGACGTATTTGGGTAGGCTCCCGGTGTAATACCCCGCTCTTTCGTAATCGAACCTAGGGTTAATTAGATTTCCGCTGAGATAATTAAGCCGTGAGAATTTAGAAAGAAATTAAGTTCCGGCAATAAAAATCTTTCGACAGCCCTAATTTGCCGAAATTAAGTAAAATAAGAAATTTAAGATATAAATCTCGTCTCGGTTGATCCGAGAAAGATTACGAATGTGTTTATGATTATGTGCTTATATGTTTGAAGTTTATTCATGAAGTGTGTGTGATTAATTGAGAGAATTTATTTTTCGGAGATCGTAAAATTTCTCCAGCAATGTTATTTTAGTCTGGATTTCATTTTCGGAATTTTTCTCGACAAGCTTAAATTAGGGTTAGAGAAACCCTAATAAAATTCATGAAGCTCAAAAATTTAGTTTTTAAAGTCGAGATGTTTATAATTAAAGTTTCATTGATGTTTAATTAATTAATTAGAGAAGTAATTAATTAATTAATTAAACTAAACACTATGCATGATATTTATGGATTTTAGCTTATCCAATAAGCTTTCTTAATTAAATTAAATCCTAAAATCTAATATATGGATATGATAGTACATCTAAATCTAATGTTAGATATTAAATACCAATAAAATTAAATAATAAAATCCAATAATATCAATGACATGATCCTTAATAGATCTTATCCCAACATGTAATTATTGCAAATAGTAATCTTTGTCTAAGCATGAATTAAATGTGTTAGCATCTAACACTCATATCATTCATCTCTCTCTCAAACCTCTCGGCACTCCACACACACACACGACAACAAACACACAACACACACATCCACCATTGAAGATCAAGGTTTAAGCTCAAGAGTAAGAAGATCTAGCTTCCAATTAACCAACAAAGGTTAGATCTTTCACTAATCATGTTCTTAGCTCAAGATTGAGCACAAAAATTCATCTCTTCCTCTTCCAAAACTTTCGAAATTTTCATGAAGTAGGATAGATGTTTTTTGATGTTTGAATATTATGTTAGATCTATGATCTAGATCCCAATTCTAGCATCAATTTAAGAAGAATCAAACCCTAAACCTAATTTCTATTTTTTTCGAAATTTTCAATAAAATTAGGGGTTTTTTATTCTTTGATCCTATGATCAATTTGATAATTTATATGAGCTCCTAGGATGTATATAAGCATGCTTGATGATTTAATTTAGCAAGATTTGATCAATTGTCATTTTATTTTAATTTGGCTGAAATTAAGCTTAAATTTAGGGATTTTTGATTCTTTGATTCTATGATCAAATTGATGATTTCTATGAACTCCTATGATGTTTATAAGCATGTTAGATGGTTTGATTTATCAAGAGTTGATCAATTTTATTTTTATTTTGAAATAGCCGAAAATTTAGGGCTAAAATTTTGAAATTTTGATTATGATCTTCTATGATTAAATTGATGGTTTAATTGAGCTTATATGATATTATTTAGCATGTTGATGTATGGATTAAATGAATTGAATCCTCCTTTCTCTAAATTTTAATTGAATTCGAAATTTAGGGTTCATAATTTGGGGAAATTTTGATAATGAATTTTTATGAGGAAATTGATGATGGATTCTTGCTTAGGATGATGAAATAAGCCTAGGATGAATTATTGAGAATTTTTAGAGCCCAATTAAAGAATTTTGAAAATTAAAGTTTACTAAAATTTAGGGCTTTTTAATCTAAAGCATAAATTGGTTAACTAATGATTCAATTAGCCTTTATAATTATTTCTAAGCATGTTAGAAGTGGAATTGGAGAAAAAGAAATTTTTTAAACCCTAGAAGTGAAAAAGTCGAAGGTTAATTTTAAGTGAAGGGTTTTGATTTTTCTTCAAGCTATTTAAGTAATTATGTTATAATTGAGGTTTATAAATTAAATTAACATGTTTAGAAGTGATTAAAATGAAATTGGCATTTTAATCCTCAATTTCTCAAAAGGGCCGAAATATATATGTATGTTTTAGCCATGTATTTGATTTTTAATTAAGAAAATAATGATAGAAATGAAATATACGTTAAAAATTAAGTGACGTAGAATTTTTTGGAATTTTAATATGAAGTTTTGAAATTTTTCTATTTTCCGACTAGTTTTCAAAGTCGAAGGTTTATACGTATAGATTACTTTGTTTGATGATGTGATTGCGTAATTGTGATTAATTTAGTATAATAAACTTATGGAATTAATTCGAGAATTTTCGGAGCTCGTTTGTCGAGTCGAAAACGTACTAAGTTTGATGACATGAATAGTGAATGATGAGATTAATTGTTAATTACAATCTAATGATGAGATTGATTGTTAACTAAGTGTTAATGATGAGATAAATTGTTAATTTGTTAATAATATACTAATGATAAGTTTAATTGTTAATCATATATTAATGATGCTTAAATAGTAAGTTTAATTATCGATGATTTTAAATGTTAATGTGATACTTGAATGTAAATAAGATGTAAATGAGATGTTGATGATATGTTGATTATTTATGATGATTATATGTTAATGAAATATCATGTGCTTATGTTATGATGGTGTGATTAATGTTGAAAGTAGTATAAGTTTATAAGTTAATAAATGTTAGTAGTAAGATGAAAGGATTAGAAATAAAGTATATGTTTACTTATATTTTAGAAGTTATATTTGAATTAGTAAATGATAAAGAGTTAAGATTTAAGATAGAAAAGTTTAAGTAGTAGTTGTCGAGCGAAAACCCTAGAAAGCCGAGAAAGATCGTAGTATCGAAGCAGCATCCCTCATTCCTCGATTTTACTTTTCTCGCTCTTATGTAAAACCTAATTTTAAACTGAAGGACCGAGCGGGACCAATAAGTGAAGGGGAATCGAGAAGTAAAGTTTAGTCCAGCGACTTCGAAATAGGTGGACTTTCTAAACTAAAGAAATGTCGAATGTGACTATATGATTATGATTATGTGATGTTTTAAATTGATTGACTTGCCAATGTTTAAAGTGTTTTAGTATGTTACCATCTACCAAGGAAAGACGAATTCGGTCATACACAAGGTGGGATTTGTGTGCACAGTTTGTAATCGTGAGCCTTCCTTTTTGGTAGGCCGGTTACAAGTGTTTGAGAAGGAGGCCTACTTCTCAGCACTATTATGTGATAGTAGATTTGGTACATACATGATAAGTATTTTTGACTCGAGTCACTTATATCAAAAGAAAATGTTTGAGCATGCACATGTTTGTTTTTAAAGTTTACTTGTGTTATGCTTTATGACAAGTATTCAATCTATAGCTCTAAGTAGCAGGTTTTAAATTATTTTGGCATGTGTTCACTGAGTGCGAAAGTACTCAGCCCTGCATGTTA
The DNA here is from genome assembly GCA_031470985.1 of Agastache rugosa. NCBI lineage: Eukaryota > Viridiplantae > Streptophyta > Magnoliopsida > Lamiales > Lamiaceae > Agastache > Agastache rugosa. Next base: position 2,346,637 of record CM062602.1, read on the forward strand.
TTTCTAAAATGTGCAGGTTAGCTCGGATGGAGATGGAGTGTGCTGGTCAGGCTTTGTTGTTGACCACTTGAGTTGTCAGTTTAAGTTAGAGCACGGTTATATGTCTTCATACATGTACCCAAAACTATGTTTTCCGCTGCAACACTCTGAACTTGTTTCAATTTCTGTTGTTTTGTTATGTCACTGAGGTTATAAATTCCTAAACCATGGTTCAGTCTGTTAAACCTAAAATTTCAGTATGCTTAACTCTGATACGAGATGGTGTAGCTTCTTGACCATACTCGTTGATCGTTGATCGAACTTGATATATGAATTGTCGTTCTTGAATAATGATGTCGTTGTTTAATATGTGATTTGACTCCGTTTGTCTTGATAGCATGTTTTGTTGATTTGAAAGTATGATTTGGTGTATTTTGGTTCCTGTTGGATAACTTGGGTCGTTATCTTATCCTTTGGTTAATCATAAATTGTGTACGTCGCGGGACCCACCGGCTTAGTCATCTTCATTCTAAGTCGGGCTGCGATACCCATATAGTAGTAATCTTCAATGAACTCGAATTTTGTATGTTCCCAGTCGTCGTTTAACTCTTCTGGAATCCATTCATCTATTCTTCTCCAGTTCATTGGCATCTGAGGCTTTTTCTTCGATGCTCTGATGTTTGCTCTTTTCTTCTTCTGCTTCTTTTCTTCAGCATTGAGCAAGCTTTCCTTCTTCTTCTGCTGCTCTTGAAAGCTTTTCATCTCTTGCTTTTGTTGATTTACAAAGTTGTAGAGCCATTGAGTATCATTGATTTGTTTTGGCGTGGCTCCGCTTGCTTTGGAAAGAGGAATGATCATTTTGCTCCATTTTCCTCTCCGTTCAGCTAGTTCTTCTGCTTCCAGCTCAGCAACAACTTTATCAATCTCAGACTGCAGCACTTGGATTTCATTTTCAGCAACAACTTTCCCTTTGCCTGCCCTTGATGTTTTTCTCTTGTCATTACCTTTCCCCCTTACCTTCCCCCATTTTGGCATTATCAACAAGGGTGGAGGATAGGTTGACGACTGTCTCATTTAGCTGGGCCAGGGCTTTGTCAACATCAGCAATCTTGGCTGTGTTGTCTGCTGTGATGAGGTTGAGCTTACTTCCAGCTTTGAACTGAGTGTCCAGCTCTTTGTAGAGGTTGAACAGCATTTGAATGTCAGTTCTGTTGGAGAGCGCTTGCTTTTAGAGAGCTGCCATCTGGCTGGATAGGTCGCTGATGCTGCTTTCCAGTGGAGCTTGAAGTTTTGAAATGATCTCAGGGACTCTCTTCTCTAGATGAGTTGACTGATCAATGCGTTGAGAGACGAGAGATTGCTTGAAATCTTGACTAGTTCTTTCCTGTAGATTCTGGGCAAATCTGTGAACTTCATCAATGGACTGTCCATTACAGTGGACTTGCCATTCTACAGCTGTGATGCGTAGAAGGGTGTCAACATTTGATTTGAGTCTATCTTGGAATAGGATTTCCTCAACTTGTTTGGCGATTTCGTCATTCATTGCATCAGAAAGCACGGCATCAGGATCCGTCTGGATCCCGGATTCGACTTGGCTGGGTTTCTCTGCCTCGATCTCGACCAATGAGCGAGTGTCATCGGCAATTGGACTTGGTGGGGAAGCTTCTACGGGCTCAACTGTTGCAGTAGTTGGCTTGTCTTCAATCACCATTGCCTCAGCTGTGTCGGCAGGTGTAGCTTCCTTGACATTCTCAACTGGAACAATCCAGCTGAGAGTGTGGAGGTAAGAGTTGGCTCTTGCGATTACCTCCTCAGACGGCGGTACTTCATCTTGCTTAGCCTTCTGGATGAGAGTTTGGATCAGCTCGTCTTGATGCATGAAGGCATCCTGAAGACTTCCAAATCCAAAGATCTCTTGTAGAGCTGCTTCTTCGGCTTTTAGCTTATTGAAAAAGTAGAACTCCACAAGTTCCTCATTTGCATACCAAGTAGTCATCTTGGTAGCAAGGTAAAATTCGACTAGTGCGGCGGGGAGTGAAGTAAGAGAAGGGTACTGTTGCAGTGCGCTATTTACCCCTTGAAGCCTGAGGTCATCGAATCTCATGATAGTGGCAGCACGTGCAACGGCTCTGGGACTGAGGATTACAAATTCCTCAGAAGGGCTTGTAGGTTCAGCTTGGTTTTCATCATCCAGCTGCAAAGGAGCGTCAGCTGGATGGAGTTCTTTAGGCGGAGAGTTGGGTGATGAAATTTGGAGTTGATCGGTTTCAGGTACTGAGCAAGTGGGTGGGGAATCTGAGAGAGATACCTGAGGATAAAGAGGAAGGAGAGGATGGCCTTGTTGAGCAGTTCCAGCTGATGTGGGATCAGCTAGAGCGGGTTGTGAAGATGCTTGAAGAAATTGACGAAGGGGAATAGCATCCTCTGGGTCAGAGTGAGAGACCACTATTTGTGGTTCTTCAGTTTCTCGTGATGTAATCACGAACTCTCTTCCATTGTCTGAGCTGGAGGAGGATCCCTGAGCTGTCTCCTCAGTGACTGGTCCCCACTCAGTTTTCTTCTTTTGGATTGGGGATGCTGTGGGAGTGGACTCAGATTCAGCTGGCTCATCAACTGATTTCTCTGCTGTCTCCTCAGCTGGCTTGCTGGCTGCCTTGAATTTCAGCTTCTTTTTGGCAGGTGGAGATTCAGCTGGATGTGTCTCCTCCGGTTGCTTCATTTTTCCTGCTTGAGAGGGAGAGGCAGTCTGCTGCTTTGCCTCTTGCACCTTCTTCTTCCCTTCAGGGGCTGCTTTCTTCAATAAGTTAGTGAGCTGACTTGGTTTCTCAAAACGTATTCTGGACACAGAAAATTCTTTTGTGTCGTGCCACATGATTTGCCGTCCGATAGTGTAGTTTTCTATTATGCACGCCACTTTGGTGCATAGATAGATTGTCTCCCTACAGCTGTACCGGGTGAAGCTGTCATCTTCAAAATGAATCTTTTTAGATTCTTTTTCCAATTTTCCCATGAAGTAGGAGAACCAATCCACAGGGTCATTCCTGAGGATGGCTATCATCGGTTTCAGCTTGGGTATGTTGATCTCTCCTTGAGATCCAGCGATACCGAGGATGCACTTCTGGGTGACATCCAGAAGTAGTCTGAACTTGGGCTTGAGCAGGAGCTTAGACATGCTCGCCCTGTAAGGTTCCGGTTTGAACAGCATCTTATCCAGTTCGACCTGGATTTCTTCTCTGGTGTAGTTTTCTGGGGAGCGGTCCCCAAGAGTCTTGAGGCCGAACAGTTTGTTCAACATCCGGTTGATGTTGATGTCGAGATCCTACGGAGTTGTATGTCCTGTCTTCTCCTTGATTTGCAGAGAGACGTTGGAGCGGAGTCGATCATCTCGGTTAGTCATCTCTAGGAAGAATTCTGCCACTTCCCGGCGGAAGATGTTCTTAGGTCTTGCAGTCGCCCATTGCAGCAGGCCGGCATTCTCGATGAGATCCAGCACCTCCTGGAACTCTGAGTTCTGGTAGTTCTTGAGAGTTAAACAATTCTCGAAATGAAGTTTTGACATCAAATTCTCAATCTGGCTTGCTCCTGGTGTCTTCTTCTTTGGGGCCATGATCTTCTTCTGTAGCAAGAGGTTAGAAAGACGAAGATACTAGGGGAGCGTGTTTGCAAAGAGATAATCAAGAATCTGAGATATGAATTTCAGAGATAAGTATGAGCGATAGAAAATATGGCGAAGATTTGCATATTTTAGATGTATATATCAACTGTCCATTTTGATGGAAGGTTGAGATTTTGGCAAAAGAATTGAAGATCTGCGGCTGAGAGAAATTTGCGCAACACGTCACATGTCGTGCATTTATAGAGTGTAGGTCACGCGCGTGTGAGGTAGTCGAACCGTTCTGACTTCTGCCTCAGTTCTCCCGAGCTACAGTATTCTGCATGCTTTTCATTAAATGCGATGGGATTCGATGGGATGGATGGCTTTACTGACTAATCCATTTAAGGAATGTCTGGGTATTTGAGTTAAATTCAAAAAAAATTATCTTTAAAAAAGCATATTCTTCAAAAAAAAAATCTGCAAACCTGTCAGCTGATCATTGTAGTCAGCTGATAACACGACTGTGTTTTCTTTATGTTGTATGAGCTTTTCTTCAGTTTTATTATCCAGGTAAGCTTGATTCCCCCTCAGCTGGTTTCCCCTGTTAAACTGAGTTGAAAGATCCAGCTGGGTTTGAATTCTTCTACCCTGATGTCCCATTAGCTTTTCATTATCCAGCTGAGTCTTGTTCCCCCTCAGCTGGACGATTTTACTTCATCTGGTTTGAGCAGTCCAAGTAATTCACACATCATCTTGATTTAGATTTCAGCATGTTGTGCTTCTGTGTGAATTTTCCCAACAACGGTGTCCTTCAGATGTTGAGTAATCTCTTGGGTGCTTTTCATGTCGTCAGCTGGGTTAGAGAATCAGCTTGATTCCTCCGCTGGATCGGGTTTTTCTTCAGCTGGTGATTCCAGCTGAGTCTGTCTTTGTGAATGCATCCAGCTGGGTATTCTTCTTGATTTTGCTGACTCTTTCCAGCTATGTAGAGTTTCCCTTTGAATTGATAAATTCATTTTGAAGTCCTTCGGGTTTCTGCTGAGTTAGTCCAACACGGTGATCCAGCTGAGTATTTCCTGCTGGATGCTCTTCTTGATAATTCTGCTGGACTGGGATGAGATCAATTATTGATTCCACTTGTTGGTGAGTCTGCTGAACTGAGTTCCCCCTCAGCTAGATTCATCTTCTTGATTTGATGGCAGGTGGCTTTTTCTTCAGCTGCATCTTACTTCATTTGAGCGGATTTTCTCATCATTGGCTCATTCCTTTGATAAGGTCAGCTGTCCCAAATCCAGCTGGTTCATCTGCTGCATCTGAATTCTTCTCGAGACCAATATACTCAGCAGTGTGTCCAGCTGTGTTTGCTTTTCACAGCTGGATTTGAGAGTCCCATGAAACAGGCATCTTTAATGAAATGCTTCATCTTCTGAGTCGGAAGAAAATACTTGATCTTCTTATCTTGCTTGACTTGAGCTCGTTTTCTTTTCTTCGGGAGGTCGACTCAGCTGCGGTTCTCTTTGGGTGGACTTGCTTGTCGAGATGAACCTTCACGATCTTCTTGTACCTTTCATTGCTGTGTTCCAGCCTATTGATGTTCCGTACAAGCATAGCAACTTCTTCGTGCAATTCTTCTCTGCTCATATTTCTGTGCTCCTTGTTGGTCCTTCCAAGTTGAGCTGTTTGAGCTTATCTTCTTGATTCTGTACTCTGAAGGCTGTCTCTATTGCCTTGGGAGTCAGTTTTGTTTCATTCATCTGGCTAGATGATTCTTCTTCTAGTGACCCCAGATCAATTTTGTTGGTTGTATCTCTTGGACATTATTCAGAAAATCCATTAGATATTGTGATGACTCTGATGGTTGTCTCTCATGGTGTCATATACTCTGAGTATGAGACTTTCCAAGTCATCGATCAGCCTTTCTGTTCTTCTCATTTCCTGGTGGCTTAAGAGGATTTCATCACAGTCCATCCGGTTTGCTGCTAAGTGAAATTCCTCTCTCCAGTGCTCCAAAATACTTTGGTATCTTGTTCTTCGTACCCCCAAGTCATGGAGATAATTCATGTAACATTCGCATCTCGGACATATGCTCGGATTCATGATTTCTCAAGACAGTATACAATATAATGATTTTAAAAAGATTTTGAAACTTTGAAGGATCTGTTCAGGTGACCACTATCAGCAAAGAAGCTGACTTGACAAAGATACAGTGATCTTTTGAACCACTGCTCTGATACCAATTATTGGTCCCAAGACGGATACCTTGGTGTAGAGGGGGGTGAATAGCCAAGGTTTAAAAACTTTTCCAGCTAAAAACTCTTTTGAGTGAGCTGGCTGTGTCCGATCCAGCTGGAAGGCAGCTTGATCGACACAGCTGGCTGTGTGCGGAATGTGGTGGGTTTGGAAAGTCCGTCTGTTACTTTAAATTATATTGCAAAGCTCTGTTTCACTTTTCAGTTAGTCAGTTTATGCAGCTTGAAATGTATGCGTAAGAGGTTAGCAGAATGCATAAACAAAGCAGTAAAGAACAAAGCAATTTTAACGTGGTTCGGAGTAATACCTCCTATGTCTAAGACCAGATTCACTGGTAATTCACTACCACTTGGTTTCCAAGTACCAAGCAACTTCACAACTCTAACCTGAGTTGTGTTCCAAAAGTTTACGGGCATTGTCAAGCCTACACCTCTCAGTTTGCGGGTACTGAGAAAACCTGACCACTCGAATTACACGCTTCGAGCAGGCGTACCTTGACCTAACCTTTCTGGGTTTGGGTTGGGGTATGGATTTTCCAACTATGAACGAGTTCTTACAATGAAGAACAAGGAGTATGATGAACTCGTTCAAACTAGGCTTAAGATATTTCTATTATATTCTGTCCTACCTATGACTGAATATGTGAACAACTAAGAACACAGCTGACTGGCTGGGTGTTCTTGAAAGATTTGGCTTTGAAGATCGTTGTTCATTTTTCTGTTTGTTCTTTTATTTCTTCAGTCGTCTCGCCAGCCTCACTAGCCACTTTTCTTTTCAATGGTGAGGAAATATATTTAGGTGGAGATTCAAACTAGCCGTTGGAAGAGAGCCGTTTGAATCTTACCTACTCTCATTGAATTCTGGCCTTTTGCCTACGAAGTAGGTTTACATCTGCAAAAGCTATTCCTTCTCTGATTTGACTGCGTCAGACAAGATCTTCTGACATCGGGATCTTGTCTTGGAGAAGGTCTTCATCTTCGAGCTGCTAAGCATTTCTTCTGTGTCTTCAGCGTCTTGGACTCTGCTGCGTCTTGTCTCTGAGCTGTGTCTTAGACCTGTGCTGTATCATTAACCTGAGCTGTGTCTTCAACCTGAGCTGTGTCATTAACCTAAGCTGTCTTAGACCTGAGCTGTGTCATTGACACTAAGCTGGGTCCTTTACACTGAGCTGGGTTTTTGACACTGAGTTGGGTTTCCGTCAGTGAGCTAGGTCTTGATACAGCTGGGTCTTTGACTATGCTTGGTATGCTCTACTGAGTCTGCTCTGCTGAATTCCTCAGCTGTGTCCGCTTAGCTGTGTCTTCTGCTATGTCTTCTGCTGTCTTCAGCGACTCTACCTGTAAACTTAGAAACTCTATAAGCTCAAACAGGTGAGCTGAAAAACGTTTAGGCTTGTACAATCATCTACTCGGTTGGGGTCAGCTGGGTTTTGGTATCGAATCAAAACTCTATTAATTTTCCCAACAGTGTGTGTGTTCGAGAGAGTGAAGAGAGAAGAGAGAGTGAGCTCCTATGTTTGTGTGTGTGCATGAGAGTGAGAGGGTGAGGGTGAGTTATAGATATCTCATCCATAGGGTAGGGGTAGGGTAGACTAATTATTAAATTATAACTTAATTCCTAAGTTAGGTTTATTAGATAATTAATTAATAAATTCAATTAATTAATAACAAATTAATCCTCTAATAACCCTCTAATTTCTCAACACAGGAAATTAGCTTAAGGTTTCACGAACCTTTGAAAAAAATCTCACAAAAATATTCAGAGATTCGAAGCATTTTCAAATCGACCGAAACTAAATTTTTAAGCGATAAATTACGTAAAATTTCACGTAATTAAATTAAATTCTTCTTTCAGTCAATTTATGACTAACCATTTATCATTTACTAATAAATGTAAAAACTTCTTCGTTTCGGATTAACCGAGACGATAAAATTAATTAAAACTCATTTTTCCGGTAGAATATATCTGCCGGATAAAATTTTCAGAAAGAAAAATTTTTATTTTACTAAAATTCTTATCTTTCTCATTAGATTAATTATTTTAATTACTCAAGAAAGACGGGATACTACACTCTCTCCCCCTAAAAATAAATTTCGTCCCGAAATTTGCTTACCTTTTGAAAGAGTTCGGGATACTTTTCTCTCATCTTGGTTTCTAACTCCCATGTTACCTCTTCTAGTCCATGATGCCTCCATTTGATCTTTACCGACGCGATCAACTTATTTCTAAGCTACTGGACCTTTCGATCCAAAATCGCTTCAGGTATCTCTTCATAACTGAGGTCTAGTTCAAGGACTACTTCTTCTCGGCGAATAACGATCAAACATATATCTCCGCAACTGAGATACATGAAACACGTTTTGTGAATTTCCAAAATTTGGCGGTAAAGCTAGCTTATACGCTACTTGACCTATTCTTTCCAGAATTTCATAAGGTCCTATATAGCGAGGCTTAAGCTTTCCTTTAACACCAAACCGATGAAATCTTCTTGAAGGTGAAACTTTGAAGAAAACTTTATCACCCACATTGAATTCCAATTCTGATCTTCTGATGTCAGCATAAGACTTTTGACGATCTTGTGCTTCCTTATTTCTTTGCTTAACTTGACGCACAATCTTTATCATTTCTTCTACTGCATCGGGCTCTAATATTTTTCTCTCGCCCACATCATCCCAATAAAGCGGAGATCTACATTTCCTTCCATAAGAGCTTCGTAGGGCGCCAGCCAATCGTCATTTGATAACTGTTGTTGTAAGCAAATTCAACGAGAGGTAAAATTTGTTCCCATTGACTTCCTCGATCTAATACAACAGTTCTCAACATATCCTCAAGAATCTGAATGGTTCTTTCTGATTGACCATCTGTCTGAGGATGAAAAGCCGTACTGAAATTCAATTTGGTACCTAACTCTTCTTGCATACTTCTCCGAAAATGAGAAGTAAATCTTGAGTCTCGATCCGAAGTGATCGACTTAGGTACTCCGTGCAATCACACAATTTCTCGCACGTATAGCTGAGCTAACTTATCTGCGCCATAAGTTATGGGAATAGGTATAAAGTGTGCAGATTTTGTCAATCTATCCACTATTACCCATATTGCTGTATTCCCTCGTTTGGATCTAGGTAACGCAGTTATAAAATCCATGGTAACTTTATCCCATTTCCACTCTGGAATATCTAAAGGCTGTAGCTTCCCATATGGTTTCTGATGCAATGCCTTTACTTGCTTACATGCTAGACATCTTTCCACAAAAGAAGCTATGTCACGCTTCATTCTTTCCCACCAAAACGTCTGTTTCAAATCTTGATACATTTTGGTGCCTCCAGGGTGAGGTGAATAAGGAGTTTCATGAGCTTCGCTCATGATCTCATTCCTTAATTCTTCATCATTAGGCACACAAATTCTTCCTCTAAATAGGAGAACATTATCTCCTGCCTCTTTAAAATTTTCATCCTTCTCTTGACGAATTTTCATTCGTAACTTTTCCAATTTCTCATCTTTTCTTTGAGCATTGGAAATTCTCAATCTTAAGTCTGGAATTATTTCCATAGCTGCAATCATTTGCTCAACAGATTGGGGAGGTAGAATTACTTCTAATCTCAGTTCTCCCAAACTCTTAATGAGTTCTTTCTCTTGAGTTAAAAGAAATCCAATTTCCGATTTACCTTTCCTGCTCAACGCGTCAGCGACTACATTTGCTTTTCCTGGGTGATAGGAAATTTTACAATCGTAGTCCTTAACTAACTAGAGCCATCTTCTTTGTCTCATATTTAATTCTTTCTGCTCAAAGAAATATTTGAGACTTTTGTGATCTGTGAAGATTTCACATTTTGCTCCATAAAGATGGTGTCTCCAAATCTTTAGAGCTTGTACTACTGCTGCTAATTCTAAGTCATGAGTTGGATAGTTTACTTCATGAGGTCTAAGCTGTCTAGAAGCACAAGCAATGACTCTTCCTTCTTGCATCAGGACACAGCCTAGTCCGTTCTTTGATGCATCTGTGTAAACAACATAATCTTTATCCGAATCTGGAACTAATAGCACTGGGGCAGTGGTCAGTCTCCTTTTAAGTTCTTGAAAACTTTCTTCACATTCTTCTGACCATTTGAACTTTGATTCTTTCTATATGAGATGGGTCATTGGCTTAGCTATCTTGGAGAATCCTTCGATAAATCTCCGATAATAGCCTGCTAAACCCAAGAAACTCCTAATTTCATGTGGCGTAGTTGGAACTTTCCATTCCTGAACTGCTTGTACTTTTGAAGGATCAACTTTGATTCCTTCAGAAGAAACAACATGTCCAAGGAAATGTACTTCTTTCAGCCAAAATTCACATTTACTGAATTTGGCATACAATCTCTCAGTTCTCAACCTTTCCAGAACAATTCTGAGATGTTCTTCGTGTTCCATTTCATTCTTTGAATACACGAGAATGTCATCAATGAAAACTACGACAAATTTGTCCAGAAATTCATGAAATACTCGATTCATGAGATCCATAAATACTGCTGGAGCATTTGTCACACCAAATGGCATTACTACAAACTCGTAATGTCCATATCTTGTTCTGAAAGCCGTCTTGGAAATATCTCCCTGCTTAACCTTCAACTGATGATAACCAGACTTCAGATCGATTTTCGAGAATACACTTGCTCCATTGAGCTGATCAAATAGATCATCTATTCTCGACAAAGGATATCTATTCTTCAAGGTTAATTTGTTTAATTCTCGGTAGTCGATGCACATCCTGAAACTACCGTCTTTTTTCTTAACAAACAAAATTGGCGCTCCCCACGGAGAAACACTAGGTCTAATGAAACCTAGGTCAAGCAACTCTTGTAGTTGAATCTTCAACTCTTGCAATTTCTTTGGAGCCATTCTGTAAGGTGTCTTGGAAACAGGAGCTGATCCTGGTTCAAGATCTATTGTAAACTCCACTTGCCTATCTGGTGGCAAACCTGGCAAAACTTCTGGAAATACGTCTTTGAATTCCCTAACTACAGCTACATCTTCAATGCTGTTCTCTTTATCTTCATTCTTATTGAGATAGATAAGATATGCTTTCACATCTTTCTTTTTCAACAATCTTTTTGCTTGAACTGCCGAGATAATCGGCGATCTCTTACCACTTCTTTCTATTCTGAAAAATAGAGTTGGTTCCTGACCAGGCATATGAAATGAAATCTGCCTTTGCTTGCAAAATTCTCGATCAACCAATCCATTTCCAAAATAATATCTACATCCCACATTTTAATTAAATTCAGGGTTTTAGCTAACATCTTGAAAGATCCTAATTCAAACTCTATATTAGGACAGATGCGAGTAACTGAGGTAGATTTACCTAACGGTGTAGTTACTCTTAAGTCTTGACTAGCACGTTCTATCTTAAGATCAAGATATTTACGCATGCCTCTGATATAAATGAATGCGATGCACCAGTATCAAATAGAATTATAACAGGTATGTTATTTAATTGACCCATACCTGTCAAATTTCCTTGATCTTTATCGAACGGCTTCTGATCAAGAGCAAAAACCCTTTGATATTGCTGCTGGGGTTCCATTCTCAATTGCTAGGGTTTCTTTTGCTTTTGCTGGAATCGCTGCCCCTGGCGATTTCGTTGTTGCTACCGTTGCTGAGGAACAACTTCTAATGCCTTCAATCTCTGAGGCGGGTTCTGAATTGGTCTACTTCCTCCTGCTCCTTGCAGTTTAGTTGGGCACTGATATGAATAATGACCAACTTGACCACAAGTATTGCAGCTATTATTTCCAGCTTTGCAGACTCCTTGATGCATCTTGCTACATTTAGGGCATGGAGAAATTCCTTGAGATGAACTGCCTTGACTAGGGAAAGGCTGCTTAAATCGTCCTTGATTAAACTGCTGCTGTTGCTGACATTGTTGTCCTTGTTGTCCTTGCCAGGGTTTCTTACTAGGTTGACTTCCAAAATTCCATTTCCTTTTCTGACTTTGGTTGGATGACTGCGGATTTGTCACTGCTGCTGGAGCTTGAACTTGCGTAGTTACTGAAGTCTGAGAAGACTTATTTGGCTGCATAGCCAATTCCATATCTAAAGCTCTATTTTAAGTCTCTGCACACAACAACGCACTTTGACTGGCCAGAACGATTCTTATTTCTTGCCGAAGACCTGCTCGGAAAAGTTCGGCCATTTTCTCGTCTGTGTCCACCTTGTCTTGAGTAAAACGTGCTAGATCGCAAAATTCTCTATCATACTCAGATACCGATTTCTTTCCGTGTTTAAGGTTAGAAAACTCATTCTCATTTTGCTTGCGATAACTCCTAGGAATGAACTTTTCGAACAATGCTTCCTTAAATTGTTCCCATGTTAGATTCTCCAACTGTTCAGGAGTGTATGCTCTTTGACGAGCTTCCCACCAGTAATCCGCAGAACCTTTAAGCTGGTAAGACATGCATGTAAGACGTTCTTAGTCCGTACAACGAAGAAAACGGAAAATTCTTTCTAACGCCCGAATCCATTCCTCGGTTTCTGAAGGACTTCCCCTTCCATCAAGAGTTGGGGGATTTTGTCGCAAAAATAATTATTCTATTCTTCTGTCTGGTTGAGGAAGAGGTGGAGTAGGTTCTCTTTCTGGTTCATTGTCCTCAATTTTTCCTCGACCTCTGCCTCTTGGTCTACCTCTTGGAGGCATTATCTGATTAACCAGGATTTTCATTCGAATTATTCTTTCTTTATAACGAAATTTTATTCTCTAATTTGATTAATCTAAAGGATTCTTCTTTCTTTAAATTTGATTAAAGGAAATAAAATTTTTCTAGATTTCAGAACTTAGAAAAATTTCTTGATTACTTCATTAATGCATAGCATGTTCATCATACTTCTAATGAATCACACGATTCATACTCATCACGATTCATTCTTATCAAAACTTTCAATCACATGTAACATGCTCATAAAATGTAGTGAATCAAAGATCATCATACATTGTAAATTAACGATTTAATTTCCTATCATTATGAATGAATTAAGCAATTCACTCTTGTCATAAATAATAAATCATACTATTCATTCTTATTATATTACTACAACCATTAAACAGCAAAATTATATATATATATATATATTTTCTACTCATCTTTGCTAAATATAATTTAGCTCATATATTCCTATAAAAGAAATAATATCATCTTAGCATATTAATTTCATCATAATTTTAATGAATCAAAAGATTCATTCTCATCATTATCAATGAATCAAACGATCCATTTTCATCATCATATAATTGCTAAATTTTTGTTTTTCCAATAGTAATTATTATTATATATATATTTCCTAAATTTAATTAGCTCGCACATTCTTTATAAATAAAAAATGAATAATATCATCTTGATATATAAACTTCATCATAAATTCTTTTGAGATAATTTACTTTATCTTCAAACATTTTTCTTACATCACGAAAATATATAGCTAATGGAATATAACTAAATAATTAAGAACCTAACTAACGATGATTGAATAACGAACGAAACGATTTACGAACGAAACTAACGAAGAACGGAACGAACCACAAACGGGACGAACGAAACATTCGGCGATGGATCGAACCATCCTGCACGCCATCTTCGTGATCCCGCGTCTCAAGGTTGCATGATGAAGAAAAAGAAAATTTTCTTCATTCGAGCTTTGATTCGACCTTCTACTACTTATTAACTTCTTCCTTATTGTCTAAACTTGATTAAAACTCTTCTACTAATATAAAACTATCGAAAGAAGAAAATGGCTAATGGAATAAACGAAAAATGTAACGAATTATAAACGAAATATTCGACTCGTTTCTTCCGGACTGAACTACCGTTATTTCCCATTACACAGCCATCGAACAGCTGCGTAACAGCAGTCTGAACGTCGCCCGAAACGTCCTCCACCGCCGCCGCCTCTCGCCGGAATCGCATCATTCAAGCTGCCGCCGTCTGCCGCTGCTGTTCAGCACTCCAGCGACCGCTGGGGGTCACCTTCGGCTTTTCTGCTCCAGCGAGTGGTGAGTTCTGGCGAGCGGTGGGTTTCCGGCGAGCGCTGGAACAAGTTACGGGGTTTTTCTTCCAATGAGCGCTGCTTTTCAACAAGCGCTGGTTTTACGCGCTGAAGTGTTTCTTTCATGCTTTCAGGCATTTAACGAGCTTTCTCCGTTTTATCCTTTGGTTGTGACGCCTTTCTTCTTCAATTATACTTCATCTTATATCATATAACGCTTCTCGTCATTTCATCTTTCTTTGTTTTCTTTATGAGATAATCTAATTGTAACGACAAAACAACTCGAAAATTATCAAAACGACCTCTTTGGCCGTACTTCTTTATTTAACGGGAAAACTTGCCTCGTCGAGGACTTTTACAAAAGTTAGGGAATTATTTACATCAAAAATTCCCTACGTTAGTCGTGATTTTTCTAACATCACGCAAAATATTTTATCGGAGCGGAATTCAGCATCGCTTCCGATTCAGTACAACTATCATATTATGCTTCTATGTACGAGAGCTTATTTACAATAAACGATAAAACGTACAAGTTGTTTGATTAACTATTCTATTACATTTTATTTACATTATCTTCCTTCTCGTTAATTTTTATTAACTTCCTTCAACAACCCTTCTTTTGCTTTACTGCTCATCCTCCGACGGATCCTCTTTTTCTTCCTCCTCTTCGCCCACTATCGGATCCTCCTCACTTGGATCTTCTTCCTCCGATTCCGTACTCTCCTCTGCTCTCTCTACTCCATCCAACGTTAATCGAGGGGCATGGGTACAATCCTCTCCTGGCGAAGGCCTAAAGCTAGGCTGAAAACTTAAATGGCTAAACGATATTCGGCGGAGATGGAAATATCCTTCGGTTGGTCCGACTTCTGGATCAACGTTCTCCTCGTCACTATCATAGTGACGTGGCCCTGAGCTACTTCCTTCATGAGGAACAAAAGAAACGAACTGAGATCCTAAGAAAGGCTCTAGCTCTGAAGAATTCAGGGCTTGGGAAGTATTCAAAGAAGGATCGATTGGAACCTCTTCAACAAAAGAAGCTGAAGCTACGCCGTTTAGCAAAACAGAAGGCTCAGGAACAAAGGTTTGAGTCTCAATTTGAGAGAGAGACGAAACATAGCCATTTTCCAATGGCTCAACAAGAAAAGAGTTAATATCAAATCCATTATTTTCATGGATGGGAGAAGTAATAGGTTCAGGATTCTCTGGAGGATTCTGATCAGAGATAGGATAGTCTGGTGGTATCAGATGTTGTAAGCCAAACTCACCAACATGAATCAACGACTGGTATGGTCCAGGAGGTGGGTACGAGAAACACATATATTGAGTACTAATTGCAGCTATGAACGCTCTGCAATCTCCGAACAAAACACCATCCCAGTATTGGGGAGTGACGTACCTTGGAGCAATCGACGCTGCCCATTCTTGCCAATCCTCAGAAAGCAGAGGAACTAACCTAACTATACCGATAACTCCTGAGATATTTGATTCATGGATGTCCATCCAAACCCTATGAAACCGAGCTAAGAATTCAGCTAGGGTTTCCGTGTAGCTCATATGTATGTGGTGAAATTCAATCATTGTTGCTACGCTTCGAGAGTTGGACATCCTATAAAGGAAAATTTAATTAATTAGCTAAACCGAAACTACGAATATTTTTGAGAATCCACAGTCTCAACATACTCAATGTCGCTTCCAAAAGGGTGTTCCGGGCTCACGTTACAATCCACAGATAAACACTCAACTTGCTTTCACAACTGATCCATCATCTCGCTTATGATCGATCACTAACAACCAATCGCATTAGAAGCTCAAACACAACATAAATATTTATATACACCTTAACTTTCAACTTTTCTACTATCTTTAAACTAGAAAACTTTTGAAATTTGTACCTTGATAGCTGGATGAGATGAGAAGTGCTGGACTTTCGTTGTTGTTAAACTCAACTAGTCTAGGAATTCAAACCAAACTAGACTTTCAAAATATCAACTTAGAGCAGAAAAACATTGCTCTGATCCAATCTAGGGTTTCAAACCAACTAGACTTGAATCAATATAATCAGAGCAGAAAGCAATGCTCTGATACCACTCTGTCGCAGCCCGACCCCGATATCAGATGTCAAGGCCGGTAGGTCCCACGACTTATACAATTTATGATTAACAAAGGGAATTTAATAGCGACCCGACTATTGTTGGAAATAACAAAGGACGTTCATACTCAACAATTCATCGATTTTAGAATAAATACGACATGCATGATTTGAGATCAACAAGACAATCAACTGATTTCAATAATGACATACATATCGATAAACATAACTCAAATCAGCTCGAAATCAAAAGACCTGATCAACCAAATAATCATTAATGACTAAGTATACATCAAGTTGAAAATAAATAGACTTGATCAACCAAATAATCGATATTGAACACGAGAGTGACAAGCGGAATTGAGGATCAAGAAAGCACGATAAAGAAGACTGTTTCAAGTTCGACAAAGCTTCATGGAAACAAAGATTTACTTATATAATATACCAAGGCTGAGTTCCAAAAGAAAACTTGAAAAGAAGAGTTCAACTTTTAGATCATAGTTCGACTCTAGGGTTTCAACGATTTCAACATAATTCGATTCTAGAATTTAGAATTCAAAACATCATTTATAGAATATCAAAATATCATAACATAGCAGCGGAATACGAGAGATTATATGTATGACGACATATAATCTAGGCTCTACATTTATCAAAACAACAACAACAACAACAATCAACAATCAACCCAGCACTCGTCATCTTCATCCCTGCTAACCTGCACATTTTAGAAATAACATGCAGGGCTGAGTACTTCGTACTCAGTGAACACATACTGAAAACATTTGAAAACTTTGCTGCATACAGCTATATTTGAAAAACTTACTAGAAAACATAATACGAGGATTTTCTGAAACACAACTCGTAAAATGCTAAAAATATTTTCTTTTTCTCAGGAATCATTTGTCTGCAGACATTTTATAATAGTATGAACCATATCTACAATAAATAATGGTGATGAGAAAGAGGCCTCTTTCTCAATCACTTGTAACCGGCATATCAAGGAAAGACTCACAGTTACATATAACCGGCCCATCAAAGAAATGCGCACGATTACTAATGTGTACACAGATTCCACCTTGTGTGGAACCGAATTCGTCTTTCTTTAGTAGATGGTAACATACTTAGCATTTTAAAAATAATTTGGCAAGTATCAAAGATTTGAAAATCATACGATAATATGCTTTTCACATTTTTCAGTTTAGAAAGCCCACCTGGACGATTTAAGCTTTAACTTTAAACTTTATCGCTTGGTCGACCTCTTACTTTACGTTCCTGCTCCGGCTTCCACTTGCTCTTTTAATTCGAAACGAGATAACGACTTTAGAACGAGAACTTCTAGCGAATAACTACTTCGATAATACGTAATTCGATTCAAACTTCTACGCCGAAACTCGACGAACCTCGAAAATTTCTATCTTAATTTCTTAAACACTCTTAATCTATTTTAATCCCTCATTAAGCATCAAACATCAATCAAACATCAACATTTCAAATTCATTCATAAACATTCATTCATTACTTTTTAACATAATCGACAAAGTTGATTTTAATCCGTCTAACGGATCCAGAAAATTCTCAAATTAATTCCACGCACTTATTCCATCATATCAAACATATTTGTACATTCATTACACATATTCAACTCGTTTACTTAGCTCAGTTATTATATTCTATGTTATATTTCGTGCTAAGTTTTATTGTGACAGATTCGTACGTTATATGCATAAAGTGCTTGGCCCACGACAATTTCACCCTTGATAGAACCTCGATGGGGCGTGATTTGGAGAGCAAAGGTAGAAGTTCGGCATGCAAAAAGAAACAAAATACAGTAGAACCTCTATAAATAATACAGTTGGGACCGTAGAAATACAATAGAACCTTTATAAATTAATACAGTCAGGACCGAAGAAATACAATAGAACCTTTATAAATTAATACAGTCTGGACCGAAAAAATATATTATCTTATAGAGGTTATTAATTTATCGAGTTAAAATTTAAAGGATAATGTTATTGTCGAGACTAAAGAAAATTATTGTTTTAGAGAAGTTATTAATTTATCGAGCATTAATTTAAGGAAGTTATACTGTAGTCGAAACCCAAGAAACTATTTAATTTAAGGTTTGCATTTTGATGTTTTTGAATTTGGATGTCTATTTTGTTAAGGTTGGGGAGAGAGAGAGAGAGAGATTTAATTTAGGAGCTGATTGAGCTTTTTGAGGTCAAAATCTCCAATGCAAGCTAAATTTGAAACTTTATGTCAATTCCACTTCATTTAATGTATATTACACGCGAGAATCCGACAAGCTGATTCAACTTTGGACCGTTTAGTTGGCAGTAAAAAGTTCTCACAAAATATATTTTTGAGGAAATTAAATAAATTTTATCATATTTTTTATCTAGTGTTTCGAAAATACTAAGGAAACTGTTATCTATGATTTTGAATTTTATATTTAGTTCAAATTAATCAGCTTGCATAAATGATCTCTTATCACTTGTGAATTATCAACAATGTTCATTATTGTTGAGTAACATACAATATATTTCATAATAGTAAAATTTTAATATAGATTTATTTGAAATAAATTGGCGATAAAATTGGTTTTAATTTTCAAAATCTACACCAAAAACTCATGTATTTTTTCTTTATTCATTCAGACATGTATGTTCATATATAGAAATGTAACAAGAGAAATAGAAGAGGTTGGAATATCCTTCTGCATTGTTGAGTAGTTTCGAGTTTGAACAATCTTTTAGACTATTAATTTTGTTATCTCTCTTGGATTGCGTAGTTCTTCATATTCTATTCTAGTAGCTATATATGTTATGGAGTATTTTTTAATGTGTATCGGTATAATTCGATTAATTTTTAGTTTTCATGCATAAAACTAAAACTTTAATCGATATCTTCAATTTTCTAAAATAAAAAAGTCTGAAACTATCACTTCGATTAACCGTATTCTCGGGACATTTTATCAATCAACTCAGTTTTTTGAATTTATTTGCACACCCCAGTGTAGCGTTGTCGTTTTTAAATAACTAAATCAATTAATATTTATTTAAAATTTAATGGAAGAAAAGTCAAAATAATCATTTGGATTAAGTAAAGATACAAACTATCTATACATTTATAAAAGACAAAAACTAACAAATTTTCTTATAAAGTGACTATGTTGCCCTTTTCCCTCTTTTTTATTACTTTTTTAACTTTATCTCATTCTTCCTATCATTCTTCTCTTATATCTTTCTCTCACCTCACTTGCAACCATAATTTTCACAATTTTTTCGATGATTATTCCGACGACTTTTCCAGTGACTTTTTTCAGGGACTTTTTCCGGCGTCAAATGTATGAGTATGGTCGTGTATACTGTATGTTTTTAGTGATATATTTTTTGGTGACATACATGTCGTGCATGCTAGTCATGTATGCTAGTCCTGTATACTGTATATTTTTCCCGACGGTCGCGTTTCTGCCGACTTTTCAGGTAATTATCAAGAAATATATATATTTTTAGGTCCACAAATATCTACTTGAATTCTTTTCAAGAAAGATGGAGATTCAATATCAACCTTCGTATATGAAGGTCTAATGACTGACTTGTCTTGCGCACACGCATCACATGAGAATTTATTTGTTAAAAGAATCTTTTGGTTCTTTATATTGTGCCCATATGAATTATTGATTATTCAACGCATCATAATTGTTCCAGGATGTCTAAACTATCATGCAAAAGCATAAAAAATTTTGTGTCATTAAACTTCGGGTTCATAACATGATTAGTCTCAATTACTTTTATGAATGTGTAATACATTCCAGAATGTATGTTGATAATTTTTCTTATGTTTGCTTCTGGCGAAATACAAAAGAGTTTATACAAAGATATTCATTACTACCTTCTGCTATTGTCTCAATGTGGTATCCATTATAGCGGGTATCCTTAAAACTTAGTAACTTTCTTATGGACTTACTAGTGTCAAGAGCAC
This sequence comes from Agastache rugosa, assembly GCA_031470985.1. Taxonomy (NCBI): domain Eukaryota; kingdom Viridiplantae; phylum Streptophyta; class Magnoliopsida; order Lamiales; family Lamiaceae; genus Agastache; species Agastache rugosa. The sequence continues at coordinate 2,366,553 of CM062602.1, forward strand.
TTTCTATAAATAATTTAGTATCGTGTGGTAGAATGATACAAGCTCTTCCGGATCTCTCAATGATGTTTGATGCACCTGATATAATGTTAACATTATCCTCAACTAATATTAACTTAAGAAAATATTTCTTATTTTGGAGAATGGTGTGTATCAGCTAAACAGATATCACAAGAATTCATTTGAATTTCTGAGATATTTTTAAAGAAAATCAATTACTAAATAAATATTTGAAAGAAAAATAAACAACTATGTTGAAATGAAAAATAATATTTTGAATGTAAACAATTGAGATAAGCAATGTCTTCTAAGCAAACAGAAATTAATGATAAATTGACTAAACAATGTCAATATTATTATCTTCAAGCACACTACCACTAATCAACTGATCATTGTCTCCTTTTGGGTCATTAAAGAAGTCGGACACATGTAAGTGAGTTGTACCTATTGGAATTGGACCTTCATAGTCAAGAATATTGAATGTAGATCCACAAGGTGTTTAATTTGTTGTTCGACAAGCTTCCATTTTTATGTTTGAAAGTTGCATTAGCTTTAGGCAATTCATTGTATCTAGTGGATTGTAACTTGTGGTTTTTCATGAGCAGCTCATTATTTTGCTCGGTGATAAAGAAACAAGACATGAGTTCAGAGTACTTTTTGAAATCACGCTCCCTATATTGTTGTTGTAAGAGCACATCTGAAGCATGAAAAGTGGAGAATATTTTCTCAAGCACGTCATCATTAGTAATTTTTTCTCCACAAACTTTCAATTTAGAGATAATTCTGGATAATTCAGAAATATATGGACTCACAGTCTTAAGATCTTGCATTCTAAGATGCATCTACTCGTAACGAGCTTTAGGAAAGATAACAGTCCTTGGATGATCGAACCAACTCTCTCGGGTTTGTCCACAATTCACTTGGATCTTTGACGGTAAGATACTCAATTTTCAAATAATCATGAAGATGGTGATGAAGGAAGATTAGTGCCTTAGCGTGATCCTGTTGGGATGCTTTGTTTCTTTCTTTTATTGTCTCTTCCAGACCCTTGAGATCAGGTGAACTTCAGCATCAAGAGTCCATGACATATCGTTCTTGCCAGAAATGTCAAGGGTAATGAACTTAAAGTTTGACTATATTCTACACAAAAGAATCTGAGATAAATATAAATTATCTAACATTTAATTGATTTTCGGGAGCATATAATATTCTTCATGAATATTAAGTGTGCTACTTCAGGAGGAGCAACAATATATAATCTTTAAGATTATTCATGTTTCGTCGGAGAAACTACTATTATTATATGATAATGATAAACATCCTAAACAAATATATCAAAGAAAATAAATACGATATGAATCTCGCTGAACGCAATTTATTAATATTGAATCTATTTTACATTCCATATGAATCAATCAATATAATATTAAAATAAGTTTGTACGATGAAGAATTAATCTTAAAGATTGATAAAAGAAAACTTTTTGTTTGTCATTAAAATTCAGCCTATAACTTTTCATTTAAATTCATCTAAAAAAATATTATTAAAATTCATTGACATAAACTCAAATATTACTAGTTTCATTGATTGATTAAAAAGCTAACCTCATACATGTTTAATGTATTGCACGACAATAAATTTGTATCAAATGAAAAAAAAATTAAAGAAAATACCTTCTAGCATCAAAGGATAAGGTAGAACAATCGTGTTGATAAACGTGTTATAAATTAGAGAGAAAAGAGAGAATATATTAGAAAATGTCAATTTAGTGTGTTTAATATGATGACTAAATGCATCTATTTATAATAGTACAGAGCTAGAATTTTAGGGTTAATTACTTGATCAACACTCATATTATACATATCTATAAAGATATATACAACATGATTGACATTGTTTTTAGGATTTTTTTTATTTATTTGATCCATATTATATTTTTTAAAACAAACTGATAAAAATCAGGTTAACTACTAATTATTCATGTGGTCAATAATCCATATGGCATTGTTTCCTCTCTTGGACCTTGGTAAATTGGTCACAAAATCCATTGTTATACTCTTGCATTTTCTCATTGGAATATCCCACACGTTCGTTGATGTAAGGCCTTTACTTGTTGATAAGCCAAACATTGCACTACGAATGAGGCTACATCACATTTTAAGCCGTCCCACCAGAATTTTCTCTTTAAGTCCTGATACATTTTTGTACTTCTTGGATGAGCGGTGTAAGGTGTATCATGAGCCTCACTCATGACGTCATTTTTCAGTTTTCATCGTCATGAGGACTACAAAGTCTTCCCTCGAACTCAATAGCATTATCCACTGCTTCAGAATAGTTCCCAAGGTTATTCGATCTGATTCTTAGGCGTAGTTTCTCAAATGTCTCATCTTTCCTCTGGGCACTTACTATTCTTTCTCGTAAGTTTGGTGTAGCTACTACTGCTGCGACGCGACTAGTTATTGTTTCTGGTGAATTTATCACCTCCAAACTCATTCTCTCTAAGTCTTGAATGTGTCATCCTTTGGTAAGGAGACATCCTAACTGTATTGGTGTCTTTCGACTCAAGGCATCAACTTCTATGTTAGCCTTGCCTGGATGGTAATTCATACCACATTGAAAGTCCTTTACTAATTCAAGACATCTCCTTTATCTCATGTTCAATTCATTTTTGCTCGAAGTAGTATTTCAGACTCTTGTGATCCGTATAAATTTCAACCCTAACTCCATATAGGTGATGTCTCTATATTTTCAACGAATGGACATAAAATGCTAATTCCAGATCGTGCATGAGGTACTTTACCTCATGTGACCTAAGTTGTCCTGATGCGTAGGTTATCACTTTTGTATCTTGCATCAACACACAACCTAGTCCATTTTTAGAGGCATCAATATACACCACATACTCCTTATTTTCTTCTAGAAGAACAAAGACTGGTACGATAGTCAATCTTTCCTTGAGTTCTTGAATGTTTGCCCAAGATTTATCAGTTCAGGTGTATTTGATTTCTTTCCTGAGCAGTGTGTCATAGGTCTAGCAATCTTAGAAAATCCCTCGATGAATCTTCTGTAGTATCCGGCTAAACCCAAGAAACCCCTAATCTCATTAGGATTGGTTGGTGACTTCCGGTCACGTACCCCTTCCATTGTAATTCCATGATAGTCTGTGGGTTCTTTTCCAAACAAATGAAAAGAAATCATTCTCTCATTGCACAGAATCGTAGCATAGATATTAGCTAACAAATAAATTCCTAGGATTATATTCATGTCCCACCTTGTCATAAAGTTAAAATTATTCTCCACAACCTTAAGATATCCTAGTTCCAATTCAAGGTTAGAGCAAACAAGTGAAGTGGTTGTACTTTCTTCTGAAGACATAGCTACTTTCATGACATGATTAGCTCGTCAGGTATAATATCCAAATTATCAACACAAGAACCAGCATGATAGAATGCGGTGCTCCAGTATCGAACAAGATAATTACATGATAGTTAAGAAGCTTGCACATACCTGTTAAATTACATTCGTTCTTATTTTGTTGCTCATGTTTGATCACAAAAGCCCTAGCATTCTATTGCGGTGGTTGTTGTTGTTGTTCCTAAATAGCTCTCATGGGATGGGGTTGACCATATTGTTGCAGCCCGACTTAGAATGAAGATGACCAAGTCGGTGGGTCCCACGACGTACACAATTTATGATTAACCAAAGAATAAGATAACGACCCAGTTATCCAACAAAATCAATCATAGAATCATACTTTCAAGGCAAACTTAAAATGAATCAAATATTAACAGCGGCATCAATAATAATTTATTGATTACGTTCAAAATAACGAGAATGGTCAAAAGTACAACACTATCTCGTATCAGAGTTTTAACAACGGAAACAAAGTTTATCAAGTCATAGTTTCAATCATCATAATAGGACAACAATTATTGAATAAGTTCAGAGTGTTGCAGCGGAAAAACATAACACATCTTTGGTTATATGTATGAAGACATATAACCCTGCTCAATATCAACAAAAATCTCAAAAGGTCAACAACAAAAGTCCGCCCAGCACACTCCTTTCCCATCCAAGCTAACCTGCACATTTTAGAAATAATATGCAGTGCTGAGTACTTTCGCACTCAGTGGACACATGCCAAAACTAATTGAAAACTGCTGCTTAGAGCTATAGATTGATAACTTGCCATAAAGCATAGCACAAGTATTTATATATATATATACTTAAAAACAAACCTGTGCTTGCCAAAACCTTTTTCTTTCATATAAATGACTGCAGTCAAAAATACTTTTTATATATGTACCACATCTACTATAACTTTTGAGTGTTGAGAAGTAGGCCTCCTTCTCAAACACTTGTAATCGTCCCACCAAAAAGGAAGGCTCCCGATTACAACATAGTGTACACAAATCCCACCTTAAGTAGGACCGAATTCGTCTTTCCTTGATAGAGGGTATCATACAAAAAAAAAAAACTTCAAAAATTGGCAAGTCAATCACTTTAAAAATCATCACACACATATATATAATCATAATATCACATTCTTTATTTCTTTAGTTCAGAAAGCCCACCTGAACTGGCGACTTTATCTACAAGCTTACTTCTCGGCTTTTCCTTAATTTATGATTCCGCTCGATCCTTTAATTTAAGAATTTAAATATAAGAGCGAGAAAAGTTTAAATATTAAAATAAGGAATGTCGCTGCTATATTTAATATTTTCTTCTTCAATTCGACTTTTCTAGAAATTCTCTCTCGGCAATTAGAAACTAAACTTTTCTAATTTCTTTTTCTTTCTTACTTAATTTCTTAATCGATAATTAATCGATTATAACTTCAGGAAACATTTAAAAACTTATAGTCATAATATTCATCATTTAACTTCATAATAATATATTACTTAATCACATAAGCATTTAATTTACACTTAAGCTCTTTATTTAATTAATTAAGCATATTAAAATGCTTAATCTCTTTATTAACATATAATTAATAATTAATCTCATATTAATTACTCCATCAATCAATGTAAACTTATTCTTTATCATATTATCATTCTAGGATAATAAACATATCCTTTAATCATATAAACATTTAATTAATACTAAAACTATTCATTTAATTTATTAAGCATATAAAATGCTTAACTTATTTATTAACATATAATCATAACATTGCATTAATAAAATATGTCCTTAACATATTTACTTATTAATGACATACCATTAATACTTAACTCGTCATTAATACTTCATTAGCAACTAATGACCATCAACATCTATAATTAATTGCTAACAACATCATTAGCACTAAATTAACAACTAACATCATCATTATCCTTCATTTAATTTATAATAAATTCTTACTATTCATATTATCAACTTAGAAATATTTTCGACTCGACAAACGAGTTCCGAAAAATTTCAATTTAATTCCTTATACTTTTTATACTAAATGTGACATAATTACATAATCACATTATTAATACAGCTCTTCTATACGTATAAACCTCCGACTTCGAAAAATAGCCGTAAAATAGAAAATTCTCAAAACTTCGTATTAAAATTCCGAAAAATTCTACGATGCTTAATTTTTATCGTAGAATTCATTTCTACCATTATTTTCTTGATTAAAAATCAAATAATACTTTTATTTTCTTTGATTATTTTTGGCTTTTTTTTAGAAATTGGAAAAATAAATATCCAATTTCATTCTAATCAATTCCAAACATCTTAATTTAATTAATAAGCTATATTTATTGCTTAATCACTTAATTTGATTGGATAAAAATAAAAACCCTAATATATATATATATATTCGGCCCTTATGACAAATAGGGTACATTTATTTATTTTTATCCATTTCAAATTTCAACATGTATAATTAATATTCTAGAGATTAATTATAATCTCAATTAATCAATTTAAGCTCTAAATAATTATTTTTAATTTATTTTTAAATGCTGAAAATTCTTAAAATTATGAAATTGAGCTCTAAAAATTCTAACAAAATTCCCACATATAATTTCATCATTTAACATCTAAATCAAAGAGCTCCAATTTCAAACCCTAGATATTTTGAAATTTCCACAATTTGAAACAATTATGCTTCAAACATTTAACTCAATATATAAACATGCTTAATAACATCATCTAAACCCACATTGATCATCAAATCAAGTATAAAGCATCAAAATCAAATTTTTCCTATTTTTAGCCAAATTTTCGGCTAATATTAAATTAAATAGGAAATTGATTAAATTTTTCTCAATTCAATTATTCATCATGATCATAGACATTATATAAGCTCATATCAATCATCAATTTGATCATAGAAGATCAAATTCTAAAAACCTTAATTTTGGCCTAATTTTCGGCCTTTTTAAATTAAATAATAAATTGATAAATTCTTGCTAAATTCAATCATATAACATGCTTATAATCATCATAGAAACTCATATAATTCATCAATTCAACCATAGGATCAAAGAAATAATTTTTCTAATTTATGTCATAATTTTCGACAAAAATGGCAATTTAGTCTAGAATTAATTTCTCAAGGATTAAATAATAGAAATGTAATCTAAAACACTCCCTAATCCACATACTTGAAGATCAAATCCATACTACAACATATATATAATTTTCAAAATTTAGAAAAATTTAAGAAATATGGATTTGATACTAAACCTTGAGTTATTTACTTAACTAATGAGAAATCTCACCTCTTGAGATGATTTTACTACTACTTCCTTTGACTAATCAAGCTTGATTCCTTCTCTTTATTTGTAGATGTGAATCCCCTGTTTAGTGTGTGTTTAAGTGTGTGTTTGAGTGTGTGTGTATCGTGTGTGTTGTGTTTGCAGCGAGAGAGAGAATGAAGAGAGGTGTAGTTTATATTTTTTTTTTAAGCTAATCTTTCTCCCAAATTCAATGAATATATTAATTAACTAAGCTTAGTCACCAACATCCTTCATCATGATGTTGGGACAAGCTTAGGTGTCCAATATATATATTTAAATAATTGGTATTAGTATTGGGTAATTAACATATGCTAATTTAGTTACTAATCTTAGATTAATACTTAAATTAGTCATTAATTATTAACAATCAAGATTTAACTAGGAAATAATAATTAAGCTTATACCATAAGCTTTATTTCCTAGGAAAAATTATGCTTAATATATTAACTTAATTAATTAATTAAACATCAAATTAATTAATTAAACATTAAGCATAAAAATCTCATTTTAATCGATCAATTAATTCTCTAATTAATTGATCATTCATCAAATAAATAATCATAGAGGCTTTAATTAAAAAGCTCTCGATACATATAAATTTATTAGGGTTTCTCAAACCCTAATATAAACTTCCTTTAAAAATTTTCGGAATTAAAATCTGAAAATTAAATAAATTGCCGGAGAAAATTCATAAATCCCTAGAAAATCAAGTACTTCAAAAATGGCACATATTTCACATATAATGCAAATATAATAGCACATAATCATAAACACCTTTAATATTTCATTTCGGATTAACCGAAACGAAAATAAAACTTAAATTATCAAAATTCAGCAATTTAGGGCTGCCGAATTAATTTATCTGCCTGGACTTAACTTTATACTAAATTCTCACATTTTAAAAATTCTATTTAATTATCTTAATTATTACTAAGATTAGTTATGAAAAAGGCGGGATACTACACATATTGATTAGGCCTAACTTCTTGCAATGGTTTTGAGCATTTTCTCTTGCTATGGCTCTTCTGGCTGCAGTTAAAGTAATTTTTTGAGTCCACCTGAAATACCGAAACGCACCCTATTTAGACCTGCCCAAACTGGAGGGCCCGGCGGGCCTAACCGGAATCCGGCCGCCCGATCGGCCAACGGCTTTTTAACCGCCCGCTACCAACGGGCCGGAACCGTAACCGGAACCGTGAGCTCAAGGGCCGGTTCCGGGCCTGCCTTCGTTCAAACCGTGACCGCCGGTTAACCGGCGGTTAACCGGAATTATTAAAAAAAAAAAAAATGTGACGTGGCGCCGGTTCGAACGGTCAAAACCGGCGGTTAACCGTTGGAACCGGCGGTTAACCGGCGGAACCGGAACCGCCGGTTCCAACGGGAAGAAGACAGCAAGCACAGCAGCACAGCAGCTGCATCAATGGCAGCAGCTCAACGGCTAGAAAAATAGCCGTTGCTGCTGCCCTCTCCCCCCTCCCTTCCCCCCCATTTTACCCTATAAATACCACACTATAATCTCTCAAATAATCACACCAATTCTCATATCTCTCTATTTAATTTCAAGCATTCAATCTATTATTTGTTGCTCAAATTCTTCATTTTTGTGTTAATTTTGTGCTCAAGTTCTCAACTTCTCTCACCACACACTTCACCAATCCATCCATAACAATATTCCATAATGTCGACCTCCTCTCGTGTCGATAAGGGCAAAGGCGTTGCCGAAAATCAAGATGATGCTCCTCGTCGATCCAAAAGAGGAGGAAGATCGGCTCGGCAAGCTCGAGCAATGGCCGCCGAAGAAATATCAAGGGCGTATGCGGAACAACTTCAACAACAAGAGGATCGAGAGTTTGCCGAGCAAGTTCATCGTCAAGAGGAGGAGATGCTTCGGCAATCTCAAGAACAATCCAACGAAGAAGAAGAAGAAGAAGTCGAAGCGCCGCCAAACAAACCGACGGCTCGACCTCTTGTGTCGGATATCTTTACTAAGCATTTTAAAAAAATGCCTAGAGCCCCGGCACCTAGCGACAAGCCCGGAGATCCTCCAAAATACAACGCCTATTGCAACTATTGCAATAACGTCTACAAATGGACGCATGGAGGAGGCTATGGCACACTAAGGCGACACATGGAGACGTGTCATCCGGGAGAATACGGGATTGCATCAACACAAACTCAAATTCGTGGCACCGCTTTCTCGGCGACGGGTACGTCTTCTCACCCTTTATTTAAATATGATCATCCACATGCCGAAGATGTTATGGCTAGATATTGTGCTATGGAAAAACAACCTTTTACATTTGCCGATAAAATAACCTATCAAGAAAGTATAAAATATGCATATTGTCCCGCCGCTAAAAAAATTAGTAGAAGTAATATGCTTAGACGAATTAGAAGACAAGCTTTTGATAAAAAAAATGGAATTAATGAAATATTTGATAAACTTAGACCATAAAGTTTCTATTTGTGCCGATATTTGGACGGATTGTTTTCATCAAAATAATTACATGGGAATAACATGTCATTGGGTTGATGATAAATGGATACTACAAAAACGTTTAATTGCATTCAGGGAGTTCGATGATCCACACACGGCCACTAATATTGCTTTAATAATTATAACCGTTTTAAATGAATACCAATTGATTAATAAAGTATTTTCGGTTGGTTTTGATAATGCATCCGCCAACACCGCTAGTATTCCCGAACTCATTGAAGCATGTAATCCATCTTTCCAAGGAAAATATTTTCATAGTAGATGCATTTGTCATATTTTGAATTTATGTGTTTAAGATGGACTTGAAATTTTTAATGAATCGGTTATGCCAATTAGAAAAGCCGTTGCCCTTTTGCATACAAATATAACTTTAGGTAAAAAATGGCAAAAATATTGTCGTCATAAGAATATTCAACATAGGAGTTTTGTTAGAGATGTATCACATCGTTGGAATTCCACTTATGAAATGCTTAATTCTACTTTAGAGTATAAAGATTATTTATGCGAATTTTTTTAGAAAAGAATTTGCGACGGTTCAATTGACTTTATTACCTTCTTATTGGGACCAATGCATGGATTTATATCAATTGTTAAAGGTTTTTAATAATGCCACCGTTCAATTATCGGGTGTTTATTATTGTACTTCCGTTCGTGTGTTGGAACATTGCATGTATATTGCACTTAGCTTTAAAAATTGTTTTAGTAAACCCAATTTGCAAGGTGTGATTTATTTTATGGTTCAAAAATGGCTAAAATATTTTAGAAATATTCCGGATGTTTTTCTAGTAGCTAAGTGCTTAGATCCTAAATGGAAATATGATGGTGTTTGTCAAATGTTAGATATTTATTATAATGCTTTTAAGCAAATGGACTTTTTAAATGTACGAATTGATGGAGAAATAATTTTCTTTGATATTCCTAATGTTACTCAAATAAAAGATGATTTAGAAAGAACTTTAAGATATCTTTTTGCCGAATATAGGATGACTCATGGTATTGATCTTGACATGAATGCACCTATTTCTTCTACTTCTACCTCTTCATTTATACCACTTGATTTTAAACTCCTTAGATCCCTTAGTTCAACAATTAAGTAGCATGTACCAAGATAGATCTTATGAACTCCCTAGGGGCCAAGGTAATAGTGAATTAGATATGTATTTGGGTTGTCGTTTTGTTTTTGGTGTTGAAGATAGTGCTCCACAAATCGACGTGATGAAGTGGTGGTCAAAGAGAACGGAGTATCCCGTACTCTCTATCATGGCGAAAGAGTTGTTTGCCGTCCCCGCATCCACCGTCTCGGTCGAACAAGCTTTTAGCATTGGCGGACTCATGTTGGACCAAAGAAGATCAACGATGAAACCAAGAAACATTGAAGCCACAATGTTGCTTGATGATTGGTCGAGGGCCGACCTTAGAGCTCAAGAGCTCGATTGGGATGATCGCGACGAGAGCCCAAACGAAGAGTTCACCGAGAGTGATCGATCGGTGGACGAGAACTACTAGGGAGTAGGGAGTAATGTAATGTAATCGAACTACGTGGACTTTGATTCCTCTATGAGGATATGTAGGCAACTCAATTTTAATATTAAAATTGAGCTCAAGTCCTTTTTTCCCTTTTTTTTCATTTCAACTTTTCAAGTGTTGTAATTTCAACAATATTAATGAGAAATGATTTAATATTTTTATTCAATGACTACTAAGTAAAATTTAAATTTTTTTGCTTATATTGTCTTAAGATATATATATACAACAATTAATTACAAAAAAAATTACAAAAATTGAAAAAAGTGCTCCAAAAATACAAAAACAATCTGTAATTAACCGCCGGTTTTCGGCCCCGAACCGGCGGTGTCGGCGAAACCGGCGGTTTTTAATTATTATTATTAGTATTTTTCCAAAACCCTAAATTCTATCTATAAATACCCCAAGCCCAACCCTTTTCTCACTCACTCTCACTCCCTCGCCGTCTTCACCTTAATGATCTATCATTCAATCTTCCTCATCTCTTCACCTTATCTATCTTCTTCATTTTTTCTTCTTTTTAATTTTCTCTCTCAAGACTCAAGTTTCAACTTCAATTCTACAAAATACAAACAACAATGCCTCCTAGATCTAGTATTAAGGTTGATATTTTCAACAAGCACTACACCCGTAGTGCTCCATTGCCCGACTATTCTAATCCAACCTATGAAGTTCATCGCAATTATTGCAACAAAGTTTTCAAGTGGACTCAAAATGATGGCTATGCTTTCCTTGTTCGTCACATTCAAAAAGCACATCCGACCGAAGCTATGGGAAATTGAGTATGTAATGTTACTAATGCAATCTCTATTTTGTAGTTGAAAATTGAAATATGTATTTTGTAATGTTTAATTTAATTTTCAAGTACTTGTAATTTCTATTTAGTCATGTTTATTTTAATTTTCAAGTATTAATGAAAAACTAGTTCATTTTCATTTATGTTTCATTTTCTTAATTTTCAATGTTTTATATATATATATATATATATATATATATATATATATAAGAAAAAAAAATTAAAAACCGGGCCGGTTTTTAACCGGAACCGGCGGGTTTTAACCGGGCCCGGAACCGCCGGTTAAAAAGCCCGGCCCGTAACCGTGTACAGTGTACACGGGCCGGTTACGGTTCACTCTCCGGTGAAACCGTAACCGGCGGGCTCGGGCCCGGAACCGCCGGTTCAGGGCCCGTGGGCAGGTCTAACCCTATTGCACCTAGGGGAACACATGAATTGCAACCTTCCCGTGACTGTTGCCTCCTTGAGCAGGAGCATTTTGTCATCCTTATTCCCGCCACTGACTTGACTGGTCAGCTCGTTTCCACGACTTCTTGCACAGTCAAATATAGAGAACTAGAAAATTCTAGTGTCTAATCTGGATCTAAACGGAAAGTGTTTCAATTTCAATCTTCTAAGTCTGAAATCATTATGTAGAATGATTACTTTTTAGCAAACTGAGTCAGAAGTACACTTCTTTGCTCATTAGAGACAACAATAAGAAATATCACTTAGCCCTCAGTCCACATCAAAGATAAGCTTATGGATCAAACTCATAATAGTTTTCCTGCATGAGATCCTTGGCTAGACTCTGCCCTGTGAGCTGACAATCAACCTTATGGAAGAGCTCAAGGTGTGGATTTAAATGTTTAATTGAGCTGCTGGAAGTTTTAAAGATTTAATTTGCCTTTTATATCGGTTATACCTTTTAGATATCAGCCAATTCTCAGAACTTCAAATGCATCATATCATATAGCCTGTAATACGAGCATATTCTTTAGTTAGATCTTGTTTTGTAAATTCATTGATAATCTTATTCTCTTTTTTATTGTTGAATTTTTTGATATTGCAGTAGGTTCAATCTCGCTGTATTTTTCTCTACCAATCTAATTTTCAGTGTCTCCGTCTCAATATCTCTAAATTTCTAAGATTTATTTCAAAACTTTCCCAACAACACTTATTCATCTTTTTTATATACATAAATAAGGGGGAAGAAAGATGTAAATCCAAATATATGTACTACAGATTTCCAGTCTTTTGGATAATTGTGGAATGGCTGTTACAAAATTTTGGGCCAAAAGTGTAACCATGCGAATGTAATACCAATGAGACACTTTATTATATGTAAGCTACCTTTTGGAAAATTTACGAAACATATTATACTTCAAGTTCTTTAAAAATTCTCTGACAATTGTTTTCCTTGTTAGTGCTTTTTGGGTACTCTAGTTAAAATGGATTACACTTTTCCAGTACAAACAAAAGGTAATGAGTTTCCACTTTTACCAAGAAATAAGATGGTAGATATGGCTGCAAGGTCAATAGATAATAGTGTGCAAGGCTCAAATTTGGAGGAATCATTTGTTAATGTAGCAGACCTGATGAATTTTGACACATACCGTTGTTATTGTTGTTCTGATTGTTATACTGATTGGGTTGTGGAAAACCACGCTGATTACCACTCTGACTATCACGATGGTTATTGTGCTAATAATAGCCACTGGTGTTTCTGCCTTCTTACTTTCGCTTTCTATTGAAGTTGTTATTGGAGTGATTTTGAGTTGGGGCTTGTGCTTGTGTAGGTACGTACCCGTCTCTCTTTCGGTATCAATGTCTCCATCTCTAGAGCTCCCTCTAGTGACTTAGTGTAGCTTAGTCCTCCATGACTGGCTAGCGACACTCCAATCTCGTGCCTTAGTCCCAAATGGAACTTCTTTGCCATCTTGTCATCGGTATCAATCTGATCTGGTGCATACTTTGCCAAATCACAAAATACTCCATCATATTCCATCATAGACATCTTTCCTTGTATCAGATTGTAGAACTCAGATTATTTCTTTGCTCTATAAGTCTTAGGATCGTATTTATCATATAATGTCTCTTTATACCCTTCCCAAGTATATCGAGCCAGATGCTCATCTAAGATGATTTTCTTAGTAGCCTCATACCAGAAATCAACATGTTTGGTGAGTTGAAAAGCGATGCAGGAAAAACGTTCTTCATCAGTTCATCTGAGTAGCTGAAAGATTATCTCAATAGCTCTTATCCAAAGCTCAACAGTGCCTAGGTTTCCAGATCCATTAAAGGTAGGTAGGTTCCTCCTGAGAAACAAATCCTCAATATCATGTCTAGGTGGAAGTGGCGGCAGTGGGTTGCCTGACGTTCCTGATATTCACCCATTACATTACGCCTTCGACCTTCACCTTGACCTTTTTCTCTACCTTGTCTTCTCTGACCTCCCTCATTTTCTGCCTCCCTTCTTGGCGGAATTCTGAGGTTCATAATGGCATTTCACTTTAACAAATCAAACACATTTATTTTGTCAAACTTAAACAAGTTCACAAATATCAACTTCATGATAAAATCAGTTCTAATTTTCAAATTGCACAACTTCCCAAGATGATAAGTAACATAAAAGCACAATGAACGAACTTGCCAAGAAGGAAAAGCTTATTCATAGGTTGATATATACATCGGGAACAATATTCGCCTCCAACCGTCTACTACCAGAAAAAGTGTTAAACCCGGAATGATAACACACTATCACTTCGTCTACTAATACCAAAACAAATCTAGCACTATCATGATCTATACAAAAGAATTAATTACAGATTCCCAACCAACCACTAGCTTATTCACGAAGCCTTCTCCTGGGACATCGTTGTGGAGTCTTCACTACCCTATACTAGCCACTGAAGGCACTCCTTCAGCTCTACCCCAAAAATTGATGTGATGGTGTCCCTGACCTTACTTGGCTGCACGTACTGCTCGGTTATTACCAGCTGCTCAACCTTAAAGTGGTGCAATTTTGTAGTAAAATCTGTCCAGTCGGTGACAGTCATCCGCTTTCTCAGAGAAAGTAGATACACACGTGCAGTCACCTCTAGCAGTCCTCGGACTGACCTAAGGTAACGACAGTACAATGCTAGACTCGACCTCCTCCGGCTGCACAAACTCTAGGTCCGACATTGTATCCCAAACAAAATCAGTGAGCTCCCAGTAAAAAACTTTGGGAACTGCTAAATATACTGCTCAAGTACACAATGCATAAACGAACGGAAGTCGTCCATTGGCAGTACGTCATATCCTATGACCATGAGGTAATTCCAAGAGTTCTTCTTGGTCCACTCGCGTCATTTGACTGGCGGACGGATGAGTAACGCATAAGAAGTTGTCCTTTGAAGGGAAACAACAGCTGCAAACAACTGCTAATAACATGTAGGTTGAGCATTTTGTTGATGAAATCTTGTGTGGCCTAACTGTCACTCACTCTATGCTTCTCAACTCAGTGTTAAAAGTGTACTAACTCAACCGAGTACCATCTCTGAACGTGTCTAGGTGCATACGTTAGTCGAAGTACTCCTACAAGAGTCTCTTGGGTGTGAGTTTGGACTGGGCCACTTTCCATATTCCTGATATGTTGAACTCATTCGACATAAAAAATTCTTTACTTAAGGACTTCTTGTCTTTCAACAAGAGAAATACTAGCTATAACTTACTAGCTATGTTCAACAAGCAATTTAAACGGTTCTCTATAAGAGAAAGCAAAGTCAATTTAGAGTTCCGACGAAGATTGAACTAAATAAAGATGACTATACCCATGTCACTTGTATGCGAGTGACATTCGTTTCCATTTGCATTTGCTTCTCTTGATCTTATCATTTCTCTTTCGATCGCTCTCTTCTTTACCACTTTGAAACCAACGCTTCCTAAGAAGTCTAGGTTATCTAAGAATCAGGAAAAGCCTTAGAAAGCTTCTATGTTCTCATTCCACATACTTCTTCAATAAGAGGAATTATAAATCAGATGATTCCATGAAGAAATAATTTCAAGCATTTCATACTTTATAAGAGATCAAACATGTCTTCATGACATTTTCAAAACTTTGAAAATCAAAAGAACTTTTGAAAATATTTCACCTTATTCTTCAATTGAGCCGACGTAACAGAGTGTTAAGTTGCTAACTGGTTTCTCAAGTTTAGTGATTCCAACTAAACTTTCCTTGAAATAAGACTCAGGCTCTGAGCAACGAAACACTCTAATACCACTCTGTGACAGCCTACAAATCCTGAAGGATGGCTAAACCAGGATGTGACTAGGAGTTGGAATTAAGAAGTGGGGAAGAAGGGGGATTAATGAATAAATGAGGAATAGATCTTGATCAATCAAAGATAGAAACAGAAAAGCACTTTGATAATTTAAGAGAAAGACAATCTTGAAGGATTTTTCGACATATAAGTTTAGTACTATTTTGGGTTTCAAGTATAGAATACTTAGACTGAAAAGTGTTATAATATAAAGAGTGTCTGCAGTGGAAACGACATAGATTGAATTCACATATGCAGAGGTGAAGTCGAGGCTTGACTAGCTTTATTCAACATTTTACATGACTAAGTACAACGTACTTAGTGAACATACACATGCTAAAACATATCATATCTTTAATAGATTAAACCAAGCATCTCCAATGTAACACACTAGGTTTTTCAATAAAGACCCGTGCTTACTAAACCTTTTTCATACTTGCAAGTTTTTCTCATTAATTCATTAAAATCATATCTGAAACAAACGTCACGGAAGAGTCCTTCTTCTGCGAATGCAATTGACCGAGGCTGGCTACTCCCCAACAGAGTCCACACTCATCGGTTATTGTGTACACTAACTCTGGAAAGCACACTCTTTCAGGCTAACTCAAAATCCGATCGATTTTTCTAGTTGGAGAACTAACTTGGATCAGCACAATAGAATTCACAAAATAATTCTTTTATGCATTATAACCACTTTAAAGCAGATTTTTAAAGAATTTCGAAAACAGAACAAAGCTCACGTTATTTTTATATATAGAAAATACACCTTAATGGAAATACAGAACTAGCAAAAAGCTTCTGTCTTCCATCTCTTCTTCTAGTTGTGACTTCCTCCTTTAATCGCAAATAATCAAGCTTTAGTAAATCAATCGAGACGGAAACAAAAATGAAAAACAGACTCGATAACGATTCATCTTTAGGACTTTGCACTTGATTAATCTTTTTTTTGGTAAATAAAGTTTTATTTCACCAAATGAGCTTTGAAGAGCAATATCTTACAGACAAGCAAATCTTCAACATCGACAATCAGCTACCATACAAAACCTATGAGCTCAGATATCGGGCTAGCCTTAAATCCTTCCTATAGCATATGGTAATCTGAATCTGGCACAAAGAAACAAGATTTTCCAGACCAGAATAAGAGTTCTGAAACTTCCTTCTGTTCATCTCCATCCAAAGTTGATAGATCACAATACTCACTACCAATCTATAAAGTTTCTGTTTGCCTCGTTTGGATTTGCATTGAGTAACCAGAAATTGCTTTTCTTCTTCCCATCCATGAACATTTCTATTCAGTCCACATTTGTAACTTGATTCCATACTTGAGCAGAGAATACACACTTAAAAAACAGGTGGTCAAGTGTCTCATCCTCATGGTTGCACAGGCTGCAAATCTTATCAACATTCACTCTAAATTGTGATAATCTATCACAAGTGTTAGCCTTCCCAACACTGCAAGCCAAGTGATAAATATGTTTTTAGGAGAGGCAATATTGCAGCTAATTATCTTGTGCCAATGGACCTTTTGGACAGTTCCTCTCATGTCGATATATGTTTTCCTAATAGAGAAAGAAGGAGTTGTCAGTATTTGATTACCAGGCAATAAGTTTGTGAGATAATCTCAGGCTTCAAAGATCTTCCTAAATACCCATGATGCTTGGGGAGGGATATTCATGGTTAAAATATCTTGCTTCTTTATGTAATAGCCATGTATCCATTGCACCCAAATTCTATCTTTTTTCTGTGACAAGCACCACAAAGCTTACAAAGAACTGCTTTATTCCAAAGCTGAATACATGTAACATTCCATCCACCAACAATCTTTGGAAGACACATCTGATCCCAAGAAACTAATGCTTTCTTGGATGTATTTGCACTTTCAGTCCATAAGGAAGTCCTACAGGCTGCTTGAATCACCTTCAGAACTTTTTGTGGAATTAAGAAGACTTGACACCAATAGTTTTGCATACTAGTGAGCACTGATGTAATTAGTTGAAGCCTTCCTACACAAGATAACATTTTTGAGCTCCAACATTCCACTCTAGCCAAAAAAAATTTGAAGTTCAAGCTACAAATATTTTAAGAAAGGCCATTCCAAGGAGTCATAACCATACACCGATGAGAGATATGTTTTCTATTGTATCCCTTAACAATCTCATGGCTAAGAAGGATGTTGTCAAATATGGCTCTGCCCTTGACAAAAGCAGACTGATTAGCACTTACAATGTAATCCAAAACAGCTTGCAGTCTATTTGCCAACACCTTTTAGATGATTTTATACAGCACAGTACAACAGGTAATAGGCCTAAACTCCTTTGTGGTGCAGGAATTCTCAGTTTTGGGGATTAAAGATATCCGTGTACTGTTCACAAGCTTAGGTAGATAACCAGTGGTAAAGAATTGTTTAACTGCCGAACAGACATCTTTCCCAATCTTATTCCAAGCAAACTTAAAGAAATAAACATTAAATCCATCAATACCTGGTGCCTTTGATGAATCCATGTTGAATAAGGCCTGTTTGATCTCTTGATTTGAAACTAGATCACACAGTTGTTGTCTCTTTTCCATGTCCAGAATAGGGCCTCTTGCAATGATATGTTTATCAATCATAGGCAGATATTCTGCTTCTTTCTCCATTAAATCAATATAAAACGCCTTGATTTCTGCCTTAATTTGAGACTGGGTAGTGCATCTCTCTCCATTAGCTTTAATCAGGAGTTTAATAGCATTTCCAGCTTGTCTTGCTTTGGCATAGGCATGGAAGAATCTAGTGTTAGAATCCCCAAGTTGAATCCAGTCCACTCTTGATTTCTGTTGCCAGATTTGTTCCTCTATATTGTTCCACTTTTCCAATTCTTCCAGCAATAATTTTTCTGCACTGATCATCTCATCATTTCTCAGATCATGAACCATACGCCTCTGAACTTCTGTAAGGTCATCCCTGAGCGTATTTAATTTCTCAGGAATATTTCTGAAGTGTGCTATGTTGAGCTGTTTCAGAGGAAGTTTCAGATGCTTCAGTTTATACCAAATATTCAGTATCAGGTTTTCATGGTTTTGAGTATTCCAGCAATCATTCAGAATCTGCATAAATTTTGGTTGTTTAGTAAGGGCATTCAAGAATCTAAATGGGGATTTCCTGATACTGATATCATTATCAATAGCTAACACCAGAGGGCAGTGATCTGATATGCTTTTTTCTTGAATCTCAACAATGACAGAGCTAAATTCTCTAAACCAAGCCACATTAGCAACACATCTATCAATTAATGATAGGATACGATGATTTCCTTGTTGGTTATTACACCAAGTGTAGGAGTTTAGGAGAATCTTGGTTGACTTTCAACTTGGTCCTTACTCGACGGTTAGAAAAATCTCAACGAAAGTCGATAACTAAAATCGACTTAGAAGTTTCCAAGAAATCAAGTTAAAATGATTTAACTTAAAGAAAATAGAAGATTGGAAAATTGTGCACAAGCTGCAACTTTGAAGGCAGTTTCAAAACAGGGTACTAGAATGCAGAGGATTTGCCATATGCCATTGGAAAGCCACGGATGTCTAGTTTACTTTCCAATTTATGGATCTCAAATGTAACACAATAATTTTAATAAGGTGTTAAAACTTAAATTTAAATAAATATTTGATGCAGAATAAGAATATTTTTTTTTCTTTAACAAAAACTAAATGAAAATAAACCTTGACATAAATATTTAAAAATAAAATAATATGTTAGAACTTAGAGTAACAAATATTTTTTAACTCAAACCATGAAAATACATAATTCTTAATAATTTTTAAACCAACTAAGTTGAACAAAGTTAAACATAAACTAGAATTTATAGTCTTAAAATCTTAAAGATCATAAAGCAAATGCATGAAATGGAAATCCTAAGATAATTTGACACGTCATTCGACCCTCCACGCGCCTCCGAACTCAATTACCTGAAAATGTTAAAGATTTGGGATAAGCATACGTGAATAGACTCAGTGTGGGCAGTTATGCTGAACTTGTCCAGTTTAATAAAATAGAGAGTCATGTATGAATATTAAAGTCAACATGATAGTGCGTCAATGAGTGAGAACAAAGTCAAATGGACAACTTGAAATTAACGGTCCTGCTCATCACATGGTATCCAATGAATTGTATGCAAAATAAGTGAGAGCAAAGTCAAATGGACAACTTGAAATTAACGGTCATGCTCAATCACATAATGTCAAATAAACCTACGGCAAGTCACATGATATTAAATAGGACAAACTCAAGTCAAAGCATAAAGTTAAATAAGATCCCACACCTTAATTTGGACTTGAAAAGATAATCGAGCAACTCAAAGAGAGTTTAATGTCTTAGTCGCGCTGCACCTAGAATTTAATAAAATCATAGTCTATATATAAAAGTTCTATTTTTTTTAAATACACATGAAACTGATAAAGATATTCGTATTATAAATGATATGCATGTATAATACATCTAAATATTTAGATCTTATTTAAAAAAATTAAATGCTGATTACGTAGAATACTTTTAATAAATTAAGTAAAGAAAGAAAGAAAAGAAACAAAATAATAATATACGGATAAATTATAAGAAATGAAAGATGTGAACAAAAATATAAATCTAATTTTAATTAAAATCAACTCTTTCTCTCTTATACTCCCCCTCTGCCATATCACATAAAAAATCAAATCTCTCTCTTAACCCATTAACCACAATTAATTCATCAATATTACCCCCTTCTTTTCGAAATAATTCAGAAACCAACAACAGCAAGATGAAAATTAATTTCCCCAACAAATTCTAGAAATTTTCTTTAAATTTCTAATTTTTCAAATCATGTGTCCTCAATAAGTAAAAGAAATAATTAAACATGTAGATGAGTGCATATGTGTATATTTACAGAACCTTCAATGCTTTACTATATATTTGGTAAAGTAAATGAATCAAAAGAATTAGAGAATTATCTTGAAACGAAATACTCTTCAAATACTATGTCAATCAAATATTCCTACACAATAATTTTGTTTTAGAAAAAACAAACTTAAAATTTGCGAGATTACTGAAGAATAAAAAAGAGAAAATACACCTTTTTAACCACATAAGATAATAAAACACAAAAGTTGGCCACAAATTTAATTTTCACAAATTATGGCAAACATTTGCCTTTTTGGTCGAAAATACCCTTACTTTTTACTTTACCCACCTACTTTTTCTCTCTCTCCCACAGCTCTCACGTAATCTCTCCTCTCTATTTTTTCCGCCTTCTCCTCATATTTATCTTTCTCGTTTTTTTTCCCACAGCTGAAGCTCATCTTTCTCGTTTTTTTTCTTCTCAGTTGGTTGGCGGCGGCGGTGCATTAATTAACGACGACACGGCGGCGTATTTATAGATCTGTGGAGGTATATTTTCATAGAGCGGTGGCGGCGGCATATTTTTCTCTCTTTCAGGTCGATGAGCTCGAGCTCATCTTTCTCATTTTTTTTTCTTCTCAGTTGGTTGGCGGCGGCGGTGCATTAATTAACGGCGACACGGCGGCGTATTTATAGATCTGTGGAGGTATATTTTCATAGAGCGGTGGCGGCGGCATATTTTTCTGTCTTTCAGGTCGATGAGCTCGAGCTCATCTTTCTCATTTTTTTTCTTTTCAGTTGGTTGTCGGCAGCGGTGGATTAATTCACGGCGACACGGCGGTCAATTTTCTAGATCTGTGGCGGCGATACGGCGGCGAATCCTCTGAAATATTTTGCCCACAACTGCTTCTGTAATTATTTGTAATTGTATGGAGGTAATTATACATTTAGATCTAGGTTTTCTCTCATGAATTTACAGTTCGTCGAATTTACAGTTCGTTGGCATTCTTTGTTGTACGAATTGCATGTATTTCGTGCAATCTGATGGCACATGCGGTACAAATTTATATTAAATTCATACCGAGGTATGACACGCTGGTTACGAAATAAATGTAATTCGTACCATTCGCTAGATTCTAAACAGCTTGGCACACTCTGATATGGTACACGATACTAATATGTAAGGATCGTACCCAGAAGATGATACGCTTGTTACGAATTGCAAGGATTTCGTGCAATCTGATACAACATGGGGTACGAATTTATATTAAATTCGTACCGAGGTGTTACACGCTGGTTACGAAATAAATGTAATTCGTACCATTCGCTAGATTCCAAACTGCATGCCACACTCTGATATGGTACATGGTACGAATATGTAAGGATCGTACCCAGACGTTGACATTGTTGTTACGAATTACATGTATTTCGTGCAATCTGGTGCCACGTGCGGTACGAATTTATATTAAATTCGTACCGAGATGTGAGACGCTGGTTACGAAATAAATTTAATTCGTACCATTCGTACCAAATGGATTCTAATCTGCATGCCACACTCTGATATGGTACACGGTACGAATATGTAAGGATCGTACCCAGACGTTGACACTCTTGTTACGAATTGCATGTATTTCGTGCAATCTGATGCCACATGCGATACGAATTTATATTAAATTCGTACCGAGGTGTGAGACGCTGGTTACGAAATAAATATAATTCGTACCATTCGTTAGATTCATTATAGGTACGAATTTTGATATTTTCGTACCATGTGTACCTGACTATCCACTTACTTATTTAATGCAGCCGGTGCCAGCTTCTTTAATTGTTTGCCATGGAGGAGATTGGAATAACAATACATACGAGGGTGGGAGGAAAGAGTATATCCCTGTACCTCCTAGTGGTATAACATTTGAAGATTTGTTGAAGAAGCTTGAAGTGCGATTGAAGAAGGATAAGAGATTGTATATTTTTGATATAGACGCGTTAGTCCAGTCCCCTGCGGGTGAAACTATGAGAATGAAGATAACAGATGATTTCGAGTGGTCTTGTTTGATGGGTTTGTTGGAATTGCCTACTATACATGTGTCTGTTTCACGTAGAAGTAACGAATCTTCACACCGGACGAATCCGTTGGGTGCTCGGAATTTGCAAAATGCGGCTGAGAATTATGATGACAATGACTCAGAATTTATTTTTGATCGTGACTACATGTATGATAGCAGTTCCGATGATGAGGATGATGATTGTGGTGACTTTTCTGGTTTAGCTAGGTCCACTGTGCCCGCATTAGAAATTCTGGACCAAACTACTTTAGAAAAACCCGGTCAGTGGCTGATTCCGGGTGCAACATACCAAGCTTCCGTTGCATGTGAAGATTTGGTTATACCGTCTGAGCCTGTTACTGGTGAAGTTGTTAGTGGTGCCATGTTCTATAGTAAGGAGAAAATGACCACAGCTCTTGGTGTATACCATCTGAAAAATCGTGTGGAGTTTGTAACAGTGCGTTCAAATTCTGACAGATATCAGGTTGTTTGCAAGTTTGCAGACATATGCGATTTTATCTTGCGAGCGAGATCTTTTGGTAATGCATGGAGAATATATGAATTGAGTGCTCACACTTGTGAGACAGATTTGAGATATCAATCGCATCCAAAGGTGTCTTCGAAGGTTTTAGCTGCACACGTAGGCGCAAATTTGGCAGAAGATGGTTTTGTTCTTAGGCCGCGAGATATACAGGGACAAGTATTAAGGGAATTTGGTGTTAATATAAAATATGCAACTGCATTGGCTGGTAGGAATTACGCGCTGAACTTGAATTATGGCGATCCAGACAAGTTTTTTCAGGTTTGTCTCCACTGCATCTTACGTAAGAACATTTAAATTTGGGTACACTTGGTACACTGTGTACGAAATATAAAATTCTTACCAAGTATAATGTAAGAATTTCACACTTTGTACCAGTAAACCAAGCACAAAGAAATGAAAGAATGGTAAGATGGTAAGAAATATGAAATTCTTACAAAGTACCATGTAAGAATTTCACACTTCGTACAAATAACCAAGCATAAAGAAATCAAAGCATGGTACGCTGTGTAAGAAATATGTAATTCTTACCACATATCATGTAAGACTGTAAAACGAAGTACGAATTTGTTGAGTTCATACTTCGTACTTTCTAGTTGTACGAATGTTTGATATTTCGTACTTCGTTTGTGTATGATTTACATTATTTTGTACCTTTCCTACCAATGTGTACCTGATGTGATTATATATTTTTTCATGATTTTCAGATGCTTCCTAAGTACCTTTACATGCTAGAGCATTTGAATCCTGGCTTCATTGTGGAATTACAGACATGTCCTGACGGTTCTTTCCAGTATTGCTACTTCTCTCTTGTTGCATGTGTAAGAGCATTTCGTGCATGTCGCCCCGTGATTGATACCTGAAAACATAAGATTGAGAAACCGTAGAAGAGAAACTGACTTCTAAAACTCAATTTAATTTTTATAACAAAATGATTTAAGAGTTAATTGGATAAACTTAAATCCTAAACTCTCTCAACCACTCCAAAACGTGGGAAGGAGGTTAATAAATAAAAATCCCCCTTTTTTTATATTTTAAATAAATAAAAAGAGAATGAAATTTGAGATTTAAATAAATCAAATGAATAGAAGTTCGTATTACTAAACAAAACCAATGCTTCATGTATAAATATACATAAATTCATATTTTTAATTTAAGAGATTATTAACATATATATATATATATATATATATTTATATATCTCATAAATAGATGCATGCAATTGCATATACGTGTTTAACAATGCAAATTTCAAATAAATTTCTAAATAAAGCTATTTCATATTATTATTATTTTACTAAATAAATATAACATCATATCTAGAGGCGCGACTTAGACTATATCTGAGCTCGATTAAATTTAATTTCACACATTTATAAAATAAGAAATACATTAAAAATTACTTAGCGAGTGAATTGAAAATCGGGTTGTTACATCAAATATGTTAAGCGAGCATAGAGTTATGGCCTTCGGCGTTAAGTATGGTAGAATGGTGCACGGATCCCTAGGCTCGAAAATAGCCATGCAAATCCTAGATCCTTGCAAACCCTAGCCATGCAAACCCTAATATGCAAACCTTAGGTTCCCAACGCATAAAATGATATGGTTCTCGATTCTCAAGTTCGACTTTTTAAAACTTAGCATTGTTAGATATATGACAAAAACGAAGTAAACATATAAATCATATTCTCAACTCTTAATTCAATCATCAAAAGAGGTAATCACCAACTAATAACTTGATCATCAACTAACAACATTAACAAAACCCTAATCATAATTCTAATTGAAACATGCATACGACTTTTATCGAGCAACGACGAGCGTAGTCATTTTTACAAAATATTTTTATTATTTCTAGTAAAATCAACAATATGCAAACCACATCATCAAATCGATACATATAACGTTTAGTTTTCTCATTTCTTTGTCGAAGCACCTACTAACTTTCTTTAAAATTTCACTTTCACATTATGATCATTAAGCATCTAGATTAACTAATATGCAAACCATATGTTCATATCATAAACAACCTTTAATATATTCTCGATTTTTCGTCTCCAACGGAAAATAAAATATTCTTAGAAAATTCTAATTAAATTACACAATGATCTACATGCATACTAGTTCTCATTTATGCAAATATAATTTCTAAAACATTTATATTCATTGAATTTTGATCGAATGCTCGTCTCCAACAAATTTAGTTTTATTTTTGGAAAATTCTAATTTAAATATATGATCAACTACATATTTCCTAGTACTCACATACATAAACACAATTCTCAAATCACCAATATAATTCAAGAAAAATTGAGTTCTTCGTCTCTTACAAAAATATAAATATTTTTAGAAAAATCTCAATTAAATCATGCAGTCATATACCAATTTATAGAAGCATAATTGACAAACCAATTATCAAAATATGAGCTCAATCAAAAAATCCCAAATTTAATGAAGTTTTAATTTTTTTTTCGATTAACAACCTTAACATGCTTTAAACTTCACCTAAACCGCATAACCATTTTCAATCATCTAGGATCGAGAAAAAGAAATTAAAACATCAAACCCCCAATTCCCTAGGTTTCGACTTTTTCATAAAACAAGAGGAGAAGAACTTTTGTTTGGACATAAATGAAACTTAAGATCCTACATCGTCAAATACGAACTTGGAATTAAAATTGATCGGGAGAAGAGCAAGGAATTAAAACTTGATGCTTGAAGAAATGGAGCTTCCTTCTCCTCTAATAGAGTATAGATGGGGAGAGTAGTGAGCAAGTAAGAGTAATGAGAGAGATGACTTAGGGAGGTTTAATTCAATAGGTCGCAACTATAAAGAAAAATATCTAGATATTAGTTAGATATTTAGTTATCACCAGAAATTAAACGAGCAATGAGAATTCTTCGATGAAAATATTTTTGACGAGAATGGACTAAACCATTAGTTCCAACATATTTTAAAAGTCGGAAAGGACGGTTCGTTTTTCAAAAAATACAAAAAAGTCGAGACACGATGGATCGATAATTAATTCCAGAAAACGATAAAAATTGACTTTTTGAAAAAGACTCGTATTGAGAAATAAGTGTATGGAAAAGCAAACGATGCTCAATTCCGAAATCTCGAACGAAAACTCAAACGAGTGTCTAAACCCTAACCTGGTATCCGAAAATACTATTGCTACAAATTATTTTCTTAAACGGACTTCGCTATAAATCTTATATTCAATTTTTAATAACTTAGGAATGCAAAGCCTTAATTAATTAGCAAATTTTTAATTATGACGAGATTAGAAAACTTGGGGTATTATACTGTAATATCCCGCTCTTTCATGTCGGACCTAAGGTTAATTAGAAAGTCGCTTAGATAATTAAGCCGTGAGAATTTAGAAAGAAATTAAGTTCCGGCAATAAAAATATTTCAGCAACCCTAATTTGCCGAAAGTAAAGAAATTAAGTAATTTAAGAATTTATCTTATCCCGGTTAATCCGAGATAAGTTGTCGAATGTGTTTATGATTCTGTGCTTATATGTTTAAATTTTATCTGAAATGTGTGTGATTATTTGAAGATTTGATTTCTCCGGAGATCGTAGAATTTCTCCGGCAATGTTATTTTTAATCCAGATTTTATTTTCCGAAATTTTCTCGATAAGCTTAAATTAGGGTTAGAGAAATCCTAATAAAAATTCGTGAAGCTCGAAAAGTTAGTTTAAAAATCGAGATGTTTATGATTAAGTTTAATTTATGTTTAATTAATTAATTAGAGAAGTAATTAATTAATTAATTAAACTAAATACTATGCATGATATTTTGGATTTAGCTTATCCAATAAGCTTTCTTAATTAATTAAAGCTTAAAATCTAAAATATAGATATGATAGTACAATCATATCTTATGTTGGATATTATTTACTAATTAAATTAAATGTTAAAAATCTAACAATATCTTATATTAGATATTGAAGTATCTAACATAATCTAACCTAGGATCCTAATAGATTTTAGCTAAGATTGCAAATAGTAACCTATGTCTAATATATCATTAATGTGTTAGATATCTAACACACATTTATCACACTCATCTCTCACTCTCTCGGCACTTCACACACACACACGCATACTATACACACTAACACACTAACACACACAATCAAGAAATCTCCATTGTCATCTTCATCCTCAAGCTCAAGAATCAAGAAGATCTAGCTTCCAAGTTAATCCTCAAAGGTTAGATCCATGTTAAACATGCTTATAAGCTTGAGTTAAGCATGAAATATCCATCTCTTTTTCCTCCCAAATGTTTCGAATTTTCTATGATGAAGGGTGGATGAGTTTGATTTTCTACTATGATGTTAAATCCATGATCTAGATCTCATTTCTAGCATCAATTTAAGAGGAATCAAACCCTAAACCTAAATTCTATTTTTTTCGAAATTTATGCATAAATTAGGGGGTTTTGATTCTTTGATCCTATGATCAAATTGATAATTTATATGAGCTCCTAGGATGTATATAAGCATGCTTGATGATTTAATTTAGCAAGATTTGATCAATTGTCATTTTATTTTTAAGTTGGCCGAAATTTAGCTTAAAATTAGGGGTTTTTTATCCTTTGATTCTATGATCAAATTGATGATTTTTATGAACTCCTATGATGCTAATAAACATGTTAGATGGTTTGATTTATCAAGAGTTGGTTAATTTTATTTTTATTTAAAATTAGCCGAAAATTTGGGCTAAAATTATGAAATTATGATTTTAATCTTCTATGATTAAATTTATGGTTTAATTGAGCTTATATGATGTTATTAAACATGTTGATGTATAGATTGAATGGATTGAAACCTTATTTCTCTAATTTTTAATTAAATTCGAAATTTAGGGTTCATAATTTGGGGATTTTTTATGATGAATTTTTATGATGAAATTTATGATGGATTAATGTTTATGATGATGAAATAAGCTTATAGTTAATTTTTGAGAATTTTTAGAGCTCAATTAAAGAATTTGAAAAATTAAAGTTTAGTAAAATTTAGGGCTTTTTAATCTAAAGCATAAATTGATTAATTAATGATACAATTAGCCTCTATAATTATTTCTAAACATGTTAGAAGTGGAATTGGAGAAAAATAAAATTTTCTAAACCCTAAAGATGAAAAAGTTGAAACTTTTAAGTGTAGGGTTTTGATTTTTCTTCAAGCTATTTAAGTAATTATGTTATAATTGAGGTTTATAAATTAAATTAACATGTTTAGAAGTGATTAGAATAAAATTGGGTTTTTAATCCTTAATTTATCAAAAGGACCGAAATATATATGTATATAAAAGACATGTATTTGATTTTTAATGAAGAAAATAATGATAGAAATGGAATCTACGTTAAAAATTAAGTGACGTAGAATTTTTCGGAATTTTAATACGAAGTTTTGAAATTTTTCTATTTTCCGACTATTTTTCGAAGTCGAAGGTTTATACATATAGATTACTTTGTTTGATGATGTGATTGTATAGTTATGATTAATATTATATAATAAGCTTATGGAATTAATTTGAAAAATTTCGGAGCTCGTTTGTCTAGTCGAAAACGTGTTAAGTTTAATGATATGAATAGTAAATGATGAGATTAAGTGTTAATTATAATCTAATGATAAGAATGATTGTTAATCAAGTGTTCATGATGAGATAAATTGTTAATTTGTTAATAATATGTTAATGATGAATTTAATTATCAATGATGTACTAATGATGAGATTGATTGTTAATTATATATATATTTAAGATGAGATTGATTAGTAATGATGCTTTAATAATAAGTTTAATTGTCAATGATATATTATTGAGGAATTTAAATGTTAATATGATGCTTAAATGTAAATGAGATGTTGATGATTTGAAATGATGATTATTTATGTACGTTATATGTTAATGAAATATCGTGTGCTTATGTTATGATGGTGTGATTGAATATGGACTTAGATGGTTATCGTTGAAAGTAGTATAAGTTTTTAAGTTAATAAATGTTGGTGATAATATGAAAGGATTAGACATAAAGTATATGTTTACTTATATTTTAGAAGTTATATTTAATAGTGAATGATTGGGAGTTAAGATTTAAGATAGAAAAGTTTAAGTAGTAGTTGTCGAGCGAAAACCCTAGAAAGCCGAGAAAGAACGTAGTATCGAAGCAGCATCCCTCATTCCTCCATTTACTTTTTCTCGCTCTTATGTAAAACCTAATTTTAAATTGAAGGATCGAGCGGGACCGGTAAGTGGAAAGGGGAATCAAGAAGTAAAGCTTAGTTCAGCGACATCGATTCAGGTGGGCTTTCTAAACTAAAGAAATGTCTAATGCGACTATATGATTATGATTATGTGATATTTTAAATTGATTGACTTACCAATGTTTTAAGTGTTTTAGTATGTTACTATCTACAAAGGAAAGACGAATTCGGTCCTACGCAAGGTGGGATTTGTGTGCACAGTTTGTAATCGTGAGCCTTCCTTTTGGTAGGCCGGTTACAAGTGTTTGAGAAGGAGGCCTACTTCTCAGCACTATTATGTGATAGTAGATTTGGTACATACATGACAAGTATTTTTGACTCGAGTCACTTATATCAAAAAGAAAATGTTTGGGCATGCACAGGTTTGTTTTTAAAGTTTATTTGTGTTATGCTTTATGACAAGTATTCAATCTATAGCTCTAAGCAGCAAGTTTTAAATTATTTTGGCATGTGTTCACTGAGTGCGAAAGTACTCAGCCATGCATGTTATTTCTAAAATGTGCAGGTTAGTTCGGATGGAGATGGAGTGTGCTGGGCAGGCTTTGTTGTTGTTTATCTCTTGAGATGTCAGTCTAAGTTAGAGCACGGTTATATGTCTTCATACATGTAACCAAAACTATGTTTTCCGCTGTAACACCCTGAACTTGTTTCACTTCTGTTATTTTGTTATGTTGCTTATGTTATGGATTCTCTAAACCTTGGTTCAGTTTGTTAAATCCTAAATTTCAGTATGCTTAACTCTGATACGAGATGGTGTAGCTTCTTGACCATACTCGTTGATCTTTGATCGAACTTGATATATGAATTGTCGTTCTTAAATATTGATGTCGTTGTTAATATGTGATTTGATTCAGATTGTCTTGATAGCATGTTTTATTGATTTGAAAGTATGTTTTGATGTATTTTGGTTCCTATTCGATAACTTGGATCGTTATCTTATCCTTTGGTTAATCATAAATTGTGTACGTAGCGGGACCCACCGTCTTAGTCATCTTCACTCTATGTCGGGCTGCGACATATACCTATAAGTATCAAAGTCAAAAATACATGCCAAATAACATTGGCACAAAAACCTAACATACAAAATCAACCTAATGAACCAGACACATTGGAACATGTATCGTACTAAATTTTCTATCTGCCACTATTGGCTAACATGAATAGACTAATCAACCTAACTAAATGAGGTATCGGATGAATAAATCTAACATATCAGGTGCGCCTGACTAACACATCTAACCCAACGAACTCGTCATCCCAGACAAACTGGAGGTTGCTTAATTTCCTCTCCACTCTGGCTCATTGTCATTGGCCGACTTGCAACCACCAGTTGATGATTCAGACATCGATAGAGATAGTTATCGCCAAACAAACCTAGCGAACCACCCTAACTATAAGAAGACATGGCAACAAGAGCACCTAAAAAGAAATGATGCTATCTAAATAGAAGCATGCAAATAAGCATTAGACCGATCACCCAAGTAAACTCATCAAGTGAGTGTATCAACCATATCAACTCATTGTGTGTGATCGACTAACAAGTCAAACCTGACAGACCGTCAATTTGATGGACCTATCAAATCTATTGACCTGACCGACGAGTCAACCTGACGGACCAATTGAACTTTCCGACCAGACAGACGTGTCGATCAGACTGACCCATCGACCAGCGAGACATATCAACCTGACCCATCGGCTCGACTCACCGATTAAACCTATCGACCAGATAAACTTGTTAACCAGACAGAGACGTTAGCACGACAGACCAATTGAACCTGTCGACCAGACAGACCCGTAAACCTGACAGACTCGTCAACCCGATAAACAGGTGACCATAACGATCAGACGGACCCATCGATCCGACGAACCCGTCGATCCTGACGGGCCCTTTAACCAAACTAACCTATTAACCTCCCAATTATGATAATATGTGTGTGACGGATTTTAGAGGAAGTTGTATCCCCATATTTGGGTTCATTAATTCAGTCCGTGAAACAAATAACAAATAAAACTATGAAATAAAACTTGAACCTATGCTACCTTGTCAACTAGATCTGGATGCACCAGCCGCTCCCATTTGCTTAAAACCTAAAATCAAATTATGGCTGATGTCATTAGCCTACATAGTGACATCAGCCAGACAATCTGACCAGTCCGATCGAGAAGATGCAACAAATTAACAATAAGTTCTACTTGTTTAATTGCAAAGATTGGCTGATGTCATCACCCAACCTAATGACATCAGCCAGACAATTAGCCAGCCCTGTTTGAAATATAAAATCTGGATGACATCATCCAGTCACTTGATGACATTAGCCCAACGAACTCAAGCAATGGGCTATATTTCGTTTTAAAATAAGAACAACTTGTTACACTCATAAGTGTAAATCAAATGGAACTTATGGACCAGAAATATTCTCTATTTTCCTCATAAGTTATTTATAGGATTTGGAGAATTTAACCAAGCGAGATCCCCACGTCGTCTGGCTGTCCACGTCATTCCAGCACATAAATTTTCATTTATGTATTTATTTATTTTTTTAACTACAAGGTACAAGTACATCAACTCTCTACCTATAATACTTCTGACTAGAGAGTGGGGGACAAACTGTACGGACAAAATTCGTATTTACATTTTAGGCCCAATTGACGTGCTTTGCAAGCCGACGAGTCATACAAGACCGATGAACTGGCCCAATAAATAAAATAATATGTAACACCCTAATCTAATTAAAGTGTTAAAACTATATTTAAATAAATATTTAATGCGGAATTATGAATATATTTTTTTTCTTAAAATAAAACACGAAAAGAAAGATTTCCTAAAATAATTAAATCAAACCTAACTTCTAGAAATGTGACATCTTATTAAATAAAATAGTAAGTAGCCAAAACCATTTTAAACAAAAGGAAATAAAGTAAATATAATTCATTGTCTAAACGGTTAATGCCCAAAAAGAAATAAAAGTAAATTCAATTTATTAGGACTCGTCATTCGACACTCCACGCCTCCAACTTCAAGTACCTGAAAAGATTAGTTTGGGGATGAGTATACGCGAATATACTCAATGTGGGCAATTATACCAATGATTTGTCCAATTTAATAAAATAGACGCACATAGTGAATATTAAAGTCAAACGCGTCAATGAGTGAGAGCAAAGTCAATGGACAACTTAGCACGGTCCTGCTCATCACATGATATCAAATAAATTGAACGCAAATAAGTGAGAGAAAAGTCAATGGACAACTCAGCACGGTCCTGCTCAACTCTTAATGTCAAATAATCACACGGCAAGTCACATTATATTAAAAGGGACAAAATCAATTCAAAGGTATAAAGTTAAGTGAGATCCCACACCTTAATTTACTTGATACAGACAAGCCGACCAACTCAAGATAAACTTAACGTCTTAGTCGCGCCGCAGCTAAATATTAAATAAATTAATTAAAGACTACAAATGAAATGTCTGACCTTTAAGTGCACATGAGAAATGACAAATCTGATATGCTTAGATAAAATCTCAAATTTTATAAAAATCTAATTACTAGACTCCTGAATTAATTTAATAGTCATTACTGGTCAGTAAAGTAAATTAAAGAAAAATTTACAAAAATAATATAAAAGAAAACGAAAAGGACTTCTCATCCCCTATACGAATATGAGTAAGATTATTGTCCCACAATTAACTTAACTTCATGCTGATATAATTTCGCGTATATATATATATGGAGACATTTTTTTTAAAGTATTTTAAACAATTAAAAGAACAAGAAACAAAACAAAAGCATCCTAACTTGATTTACTTATTACACGTTTGCTACAGTGTACCTCCAATTAAACTATTATAAATTTTATTTTCACAAAAGAAATCGAACACACAAAACAATATATATATATATATATATACATCTTTTCTTTAATAAAATTCCTACGTAGATGTGTATAAATATAAATCATTAGTCATGCACTAATTAAACTCCATACTAGTTAATTAATTCCACATTTAAGAAATATAAAATAAAGAATTTCACAACTAAAAATAATTTAATATAAAAGAAATTTGAAAACGGGTCGTCACATAATAGGCCTAAAATCATCAGGCCACAGACAGTCAAGCTTAAACCCTTAGGGGTCCATCATGTAAGCTCAATTGACACAGTTAAGGTGTATCTTGATGGTTCTACGAAAATAGGAATAGACGAGAAATGCATAACAGATGGATAATGCCGACATACTAAACCCTAAGAGATTAGCTGGATGAAACCCTAAGTACCAGGCCGTCCTATATATACGATCCAACTAGGTCACAGCGAGACACGTTCATTACAAGAAATAAGCAACGAAGAAATCATTACAATCAAACGAATGCAATCCTTAGACGATGATTCTCTTTATTTGCTAGCCCAAAAGAAAAGAAATAAAAAAGAAAAGAAAAGAAAAGAAAGTTTGTGCCTATCGTATTCGAATGAAAGGAATGTAAAATGAAAACCCTCGTCGAACCTTTTTAATCCGCATCAAGAAGCATTACAATTTTCCATCTAGTGCTCGTTGGTTTCCACCGCTGGCCTAGATTTTGTAGCGAAAAACAGTCCAGCGATGGCTAGGTTCCAGCACCGGCTGGAATTTCCTGCAGCACTTCACGCCAGTTATGCCTGGTCTCCAGAACCGGCTGGATCTTCTTTCATCACTCCACAGCCAGGTCCGGCTGCTTCCCAGCGACGGCTGGACATTCAGCGCCGGCTGGCCCCTCCCAGCGCCAGCTGGGTATTAAGATGTGCAGCAGACCAGCGTAAATTCATCACAAATAATGACCAAACAAGCCCTTCACATTAACCTTTGTTTGTCCTCAAGCAAACACCAAACCAACAAACAAAGGGAAAATTCATGCAAGCTTATTATTGCAATTCTGGCTAACTGGCGAATTTTTCAATAATGTCCAAAAGATAAACACCACGACAAAGGAAAGAGTTGAATTAAACTAAAATATGTTTCCCGTCTATGCACATTATAAATAGGATCATACCTGACTCCCCATTAGAAGTGATTTAACTAATGTGACTACTGTTACTAACAAGTTTCATTCATTTTTCTTAGAACTGTGACATTTGAAATGGAATTCTGAATAATATTCGTTAGGTGTAATTTTGGAGAGATCCAAACTCCCTAACGTGGGTTCCCATGCTCATTTATCACTTTGTAACAAAGAGGAGCAGAATTCATATTCCATCAAATTTTAGCACTCAAGTTCACTTTTGAGAAATTTTCATTTTTTATTATTATGGTTTTTTCTTTTTCTCTCATTTTATTTAGAAACGAGTATCTAAACAGCGACAATGTGATGGTCCCTGAGCGGAGTCTTTGGTGTAAAGAGGGGAGTGAATACACCAAAGATAAAAACTTTTTAATCTTTTTATCAAGTTAAAAACTGAGAGTGAGAGCTCAGTTATAAATCCTGCTGACTTCTTAATGAAGATGGTCAGCTGGACTGATAACTCAGCTGGCGGTGCGGAATGTGGTGGTTTGAAAACTTAGCTTGTGAAATTAGAAAAACTCAGCTTGAAAATGTTATTTTCAAGTTTTTAGCTTTGTAAAGTTGTGCAGTTTTGAAAAACACAGCTGGACTGGTCAAGCAGCTGGTTATGCAGTTTGTTAAATATGATATGCTTGATGGAGTTAGTTCTTTTACCTGAAAACGACTGAAAGTAAAGAACAGAAAAGAACACGATATTTAACGTGGTTCGGAGAAACTTCTCCTACGTCCATGACCAGATAAACTGGTAATTCACTACCACTTGATTTAACGAGTACCAAGAAACTTCGCAGCTCGATCCTGAGCTGTGTTCTTACAGTTTGCGGGCACTGTAGAAGCCTGACACTTTTAGTTTTCGGGTATTGAAAAAGACCTTACAATCACTTGAATTTCGCACATCAAGCTGGCATAACTTTAACCTAACCTTATTGGGAATAGAAGGGGTTGGTTTTGGGGTTCCAACTATGAACGAGTTTTTACAATGAAGAACTTTGAGTTTGATGAACTCGTTCGAAATCTAGGCTTTGGATATACAATGAATTCTGCCTAGGGATCAGACGAAAAATTGGGCAGTTTCTAAACTAGAAATACTTTAAGATAAAGTGTTCTTTTGAAAGAGTAAGAACTGTTAGAGAGCTTTTGAATGCTTGAGAATTTCAGAAGATGAAAGCTTGTAGAGCATTTTTCGTATCTTATCCTGATGTTGAAGAATGGTATTCATAGGTAGAGATTCAAAACTAGCCGTTGGAAGAGCCTTTTGAATCACACCTACTCTCTGATCTGTTCGATCTGCCGTTGGGTGAATCTTCACCTATCTTCATCAGTGTCATATCCTAGGTTCTGTACACTAGGATGCTGATTTGGCAATTCCTCATTGGTCGAGGTAGATTGAGTTCTTCTGACACCGGGATTTTTTACTTCAAGCTGGTTTTTTTTTTAATTTGGAGTTGGATCTGCAACTCTGACTTGAACTGATGTCTTCAGAGTTGACATTCTTTTGGTCTGTACAGCTGGATTGGTTTCGCTATGTCTTCTTGGCTTTGACTCAGCTCAATCATTCTTCAGCTTGGTTATGCTCAGTCTTAAACTCTGCTCAGCTGGGAAATTCCTCAGCTGATATTTGACTCTAGCTGGTAGCAAAGCTGGATCTTCTGTTGTCTTCAGCTTCCTATCCTGTAAATTTTAGAAAATCTAAAGCTCAAACATATGAGCTGAAAAACATCACTTAGGTTGATACAATCATCTACTCGGTTGGAGTCAGGTGGGTTTTGGTATCAAATAAAAACGTAGAATTTTCCCAACAATTTCCCCCTTTTTGATGATGCCAAAACCTAACTAAGAAAAACACGAAACTTCCCCCTAAATCTAAGAGCGGGAGAAAGTCTCAACAGATTAATCAAGTTTAGAGTTCAGATCCTGGACAAAGGGTTATTGTCATCAGGGTGATCTTTGAGCAATTTTTTTTGTATTAATATCAGGAATTACAATGACTACAGAAAAAAAACAGAGAAAAATTAAAGTAACAAAACTTCAATTTTTGAATCTTCAATCCCAGCTTGCTGGGTCTTCACTTCTGCATCCGCTGCTTCCTTCTTTATCTATCAGAGTGCCTTTGCTGATTAATTTGGCTCCTCTAGTGTAGTTCCGCGTTCTTGGACTTTCTTTTCAGCTGGTTTCTCTGTTGTCAGCTCAGCAACAACATTTATCGCAGACTGAAGGTCTTGGACTTCTACTTCTCCAGATACAATAGCTTTGCCTTTGCTCATCTGTGACGTTTTTCTCGTCTCACTATCTTCCCATTTTTTAGCATTATCAACAAAGTGGGAGAGACGAACAACTATCTTATTGAGCTGTGCAATTGCTTGAATTGCTTCAGCAATCTTTGCTGTGTTGTTTGTTGTGGCGATGTTAAGCTCTGCTATGCTGCGGTTGTCAGCTCTGAACTGTGTGTCCAGATCTTTGTAGAGGTTGTATAGCTTGTGAATATACGTGCTGTAGGTGAGGTTCTTCTGTGAGATAGCATCCAACTGGCTTGAAAAGTTTGACAATTTTACATCCAGCGGATTTTGGAGTCTTGAAATAATCTCTGGTACTCTCATTTCAAGATGATTAGATTGATCAATCTCTTGAGAGATTAGAGACTGCCTGAGATCCCGATCTGTGCTTTCCTGTAGATTCTGGGCGAATTGATGAACGTCATCGATTTATTGTTCTTGCCAATCGACTTGCCTTTCTACAGCTAAGATTCGTAGAAACATCTCTTCAACTTTCTTGGAGATCTCATCCTTTATTACGGCTGAAAGCACTTGGGTTGAATCCGTCTATTTTCCGGATTCTGATGTACTGGATTTTGATGCCTCTATCTCGACCAGAGCGCGAATGTCATTGGCATTTGGACTTTGTGGCTCAGCTATTGCATTAGCTGGCCTTTCTTCAATAATCATTGCCTCAGCTGTGATGGTAGGAACAGCTTCCTTGGCAGTTTCAACTGGAGCAATCCAGCTGAGTGATTGGAGGTATGAGTTGGTGATGAGCCCATATTTATGCTCACTTTTGTGTCTTGTTTTAAGGTCTAGATCCAGTCTTTTTGTTTGTTTTTGTATATGAGAGGACACATTATGAAGGCAGGTACATTATGGGCAAAACAGGTACCATTTTGGGCATAAGAAGAGTGCATCCGTGAACGAGGTTCTGAAGTAGAATTAAAGCATATCGTCACAGGACAGTTGCTCACATTTTGGGCACAATCGCTCTCATCTTGGGCAAAGTAGCATGCAGCTTGGGCACAGTAGCAAACATCAAGAGTGACTTTGACGTCCTGACAAATTCATATACCGCGCAGAATTTCATCCATCTTGAGCAAGATGTGAATTGCAGAGGGCAAGACGAAGGACAGAACAGAGAAAAGAAAGAGTGCTCGACTTGGGCACAATGTGCGTACGATGATCCAGCAATTCGTCATGAAAGAGTACGGAGCAAGGAATGGATTGGCCTTATCCAAGGAGTAGATAAGGAATGATTGATTTCCTTTCTTATCCATGAAGATTCGTTCAAATCAAATCCATTCTAAATAAAGAAAGTCTCTTGGGCGCCACGCGGATTCTGTTGGAAGAGATAAACATGACAGTTGCGCCCAACCCTAGCTCCAGACCAGCCAACCAATGCGCTGGGCCTCTAGTCCACGATTTGTACCTCTATATATACTACTTCACTTCAAGCCATTGTAATTCATAATTCCTATATACCTTTTGATACTGAGATTTAAAGTTCTGAGACTAGGGTTTTATTTAGTGTTTTCAAGAGTTTGCCCCTTTGGGAGCAAACGATCATTATATTTTCTTTCCGGCGTCATGCCCATAATAATAAGTAAGTTTTCATTTTAATTATTTTGTCTTGTTATTTACTTTATGTCTAGGTAGTTATAAATCTGGTTCTGGGCAAGATGACGTGAACATAAACTAAGAATTTGTGAGGTCTAATATGGGCGTGATGATCTGCATGCGTGTGTTCCCGAAACACTAGGTCTGAATCCAATACGATTTGGGCAACTTGGTTAATTAATTAATCACTAGTTGACTAGGGTGTCTTGATCACAAATTATTTCAGGGTCAATGCATAGGGTGTCCCTTGCATCTGAAAGTATGACTAGTGTGGGTCAGTAGTCCATACTCTTGGGCACGAGGAATGGTTGTTTCGGGTCTGCCTAATTCGTAATGCTTCCTTGGGCAAGGTTTCTATTGAAGTGTCTTCGTAGATGGTTGTCTAGGTCTAGGAGAGAATGCCTGGGGGTCTCAGGGGTGGCTCTTATTCATATGGGCAGATAAGGGTAAGGGTAATAGTGTGCGTGACGCGTGACAGTAGGGGCATTATTACTTTTCTACTGCATTTAACCGATTGATTCATTCATGTAGTGAATAATTTTGAACCTATGACCGAATCGATTTTATGTTTATTGATTCGAACCTTGATCTAGATTTATATTTTATTTGTTTATGTTTTTATTTTCTTTATTGACCAAGACGTGTCTGTTGCCCAAGATAAATCTTTTTAGTGACACCCAGTGACCAAGAGAAAGCTACACTCAATTCCTCATGGGATCGACCCTATACTTGCCGCTAGCTAACCCTAGTTGGGCATAGGAGAATTATAAATGTAATTTGACCGACCCGTTAAAATGACAATCGGGGCGCTCGTCAAAATTGGCATCGTTGCCGGGAAGTTGTGTTTCCAGTAGTTTTCTCTTTTGTTTGCTTGTTTGGTTCTTTTTGTGTGTGTTTCGAACTAACCGTACAAGACAACTTTGTCAGTGATGCTCGGATCGAAAGAAGAATGCATGGTAACTTAGGAACATCTGTAAGGAGGGCAAGACAAGTGGACATGAGCCCATCTATTAGTCAAAGGACAAGTCAAGCCTACTCTGGGCAAGACGTGGAATGAAAAGGTAGAGTTTCTGGAACTCCTAGATCCAGTCGATGACTAAAGGATGGAGGCAACGATATGCCCTTGACGTTAACTTAGGCGCTGGCCTGGAGGCAACCTGGTATTATCCTTTTTAATTTTATATTTTTATTTATTTTTTTTGTCTAAACCCTAGGCTAGGTAGTATTTTTGTAGAGGGTATGGTTTGTTTTTGATGGACAGGAGCTTGGGCATAGAAGTAAGGATGAAGTCATTCAGAAGCGAGGGCACAACATATCTGCAAAAATTCCTTTCCAGATCCATCAGCGGATGGCAGAATGTACACCTGTCAAGCCCAAGATACAAGGAACTGCAGTCCTTGAGAACTTTGACTAGACTGGAAGGATTCGTTGCAGCACATATGGTGACCCTCCAAGCCACTTACTTTGCCCTTTGTACGTACTTTGCCCGCAGCACATTCAGGTGTTTGGCAATACCCTTCTTCATAATTGTTTCCTCCCATTTGTTGTTAGTTGAAGTTTTTTTTTTTTTTAGTTTTATTTGTTTTGTTGAGTAGACCTCTTGTTTATCCACTTTGCTCAAGGCAAAGTGTGTGAATGAAAGGGTCGTGTTTGTTTGTATGTATGTTGTTTTGAGTTTGTTTTGAATTGGCCCTCTTATTGATGCACTTTGTCCAAAGCAAAGTGTGTGTGTGTCTATTTGGAGAGCCTTTTCCTTGCTTTTGTGTGTCAGTTGTGACCTTTTACTGACCCACTTTGCCCAAGGCAAAGTGTGTGAGTGGAGGGTCGCCGCTTTTTTTTGTTTTTTTTTAATCGGTTGAATACCCCTTATCTGACCCACTTTCCCAAGGCAAAGTGTGTGAGTGAGGGGGTATCTGTTTTGTGTAGTAAGTCGGCATGAGTAGGATTTTTGGGTCGATATAAGCATGTTGAAATCTTTGATTTGTATCATGCAAGTAGTTTAATTTTCAATTTGTTAGCATGACCGTGTGTGGATAAGTATGATGGATGAATTATGAGCATGCCTTGTGAGGTTTGAGCTTTATATGATGTATTATGCCCAACGCGTGCATCTTTTCTTTTCTTGTGAGATTTGACATCCTTATTTAGGTTAATGCGAGAACTTGCATGTACTTTTGTTGAAATCCTATTGACCTGATTTATGTGCTTAAATGATTTAGGCAAAATTACAATCATTATGCCCACAAAGCCTAAAAAGCCACAATATTATTATCCTTTGCGTAGCCCCTTTTGAGCCTAATAATAATTCTTTCAATTCACTTAAATATTGCCCTGATACACATTTCCTATCCGGTCATGAGAACTCAGGAAGCAGTCAAAGAAGAAAAGGAAATAAAGGAGATAGTAGAGGCCTTATCTGGGCAAGACGCTTAGAATTGTTTGAGGGTCATTAACTTACCCAAAGTAGAAGAAGTGTCGAAAAATAAAAGGACTAAGAAGAAAAATTGAAAAAAAATAATAAGAGAATTTTGAAGTCCTAAGTTGTTTGTGCTAAGGCCTGAAAATAAAGGCAAGGAATTGAAGAAGAAACTGGACACTCTATTGCCCAGTAATGAGTGCATTATGACCTTAGCCTAGTTCCTAAATACTTCCCACCTTATGCCTTAAGCCTACATTACAACCAAAATAAAGACCTAATGATAAGTACATAAATTTTGTCTAAGGGGTGGAGACGTTAGAGGGCAGGCAAGCCTATTGCATGACCAAGTTAATGATGTCACGAGCGTAAACACTTAGCCCAATACACAAGAGTGAAGAGTGTTAGTGAGGAAAAACTATTATGTTCATTGTTGAATCTTGACTTATCTGATGGCCAATGCGTGAACTTTGTAATTTGATCACTTGCTTATCTTATGTTAAGATTGATAGTGCCCAATATGACCCTTGATCTAGATCGTACTGATTTTATTTTTTGTCTCGAGTCTGTTCTTTGCTTTCTTTTCTTTCTTTGTCTTTTGGGCAAGTTGCACCTACACGCTTGAGGACAAGCGTACTTAAAGTGTGTGCGTATGATGAGCCCATATTTGTGCTCATTTTTGTGTCTTGTTTTAGGGTCTAGATCGAGTCTTTGTATGTCTTTTTGTTTGTTTTTGTGTCTGGGAGGACACATTATGAAGGCAGGTACATTATGGGCAAGACAAAGACATTCTGGGCAAAACAGGTACCATTTTGGGCATAACAAGAGTGCATCTGCGAAAGAGGTTCTGAAGCATAATTGAAGCATATGGTCACAGGACAGTTACTCACATTTTGGGCACAATCGCTCTCATCTTGGGCAAAGTAGCATGCAGCTTGGGCACAGTATAGCAAACATTAAGAGTGATTTTGACGTCCTGACAAATTCATATACCGCGCGGAATTTCATCCATCTTGACCAAGATGTGAAGTGCAGAGGGCAAGACAAAGGAAAGAACAGAGAAAAGAAAGAGTGCTCGACTTGGGCACAATGTGTGTACGATGATCCAGCAATTCGTTATGAAAGAGTGCGGAGCAAGGAATGGATTAGCCTTATCCAAGGAGTAGATAAGGAAGGATTGATTTCCTTTCTAATCTATGAAGATTCGTTCAAATCAAATCCATTCTAAAAAATGAAAGGTTTCTTGGGCGCCACGCAGATTCACATGACAACTGCGCCCAACCCTAGCTCCAGACCAGTCAACCAATGCGCTGGGCCTCTAGCCCACGATTTGTACCTCTATATATACTACTTCACTTCAAGCCATTGTAATTCATAATTCCCATGTACCTTTTGATATTAAGATTTAAAGTTCTTAAACTAGGGCTTTATTTAGTGTTTTCAAGAGTTTTCTTCTTCGAGGGCAAACGATTATTGTATTTTTATTCCGGCGTCATGCCCATAATAATTAGTAAGTTTTCATTTTATTTATTTTGTCTTGTTATTTACTTTATGTCTAGGTAGTTATAAATATGGTTCTGGGCAAGATGACGTGAACATAAACTAAGAATTTGTGAGGTCTAATATGGGCGTGATGATCTGCATGCGTGTGTTCCCGATGCACTAGGTCTAAATCCAATACGATTTGGGCAACTTGGTTAATTAATTAATCACTAATTGACTAGGGTTTCTTGATCACAAATAATTTCAGGGTCAATGCATAGGGTGTCCCTTGCATCTGAAAGTATGACTGGTGTGGGTGAGTAGTCCGTGCTCTTAGGCACGAGGAATGGCTGTTTCGGGTCTGCCTAATTCGTAATGCTTCCTTGGACAAGGTTTCTATTGAAGTGTCTTCATAGATGGTTTTCTAGGGCTAGGAGAGAATGCCTGGGGGTCTCAGGGGTGGCTCTTATTCGTATGGATAGATAAGGATGGGGTAATAGTGTGCGTAACGCGTGACAGTAGGGACATTATTACTTTTCAACTGCCTATAACCGATTGATGCATTCATGTAGTGAATAATTTTGAACCTATGATCGAATAAAGTTTATGTTTATTGATTCGAACCTTGATCTAAATTTATATTTTATATGTTTATGATTTTATTTTCTTTATTGACCAAGACGTGTCCGTTGCCCAAGATAAATCTTTTTAGTGACACCCACTGACCAAGAGAAAGCTACACTCAATTCCTCGTGGGATCGACCCTGTACTTGCCACTAGCTAACCCTAGTTGTAGGCATAGGAGAATTATAAATGTATTTTTACCGACCCGATAAAACGACAATCGGGGCGCTCGTCAGTTGGCTTTTGAGATAGCGTCTTCTGATGGTGGCTCAACATCATTCCTTGATTTTTGAATCAAATTTTGGATAAGCTAATCTTGATGCATGA
Organism: Agastache rugosa; assembly: GCA_031470985.1. Lineage (NCBI taxonomy): Eukaryota > Viridiplantae > Streptophyta > Magnoliopsida > Lamiales > Lamiaceae > Agastache > Agastache rugosa. Next base: position 2,409,864 of record CM062602.1, read on the forward strand.
AAGCATCCTGGAGACTTCCAAATTCAAAAATCTCTTGCAGTTGAACTTCTTCAGACTTTAGATGGTCGAATGAGTAGATCTGAATTAGCTCTTCAGTTGCGTACCAAGTGCTCATCTTGGTAGCAATGTAAAATTTGAAGTTGCTGACTGCGACTAATGTGGCTGGGAGCGAAGCTAGCTCCGGATATTGTTGCAGTGCGCTTGTGACTCTTTCGAGCATAAGGCCATCGAACCTTGAGATGGAGGCGTCTCGTGCAACTTTTGAGGGACTTAGGTATACCACTTCCTCAGATGAAGTGGGAGTATGGGGTTCAGCTCGGTTTTCATCATCCAGCTGCAAAGGAGCGTCAACTGGATAGGCTTTTTATGTGAGGTTGGTGCAGGGGTTTGAGCTCCAACTTCTTCATCTTTATTAAGAAGTTGGTGTCTCTGTTGAGTTGAAGGAAATTGAGGAGAAGAAGGTTGAAGTATTCCATCTGATCTGAGGTTTAAGCTTAGTTGATCAGCTGGAATAGGGAGATGAGGTGGTGGTAATGGTGATGTCCACGCTGGCACATGAACTTCTTCTCCACCGTAAGAAACCACCACTTGTGGTCCTTCTGCTCCTCGGAGATTCATTACGAATTTTCTCTCGATATCAACTGGCTTCTCAACTGATTGGCTGGGCACCTTGAATGTGAGTCTTCTCTTTGAAGGCGGTGCTTCAGCTGGTTTTGTCTCCTTGCGTTGTTTCCTCTTCCCTGCTTGGGATAAAAATCACCACTTGTGGTCCTTCTGCTCCTTGGAGATTCATTACGAATTTTCTCTCGATATCAACTGGATTCTCAACTGATTGGCTGGGCACCTTGAATGTGAGTCTTCTCTTTGAAGGCGGTGCTTCAGCTGGTTTTGTCTCCTCGCGTTGTTTCCTCTTCCCTGCTTGAGAGAAATCAGATGCCTGCTGCTTTGTCTCCTGCAACTTCTTCTTTCCTTCATGTGCTGCTTTCTTCAGCAAGTCAATCAGCTGACTTAGCTTCTCAAAAAGTATTCTTGAGATTGGAAACTCTTTCGGATTATGCCATCTGATGTTGCGCGAACTGGCAATCATTTCTATGATGCAAGTAGCTTTGGAGCACAAGTAGATTGTCTCCTTGCAGCTGTACCGGGTGCATTCTTTATCCTTGAATCGGATTTTCTTTGATTCTTTCTCCAACTTGTCCAAAAAGTAGGAGAACCAATCCACAGGGTCACTTTTGAGGATGACTATCATCGGCTTGAACTTGGGTATGCTGATCTCTCGTTGAGATCCAGCCATACCGAGAATGCATTTCTGAGTGATGTCCAGAAGTAGTTGGTACTTGGGACGGAGCAAGAGCTTTGACATGCTTGCTCTGAACGTCTCCGGCTTTATCAGCATCTTGTCCAGTTCTGACTGGACTTCCTCTCTGTGTATCTCTCAGGGGAGAGATTCCCGAACGTCTTCAGGTTGAACTCCTTGGCCATTATCCTATTGACGTTGATCTCTGCTTCCCAGGGAGTTGTGTGTCCCGTTTTCTCCTTTATCTTGAGAGAAACATTGGTGCGGAGGCGGTCCTTTTCCTTAGATATCTCCAGGAAAAACTCGGCTACCTCCTGGCGAAGAATGTTCTTGGGTCTTGCAGTCATCCACTGTGTTAGACCGGCTCTTTCGATGAGTTTCATTACCTCCGGAAAACTCCGATTTCTTGTGATTCCTGAGAGTTACGCAACTCTCAAAGTGAAGCTTTGACAGTAAGACTTCATGTTGATCGGCTCCTGGAATTGGCTTCTTTGATGCCATGTTTTTCTTCTGTAAAACTTGTTAATAGAACGAGTAATAGATATATAAGAAGAAAAAGATATGCCGATATCAAGAATTTTTAGAGATAAGAATGAGAGATTATGGCGAAGATTTGCGTATCTCTGATATAAATATCAACTGCCATGTTGAATGAACGGTCAAGATTATGGCAGTTTGATGTGAGGATCTACGACTGGGAGTGATTCACGCATCACGTCAGGTTAACATTCGTACAATACGTGTGATTAATGCGTACGTGAGGTAGATGAATCGTTTTGACTTCTGGCTCGGAACTCCCATGCTTCATGTCGCAGCCCGACTTAGAATGAAGATGACCAAGCCGGTGGGTCCCACGACGTACACAATTTATGATTAACCAAAGAACAAGATAACGACCCAGTTATCCAACAAAATCAATCATTCAATGAATCATACTCTCAAGGCAAACTCAAGCTGAATCAAATATCAAGCAGCGGCATCAATAATAATTATTTTCAAGTTCAAAACCAAAATAACGAGAATGGTCAAAAATACAACACCATCTCGTATCAGAGTTTTAGCAACAGAAACAAAGTTTATCAAGTCATAGTTTCAATCATCATAATAGGACAACAGTTACTGAATAAGTTCAGAGTGTTGCAGCGGAAAAACATAACACATCTTTGGTTATATGTATGAAGACATATAACCTTGCTCAATATCTACAAAATCTCAAAAGGTCAACAACAAAAGTCCGCCCAGCACACTCCTTTCCCATCCAAGCTAACCTGCACATTTTAGAAATAATATGCAGGGCTGAGTACTTTCGCACTCCGTGGACACATGCCAAAATAATTAAAAACTGCTGCTTAGAGCTATAGATTGATAACTTGCCATAAAGCATAGCACAAGTATTTATGAATACTTTAAAAACAAACATGTGCTTGCCAAAACCTTTTTCTTTCATATAAGTGACTGCAGTCAAAATACTTTTTATGTATGTACCACATCTACTATAACTTTTGAGTGTTGAGAAGTAGGCCTCCTTCTCAAACACTTGTAATCGTCCCACCAAAAAGGAAGGCTCCCGATTACAACATAGTGTACACAAATCCCACCTTAAGTAGGACCGAATTCGTCTTTCCTTGATAGAGGGTATCATACAAAAACACTTTAAACATTGGCAAGTCAATCAATTTAAAAATCATCACACATATATATAATCATAATATCACATTCTTTATTTCTTTAGTTCAGAAAGCCCACCTGAACTGGCGACTTTATCTACTAGCTTACTTCTCGGCTTTTCCTTAATTTATGATTCCGCTCGATCCTTCAATTTAAGAATTAATTTAAATATTAGAGCGAGAAAAGTTTAAATATTAAAATAAGGAATACCGCTGCTATATTTAATATTTTCTTCTTTAATCCGACTTTTCTAGGATTTTTCTCTCGGCAATTAGAAACTAAACTTTTCTAATTTCTTTTTCTTTCTTACTTAATTTCTTAATCGATAATTAATCGATTATAACTTCAAGACACATTTAAAAACTTATAATCACATATTTCATCATTAACCACTTAAGCTTATCATATCATTAATACTTAAACTCATCATTAACGTATCAATAGGAAAAATAGCTAATATTTTAACTTTTGAGTTTACGAAAGAAACAACTGAAAACAAGTTGAGCAAAGATCAGCTGGATAAATCAAGCTGACTGGAAAATCAAGTTAGCTGGAAAAAGACTGAGTTATCTGGAAAAAAGGAAAACTGGCCGGACCAATTTGAGTTAATCCATTGAGGTAATCCGGTAAATCCATCGGGTCAGTAGGTAAATCCATTGGGTAAATCAACGGTCCAAATTTGGTAAATCCAATGGTCCAGTAAATCAAAGTCAGTAAATCAAGATTTGGATCCAGCTGACTTAATCAAGCTGGCTGGATCCAGCTGACTTAATCCAGCAATTTAAACTCTAGAAACTCTAAATTTCAAACTTTGTATTAAATTTCCGAAAAATTCTACGTCACTTAATTTTTAACGTAGATTCCATTTCTAACATTATTTTCTTCATTAAAAAATCAAATACATGTCTTTATTGTACATATATATTTCTGTCCTTTTGATAAATTAAGAATTAAAATCCAAATTTCATTCTAATCACTTCCAATCATGTTAATTTAATTAATAAGCTATATTTATAGCTTAATCACTTAATCTGATTGGATAAAAAAAATAAAAACCCTAATATATATATATATATATATTCGGCCCTTATGATAAATAGGGTACATTTATTTATTTTTATCCATTCCAAATTTCAACATGTATAATTAATATTCTAGAGATTAATTATAATCTCAATTAATCAATTTAAGCTCTAAATAATTATTTTTAATTTATTTTTAAATGCTGAAAATTCTTAAAATTATGAAATTGAGCTCTAAAAATTCTAACAAAAATTCTCACATACTTAATTAAATATTATGAGCTCAATTATATCATCAATTTCATCATTTAACATCTAAATCAAAGAGCTCCAATTTCAAACCCTAAATATTTCGAAATTCCCACAATTTGAAACAATTATGCTTCAAACATTTAACTCAATATATAAACATGCTTATTAACATCATCTAAACCCATATTGATCATCAAATCAAGTATAAAGCATCAAAATCACATTTTCCTATTTTAGCCAAATTTTCGGCTAATATTAAATTAAATAGAGAATTGATTAAATTTTTCTCAATTCAATTTTTCATCATGCTCATAGACATCATATAAGCTCATATCAATCATCAATTTGATCATAGAAGGTCAAATTATAAAAACCTAAATTTTGGCCTAATTTTCGGCCTTTTTATAAATAAAATAAATTGATAAATTCTTGCTAAATTCAATCATATAACATGCTTATAATCATCATATAACCTCATATAATTCATCAATTCAACTATAGGATCAAAGAAATAAATTTTCTAATTTATTTCATATATATTTCGAAAAATAAAAATTGATGCTAGGATTGATTTCTCAATGATTAAATCATAGAAATGTAATCTAAATTACTCCCTAATCATCATACTTGAAGATCAAATCCATATTACAACATATATATAATTTTCAAAATTTAGAAAAATTTATGAAATATGGATTTGATACTAAACCTTGAGTTATTTGCTTAACTAATGAGAAATCTCACCTCTTGAGATGATTTTACTACTACTTCCTTTGACTAATAAATCTTGATTCCTTCTCTTTACTTGTGGATGTGAATCCCCTGTTTAGTGTGTGTTTAAGCGTGTGTTTGAGTGTGTGTGTATCGTGTTTGCAGCGAGAGAAATGAGATAGGAAAGATGAGAGATGCATTAATGAAATACTAACTTATCTAACAAAAATACATTGAATCTTGCTAACTTACATGCTTAGTCACCCAACATCCTTCATCATTATGTTGGGGACAAGCTTAGGTGGCACCAATTTAGCAATTAAATAATAGGTATTAGTGTTAGTTATTTATCATGTGCTAATTTAATTACTAATCTTAGATTAATAACTAAATTAATCATTAATTAATAAGAATCAAGATTTAACTAGGAAATAATAATTAAGCTTATACCATAAACTTTATTTCCTAGGAAAAATTATGCTTAATATATTAACTTAATTAATTAATTAAACATTAAATTAATTAATTAAACATTAAGCATAAAAATCTCATTTTAAATGATCAATTAATTCTCTAATTAATTGATCATTCATCATATAAATAATCATAGAGGCTTTAAATTAAAAAGCTCTCGATACATATAAATTTATTAGGGTTTCTCAAACCCTAATATAAACTTCCTTTAAAAATTTTCGGAATTAAAATCCGAAAATTAAATAAATTGCCGGAGAAAATTCATAAATCCCTAGAAAATCAAATACTTCAAAAATGGCACATATTTAACATATAATGCAAATATAATAGCACATAATCATAAACACCTTTAATATTTCATTTCGGATTAACCGAAACGAAAATAAAACTTAATTCATCAAAATTCAGCAATTTAGAAATTTTGTAGAATAATTTTATCTGCCTGGACTTAACTTTATACTAAATTCTCGCATTTTAAATATTCTAGTTAATTATCTTAATTAATTACTAAGATTGGTTATGAAAAAGGCGGGATACTACATTCTCTCCCCCTAAAAATAAATTTCGTCCCGAAATTTGCTTACCTCAAAGAAAAGCTCGGGATACTCCTCTTTCATCTTATCTTCAAGTTCCCATGTAGCTTCCTCTAACCCGTGGTGTTTCCACTTAACCTTTACTGACGCGATCGACTTGTTTCTCAACTCCTGGACCTTTCGATCCAAGATCGCTTCTGGTTTCTCCTCATAACTGAGATCTGGTTCGAGGACTACTTCTTCCTGCTGAATAACGTGCTTAGGGTCGAACATGTATCGGCGCAACTGGGATACATGAAACACGTTATGCGAATTTCCAAAACTTGGTGGTAAAGCTAGCTTATACGCTACTTGACCAATCCTTTCCAGGATTTCATACGGTCCTATGTAACGTGGCTTAAGCTTTCCTTTTACGCCAAATCTATAAATTCCCTTCGAAGGCGAAGCTTTTAGGAATACTTTATCTCCTACTTCAAACTCTAATTCAGATCTTCGAGAATCGGCATAGGATTTTTGACGATCTTGCGCTTCTTTAATCCGTTGCTTGATTTGACGGACAATTTTGATCATCTCTTCAATAGCATCGGGCCCTAAAACTTTTCTTTCACCTACTTCATCCCAATAAAGCGGTGACCTACATTTTCTTCCATAAAGAGCTTCATAGGGTGCCATGCCAATTGTCATTTGATAACTGTTGTTGTATGCAAACTCAACGAGAGGCAAAACTTGCTCCCATTGATTACCTTGGTCTAACACAACAGTTCTGAGCATATCTTCAAAAATTTGAATTGTCCTTTCGGACTGACCATCCGTCTGAGGATGAAATGCAGTGCTGAAATTTAATTTGGTACCCATCTCACTTTGTAAACTTCTCCAAAAATGAGAAGTAAACTTTGAATCTCGGTCTGAAGTGATCGACTTGGGCACACCGTGCAGACGCACGATCTCTCGAACGTACAGCTGGGCTAATTTATCTGCTCCGTATGTTTCTGGAATTGGTATAAAGTGAGCAGATTTTGTCAATCTGTCCACTATTACCCATATGGATGTGTTTCCTTTCTTAGACTTTGGTAACTGGGTTACAAAATCCATTGTAATACCATCCCATTTCCATTCCGGAGTTTCCAACGGCTGGAGCTTTCCATAAGGCCGTTGATGTAAAGCCTTAACTTGCTGACACGCTAAACATCGCTCTACAAATGAAGCTATATCTCACTTCATTCCTTCCCACCAAAATTTCTGCTTTAAGTCTTGATACATTTTGGTGCTTCCAGGATGAGCTGTATAAGGCGTTTCATGAGCTTCTCTCATGATCTCGGCTCTTAAATTTTCTTTATCTGGAACGCAAATCCTTTCTTTAAATATGAGAGTGTTATCTCCAGCTTCATGAAAATTTTCCGCTTCTCCTTGGCGAATCTTGAGTCTCAAATTCTCTAACTTCTCATCTTTTCTTTGAGCATCTGTAATTCTCACCTTCAAATCTGGAGTTATTTCCAAAGCTGCAATTATTTGCTCTGTAGTTTGAGGTAGTAGAACCACTTCTATTCTTAACTTTTCAAAACTTTTAATAAGCTCTTTTTCTTGAGTGAGCAGAAATCCTAACTCAGTTCTGCTCTTTCTACTCAAGGCATCGGCTACTACGTTCGCTTTTCCTGGGTGATAGGAAATTTTACAATCGTAGTCCTTTACCAACTCAAGCCATCTTCTTTGCCTCATATTCAACTCTTTTTGCTCGAAAAAGTATTTGAGGCTCTTATGATCTGAAAAGATCTCACACTTAGCTCCATAAAGATGATGTCTCCAAATTTTTAAAGCATGCACAACTGCTGCTAACTCTAAATCATGAGTTGGGTAATTCTCCTCATGAGGTCTGAGTTGTCGTGACGCATAAGCAATAACTCTGCCATCTTGCATCAAGACACAACCCAATCCATTCTTTGATGCATCCGTATAAACGGTAAAATCTTTGCCTGCTTCTGGCACTGCTAGAACTGGAGCGGTGGTTAGTTTCTTCTTAAGCTCTTGAAAACTTTCCTCGCATTCAGGAGACCATTTAAACTTCGATTCTTTCTTCAGGAGTTGGGTCATTGGCCTTGCTATCTTTGAGAATCCTTCAATGAATCTCCGATAGTAACCTGCTAGACCCAAGAAACTACGAATCTCATGGGGTGACTTTGGAGATTTCCATTCTTGAACTGCTTGCACTTTAGAATTGTCTACTTTAATTCCTTCGCAAGAAACAACATGTCCGAGGAAATTTACTTCTTTCAGCCAAAATTCACACTTACTGAATTTGGCATACAACTTTTCTGATCTCAGCGTTTCTAAGACAATTCTGAGATGTTCTTCATGCTCCTGATCACTTCTTGAATACACAAGAATGTCGTCTATAAAGACTATGACAAATCTATCCAAGAATTCATGAAAAACTCGATTCATAAGATCCATGAATACTGCCGGAGCATTTGTCAATCCAAACGGCATTACTATAAACTCGTAATGGCCGTATCTCGTTCGAAAAGCAGTTTTTGGAATATCTTCTTGACGAATCTTTAACTGATGATAGCCAGATTTTAAATCAATCTTTGAGAATACCTTTGGCTCCTTTGGTGATCAAACAGATCATCTATCCTTGGCAAAGGATACTTGTTCTTTAATGTCAACTTATTTAATTCTCGGTAATCTACACACATTCTTAGACTACCGTCTTTCTTCTTGACAAATAAAATTGGTGCTCCCCACGGGGAAACACTAGGTCTAATAAATCCAAGATCAAGCAACTCTTGCAACTGGATCTTCAATTCTTGCAATTCTTTCGGGGCCATTCTATACGGCGCCTTTGATATTGGGGCTGAACCAGGTTCAAGATCAATGGTAAACTCCAATTGCCTATCTGGTGGTAATCTGGCAAAACTTCAGGAAAAACATCCTTAAATTCTCGGACTACTGCTACATCATCAATTTTCTTCTCTTGGTTTTCATCTTTGTTGAGATAAACAAGATATACTTGCACATCTTTTCTTCTCAACAGTCTTCTTGCTTGAATTGCCGAAATAATCGGCATTCCTCTCTTGCTTCTCTCTATTCCGAAGAATAGTGTTGGCTCTTTTCCAGGGGCATGAAAATAAATCTGCCTTTGCTTACACCGAATGGTAGCAAAATTTTCGGTTAACCAATCCATTCCCAAAATGATGTCTACGTCCCACATTTGAATTAGATTGAGGGTCTTGGCTGACATCTTAAGGGAACCAATCTCAAATTCTAGATTAGGACAAACATGCGTAACTGAGGTAGATTTACCTATCGGGGTTGATACTCTTAAGTTCTGATTAGCTTTCTCTATTTTAAGGCCAAGAGTATCTACGCATGCATTTGATATAAAAGAATGCGATGCACCGGTATCAAAAAGAATTATAACAGGTACATCATTTATCTGACCCATACCTGCCAGATTGCCCTGATCTTTGACACTTGCTTTCTGCTCAAGAGCAAAAATTTTCTGATGATGCTGCCGATCTTGCTGCATGGTTTGCTGCTTCTTTGGCTGCTGATGCTGAGGGCGAGGCACTTGGCGCGGACGTTGCTGCATCTGTGGAACTCCTTCAATGGCTTTTAAATACGGAGGCTGATACTGATTAGGTTTTCCTCCACCAGTCCCTTGCTGCCTATTTGGGCACTGATAAGAATAATGCCCTGGTTGCCCACATGCATAACAATTATTACTTCCTGCTCTGCAAATTCCCTGGTGCATCTTTCCACACTTGGGACATGCAGAAATTCCTTGCTGTCTCTGAGACGAACTTCCTTGACTAACAAAAGGAACTTTAAACTTTCCTTGGGTCGATTGCTGCTGACTCTGCCCATACCATGGCTTCTTGTTAGGTTGATTTCCAGTATTCCATTTTCTCTTTCCTTTTTGAATTTGGCTTTGGTGTGAAAATTGCGGTTTAACAGCCGCTGGGGATTGAATTTGGGGAAGTCTTTGGAATACGGGCGATTTTTCCGTCGCATAGCCAGCTCCATATCTAAAGCTCGGTTTAAAGCTTCCGCATAGGTCATAGCACTTTGACTTGCTAAGACCACTCTTATATCTTGTCTAAGTCCGGCACGAAAAAGCTCGGACATCTTCTCATCTGAATCAACCTTATCAGGGGCAAAACGAGCTAAATCACAAAATTCACGGTCATATTCTGACACCGTCTTCTTTCCTTGCTTGAGATTTGCAAACTTATTTTCTTTTTGTTTACGATAACTTCTCGGAATATACTTTTCAAAAAGAGCTTCTTTGAATTGCTCCCAAGTAAGATTTTCAAGTTGCTCTGGAGTATAAGTCTTCTGGCGAGCTTCCCACCGTAGTACGAGATCCTTTAAGCTGATAAGACATACATGTGAGACGTTCATGGTCATCACATCGAAGAAACTTAAAGATTCGCTCTAGAGCACGAATCCATTCTTCAGCCTCTGACGGACTTCCTCTTCCGTCAAAAGTTGGGGGATTTTGTCGAAGAAAAAGTTCTTCAATTCTCCTCTCAGGTTGAGGAGGTGGGGTAGGATCTCGTTGTTGTTGTTCTTCTTCTTCTACCCTATTTCTTCTTCTACGAGGCATTCTGATTTTAAGAAAATATAAAATCATCAAGAATTAACTTTATTCATTTTAACATCTTCATCTTATTCTTTATTGCATAAGCAATTTCTTCACAAAGCAATTAATTAAATCTTGAAACTCATCATTCAAGAAATTTATATCCTATCATATCATAATCACTTGTATAACTTTACTTAATAGTTACATAATGACAACATGACTTAATTTCATAACTTTTCTTGACTTGACAATCATTATTAAAGCACTCAGTTTTCCACAACTTTTCTTAAAGAGCAGCAGGATATTTAAATTTAACATTTATATAAACAATTAATAGAACCATTTTTTTCTTCTTTCTTTATCATCTAAAGAAATATTATCTCCATAACATTCTTTACTTTATACTTTTATCCCATCTCTTAACTTTCCTTTATTTGCACATCATAACTTGAATTAACCAAATAGTTTATCTGTCTTTAATAGCTCAACTTTAATTTCTAAAGAGATCTTTTCTTCTTTCATTTTTTTAACTTACTTTCATAAAATTCTTTCCTTCTTTACTTCATCTTCTTACTTATTTTCATTCATACTTTTCTTTTCTCATAGAACATCATAACTTCACATGTTTCTTAAACATTTTAGAGAGGCAACAACTTAATTTAAATGACCGCTTTGGTCATTTTTCTTCATATATGGAAAATTGCCTCTTAGAGGTCTTTTCAAAATAAGGGATTTATTTACAGCAAAAATTATCCCTATGTCATCTGTGATGTCCTAACATCATACAAAATATATCATTCGCGGTACGGACTACTACTCCGTTACCGATCTAGCTAACCATATTTTAAGCATCAGATATTTACATACACACATATTTACATCATCATTATCGTCATACTTCATACATATATAAACATAGTAAACATTATCAAAGGATCACAACTCTACTCTGACGGGTCCTCCTCTGGATCCTCTTCTGGATCCTCCTCTGAGGTCACACTCTCGAAACTCGAACTCTCACCCTCGCTCTCAGCTCTCACGTCTCCCTCCAACGTGAGCGGAATCTCCCTAGTAACATCGGCACCCGCCAACGGCTGGAAACTAGCCTCAAAGCCTAACTCGCTAAATGGGATACGACGAAGGTCAGACCATCCAAGAGTAACCTCTGCAGCCGGGTCATCTTTGTCATCCTCGTCAGAGTCGTCACGGCATGGCTTCGACGAGCTGGCCTCGTCTAAGCGCTGTGGCTCAGGGTAGTAGAAAGGCTGGAGATCAAAGGGCTAAAAGTATAAGGAATATCCATAGACTGATAAAAAGGAGCTACCTCTAGCGAAGGTGCTGGGTAGTAATCCGAAGTAGGAGGAACCGGAACTAATGCTAAAGCATCTGTCAGTGGTGTGGGTGAAGCAATACCAACTGACGGGGAGGTAGGCTGTGAAACAAAAGCACTTTGGTCAACACCAAAGTAGGAAGTCAAAGGGTCATAAACCGGCTCAGGATCAACAGGAGGAACCATGAACTGAATAGGATCATCCTGTGGTAAAAACTCAGCTAAGAGACCCTCCTCGGTGAAACTGGGAGGTGGACAGTAGGGTCCTGGAGGTGGCGCTGCGTAACACATAAAACGAGAGCTGATCTCTGCAATGAAACCTCGGCAATCACCATAAAGGTTGTCGTCCCAGTACTGCTTTGTCACAAATCGTGACACCAGCGAAGCTGCCCATTCCTGCCATTCCTCTGGAAGAAGAGGAACCAGTCGTATGATACCATGCACACCCGAGATACCTGTCTCGCATATCTCCATCCAGACACGATGATATCGAGCTAGGAACTCAGCTAAGGTCTCCCGATAACTCATTCTGATATGTCGAAATTCTTCCATCGCATCGCTGCCAGGCGGCGCTGCCATCTCAATATCGCTTCCCAAAGGTGGTACCAAGCTCACATTACTTTCCAAAGATAAACAACCAACTCGCTTGCACAATTGTTCCATCATCTCGCTTACTAACGTCGTCACAAAACAACCTCATCAAAACACAATCTCACAACAACATCAAAATTCACATATAACATAAATATATATCAAATAAATTCAACTTAATTCAAACTTTAAACTTTTAAACATTAGAAAACTTTTAAATGCATACCTGACTTTGCCGGATGAGATGAGGTGCTGGACTTTTGTTGTTTAAAACTTAACTAGTCTAGAGATTCAAGTCTAGACAAGACTCAAGAGAAAAATTTTCTTAGATTTAGAGCAGACAACCTGCTCTGATACCACTCTGTCGCAGCCCGACTTAGAATGAAGATGACCAAGCCGGTGGGTCCCACGACGTACACAATTTATGATTAACCAAAGAACAAGATAACGACCCAGTTATCCAACAAAATCAATCATTCAATGAATCATACTCTCAAGGCAAACTCAAGCTGAATCAAATATCAAGCAGCGGCATCAATAATAATTATTTTCAAGTTCAAAACCAAAATAACGAGAATGGTCAAAAATACAACACCATCTCGTATCAGAGTTTTAGCAACAGAAACAAAGTTTATCAAGTCATAGTTTCAATCATCATAATAGGACAACAGTTACTGAATAAGTTCAGAGTGTTGCAGCGGAAAAACATAACACATCTTTGGTTATATGTATGAAGACATATAACCTTGCTCAATATCTACAAAATCTCAAAAGATCAACAACAAAAGTCCGCCCAGCACACTCCTTTCCCATCCAAGCTAACCTGCACATTTTAGAAATAATATGCAGGGCTGAGTACTTTCGCACTCCGTGGACACATGCCAAAATAATTAAAAACTGCTACTTAGAGCTATAGATTGATAACTTGCCATAAAGCATAGCACAAGTATTTATGAATACTTTAAAAACAAACCTGTGCTTGCCAAAACCTTTTTCTTTCATATAAGTGACTGCAGTCAAAATACTTTTTATGTATGTACCACATCTACTATAACTTTTGAGTGTTGAGAAGTAGGCCTCCTTCTCAAACACTTGTAATCGTCCCACCAAAAAGGAAGGCTCCCGATTACAACATAGTGTACACAAATCCCACCTTAAGTAGGACCGAATTCGTCTTTCCTTGATAGAGGGTATCATACAAAAACACTTTAAACATTGGCAAGTCAATCAATTTAAAAATCATCACACATATATATAATCATAATATCACATTCTTTATTTCTTTAGTTCAGAAAGCCCACCTGAACTGGCGACTTTATCTACTAGCTTACTTCTCGGCTTTTCCTTAATTTATGATTCCGCTCGATCCTTCAATTTAAGAATTAATTTAAATATTAGAGCGAGAAAAGTTTAAATATTAAAATAAGGAATACCGCTGCTATATTTAATATTTTCTTCTTTAATCCGACTTTTCTAGGATTTTTCTCTCGGCAATTAGAAACTAAACTTTTCTAATTTCTTTTTCTTTCTTACTTAATTTCTTAATCGATAATTAATCGATTATAACTTCAGGACACATTTAAAAACTTATAATCACATATTTCATCATTAACCACTTAAGCTTATCATATCATTAATACTTAAACTCATCATTAACGTATCATTAGGAAAAATAGCTAATATTTTAACTTTTGAGTTTACGAAAGAAACAACTGAAAACAAGTTGAGCAAAGATCAGCTGGATAAATCAAGCTGACTGGAAAATCAAGTTAGCTGGAAAAAGACTGAGTTATCTGGAAAAAAGCATTTGGGAAAAAGTAGTGGACAATGAAGTTAATCCAGTTGTTCAGTTAAATCAATTGTGGTCCAATTAGGTAAATCAAGTAGGTCAGTGGTAAATCAGTAGTCATTGTAAATCAATTGATCCAATTAGTCAAGTAGTAAATCAAGCTGGCTGGATCCAGCTGACTTAATCAAGCTGGCTGGATCCAGCTGACTTAATCCAGCAATTTAAACTCTAGAAACTCTAAATTTCAAACTTTGTATTAAATTTCCGAAAAATTCTATGTCACTTAATTTTTAACGTAGATTCCATTTCTAACATTATTTTCTTCATTAAAAAATCAAATACATGTCTTTATTGTACATATATATTTCTGTCCTTTTGATAAATTAAGAATTAAAATCCAAATTTCATTCTAATCACTTCCAATCATGTTAATTTAATTAATAAGCTATATTTATAGCTTAATCACTTAATCTGATTGGATAAAAAAAATAAAAACCCTAATATATATATATATATATATATATTCGGCCCTTATGATAAATAGGGTACATTTATTTATTTTTATCCATTCCAAATTTCAACATGTATAATGAATATTCTAGAGATTAATTATAATCTCAATTAATCAATTTAAGCTCTAAATAATTATTTTTAATTTATTTTTAAATGCTGAAAATTCTTAAAATTATGAAATTGAGCTCTAAAAATTCTAACAAAAATTCTCACATACTTAATTAAATATTATGAGCTCAATTATATCATCAATTTCATCATTTAACATCTAAATCAAAGAGCTCCAATTTCAAACCCTAAATATTTCGAAATTCCCACAATTTGAAACAATTATGCTTCAAACATTTAACTCAATATATAAACATGCTTATTAACATCATCTAAACCCATATTGATCATCAAATCAAGTATAAAGCATCAAAATCACATTTTCCTATTTTAGCCAAATTTTCGGCTAATATTAAATTAAATAGAGAATTGATTAAATTTTTCTCAATTCAATTTTTCATCATGCTCATAGACATCATATAAGCTCATATCAATCATCAATTTGATCATAGAAGGTCAAATTATAAAAACCTAAATTTTGGCCTAATTTTCGGCCTTTTTATAAATAAAATAAATTGATAAATTCTTGCTAAATTCAATCATATAACATGCTTATAATCATCATAGAACCTCATATAATTCATCAATTCAACTATAGGATCAAAGAAATAAATTTTCTAATTTATTTCATATATATTTCGAAAAATAAAAATTGATGCTAGGATTGATTTCTCAATGATTAAATCATAGAAATGTAATCTAAATTACTCCCTAATCATCATACTTGAAGATCAAATCCATATTACAACATATATATAATTTTCGAAATTTATAAAAATTTATGAAATATGGATTTGATACTAAACCTTGAGTTATTTGCTTAACTAATGAGAAATCTCACCTCTTGAGATGATTTTACTACTACTTCCTTTGACTAATAAATCTTGATTCCTTCTCTTTACTTGTGGATGTGAATCCCCTGTTTAGTGTGTGTTTAAGCGTGTGTTTGAGTGTGTGTGTATCGTGTTTGCAGCGAGAGAAATGAGATAGGAAAGATGAGAGATGCATTAATTAAATACTAACTTATCTAACAAAAATACATTGAATCTTGCTAACTTACATGCTTAGTCACCCAACATCCTTCATCATTATGTTGGGGACAAGCTTAGGTGGCACCAATTTAGCAATTAAATAATAGGTATTAGTGTTAGTTATTTATCATGTGCTAATTTAATTACTAATCTTAGATTAATAACTAAATTAATCATTAATTATTAAGAATCAAGATTTAACTAGGAAATAATAATTAAGCTTATACCATAAACTTTATTTCCTAGGAAAAATTATGCTTAATATATTAACTTAATTAATTAATTAAACATCAAATTAATTAATTAAACATTAAGCATAAAAATCTCATTTTAAACGATCAATTAATTCTCTAATTAATTGATCATTCATCATATAAATAATCATAGAGGCTTTAAATTAAAAAGCTATCGATACATATAAATTTATTAGGGTTTCTCAAACCCTAATATAAACTTCTTTTAAAAATTTTCGGAATTAAAATCCGAAAATTAAATAAATTGCCGGAGAAAATTCATAAATCCCTAGAAAATCAAATACTTCAAAAATGGCACATATTTCACATATAATGCAAATATAATAGCACATAATCATAAACACCTTTAATATTTCATTTCGGATTAACCGAAACGGAAATAAAACTTAATTCATCAAAATTCAGCAATTTAGGGCTGCCGAAAAATTTTATCTGCCTGGACTTAACTTTATACTAAATTCTCGCATTTTAAATATTCTAGTTAATTATCTTAATTAATTACTAAGATTGGTTATGAAAAAGGCGGGATACTACACTTCAGTACTTTGCAGACTTTTAATAAAATTTGATTTGATGCGATGTGATTGAAACCTTTATTTATTATCTTTTCTGAGATATGTAGAATTGAATTCAAATATTTAAATATATATATATATATCTCTTAAAAATAGGGTTTCGATATCGTAAACCTCTCAGCTGACCATAGTAGTCAGTTGATACCTCGGTTGTGAGTTGATGTGTTGAATGAGCTCTTTTTCAGATGGGTTTAGCTTTGAGTTCCCCCTCAGCTGAGTAACCCTTCAACTTTGATATCCAGCTGAGCTTGGTTCCTGCTCAGCTGGTTTCTCCTTGAAACTGAGTTTGAAATCTAACTGGGTCTGCTTCCTTTCAGCTGGATGAAGCTTCTTCATCTGGATTGAGCAATCCGAGTAATCCACACAACATTTTGAATCTTGCTTCCACCAGCGGCTTTGTAAGAATATCAGCACGTTGTACGTCTGTGTAAATTTTCTCAACAATGACATCATTCTTTTCCACGTGATCCCTGATAAAGTTATGACGTACGTACACGTGTTTGCATCATGTGTGATGAACTGGATTTTCTGATATTGCAATAGCACTTGAGCTATCACAGAAAATTTGAACTTGTCCAGTCTTCACTTCGTAGTCATCCAGTTGATGTTTCAGCCAGAGAATTTGAGAGCAGCAGCTTCCAGCTGCCATATATTCTGCTTCTGTTGTGGAAGTGGCGACACAAGTTTGCTTCTTTGAAAACCATGATATCAACTTGCTTACAAGGAACTGGCATGTTCCTGACGTTGACTTCCTATCCAGTCTATCTCCAGCGAAATCTGAGTCTGAGTATCCAGTCAGCTGTAGATTATCTTCAGCTGGATACCACAGCCCAACATTTTGAGTTCCTTTGAGATATTTGAGAATGTTCTTGGCTGCTTGCATGTGTGCCTCCTTTGGATCAACTTGAAATCTGGCACATACTCCGACTGCAAATGATATGTCTGGACGGCTGGCTGTAAGTTACAGCAGGGAACCTATTATCACTCTGTATTTGCTAGAATCTACTGGTTTTCATTCAGTTCCTGATTCAATCTTCCAGTTGGTGTTCATCGGTATCTTTACCGTTCTGCTGGATTGAACTCCGTATTTGGTGATCAAGTCTTTCACGTACTTGGATTGGTTTATGAAGATTCCTTCTGGTGATTGCTTGACTTGAAGTCCTAGGAAGATTCTTATTTCTCCTATCATAGATATTTGGAACTGTTTTGACATCATTTCTCCAAATTGTTGGCATAAAAATGTTGATCTTGATCCGAAGATGATGTCGTCCACATAGATTTGAACAACTAGGATGTCTTCTCCCAACTTGATGGTGAAGAGAGTTCTGTCTACTGAGCCCTTCTTGAATCCTTTGGATATAAGAAAATTTGATAGAGTATCATACCAAGCTTGAGGTGCTTGTTTCAATCTATATATTGTCTTCTTTAGCTTGTAGACTTTATTCCCTTCCACTTCAAATCCTGGTGGTTGTTCAACGTAGACATCTTCTTTGATTTCTTCATTTAGAAATGCACACTTAACATCCATTTGATAGACTTTAAATCTGTGATGTGCTGCATATGCAAGAAATAATCTGATTGCTTCCAGTCGAGCTACTGGAGCAAAAGATTCTTCGAAGTCAATTCCTTCTTGCTGTGTATAACCCTTGGCAACGAGTTGAGTTTTGTTTCTGATGATGACTCCAAGAGTATCCAGCTTGTTCTTGAAATTTTATTTGAGTCCGATAACTTTGACTCCTTCAGGTCTGTCGACCAATTCCCAGACACAATTTCTGAGGAATTCATTCAGCTCTTCTTGCATGGCATTTGTCCAGGGCACGCTCTTTAAAGCTTCTAGAATAGTTTGAGGCTCTCGAACTTGAGCTACATAGCATGCCATTAGAGCTATATCTTCGTCATTGACTGTCAGTTCTAGCTCTACTGAGAGTTGAGCTTTGTCAGCTGCTTCTTGATGATTTGATATGGTAGCTTGAGCGGCTGAGCTTCTGGTTCTGACTCGGTCTGATGGTTATCCAATGATAGATGCTTTAGGTGAGTCATGTGCTTGGAACATCCACTGTCCATGTACCACAATGTTCTCATCGACTGCTCAATGATGCGTCTTTCCCTTGCGACCTATCACAGAAATCAAAATTTAGGTCTCCAGTTTTAATTGGGTCCTTGGAGGTTAGTTATAGATCCCTTTACGACCCAGATCTATTTAATGACTCATATTGGGTCATTTGATCTAATAATTCTTCCAGATGTATCGATGTACACATTCTTTATGTTCTTTGGTTGTTGCTGCTGGCTAGGTCTTGGTCTCTGCGGTCTCCCAGTTTGATTTTTCTTCTAAAATCCAGTTCTTTTTCGGTATCCAGCTGAGACATTCCTTTGTCTATGCTATCTTGTGTGATATCTGTGCTGGAATTGGTACTCCAGCTGGTAATCATAAGCCTGATATCCAGCTGGGTGTCTCCTTTGATATCTTGGTTGATATCTTGTCATTTGTTATTGAGGCTGGTATCTTGTATTCCTATTGTTTTGTCTTCTTTGGGGCTGACCATGATGCTGTTGTCTGATCTGCGCTTGTGGTTGCCTCACAGCTTGCTTTTTCGAAGCTTGTTGTGTTCTTGATATGTACTACTGAGCAACTGGAGTTGGGTTCACTTTTTCCTTCACAAACGTTACTTTTGTTCCACTTGTGGAAGCAATGTTTGTGACATCTTTTGTTCCAATATAACCCAATCATGTCTTGAGTGCTACTAGAAGTTGAACACTTATGATTTCTTCCAATGTTGTGGTAGCTTTGATGAGTGCTACCATCTTCGTAGTTAGCGCCTCTTCGGACTTTTTCAGCTCCGTGATCTCAGCTGTCTTTTTTCTCTGATTCCGCTATGGTCTTTTCCAAGTCTTCCAACAGCTATTTGAAGTCAAGGATCACTTTTAGCTCCTTGAAGTCATTCATAACTTTCTCTACTAAACTCCAGTCAGGTAGTCTTGATTCTGAAATCTGTATAAAGTGTTCGTGTAATGGTGAGGGATTAGATAAATTTTGAGTTCTAGAAGTTACCTCATTCTCGTCGAGTCTGTGGTTTGTTCCGTAAAATAAGTATCCTATTCTAGTTCATCATGGGCCATGAGTGCATCTTCCTCTGAATCTGAGAAAGGCATGTTGTCATCCATTTTATTGCACTCAGACTCCTCGTCAGCGATGTAGGCTCTTCTTCTCTCAGCTGCCTTAGCCTTTAGAAGATCTTTTTCCTTGTTTGACAGGTTGGGACAGTCCTGCTTGTAGTTTCCCGGCTCCTTGCAGTTGAAGCAGCCTTTGTTTGTCTGTTTTGAGGTGTCAGCTGATTTTTCATCAGCTGCAGCGTACTTGTCTCTGTAAGTTCTTGCAAACTTTTTGTATTTGCCCTTCTCTTGCTGGTGTTGAGTCTGTTGTAGTTTTTTTACCAACATGGCAATTTCTTCGAGTAGTTCTTCCATGCTCATATCCTTCTTGTCATTTTCTTCTTTGAGGACTCAGCTGATTGGATTTGTGTAGATTTTTCAAAGTTGGCTCTGAAAGCAATCTCCTTCGGTACAGGTGTCAGCTCTCCGTTGTTTTGCTTCCTTGAAGATTCTTCCATGATGATCTTCAAGTTGTATTCGTTCGCCTTGCGCAGGGAGAATAATCTTTCTGTTGATAGATCACCCAAGTCACTTCGACTTTGGTGAACTACTTTGTACATATTCCATTCAGCTGTGAGTGTTGAAAGGACCTACAAGTTCTTTTCTCGTTGGGTGTATTTCCCAGTTCTGATTGTTTCAATTTCAACCACGACGCTTGAAAATCTGAGCTCCATCCCTTCAATGGACTCGTTGGCTAACTGCTTGAAGTTATCGAACTTCTGGCAGGCGATTGTGAACTTATTTTCTTTAATTTCTTCTGACCCTTCGCACAGCTTAGCTAGGGTTTTCCACATCTCCTTCGCTGTATTGCAGTTGATGATTTTGCTGAGGTAGAAGTTTGAGACGGTTGATGAGATTGTATTCCTCGCAAAGCTGTCGGGACCAGCTTGCTTCATCTTTTCTGAAGTATATTCATTCTTCGGTTTGAGGATTTGTTGGTATACTGGCTGTCCACCATCTTGTGCCGGTACAAGCTCATTTTTTTTCTTGTAAATAAGGATGGGTTCGTCTGTGATGACATCCCACATCATATCATGATGCGCACATAGAAAACTCTTTAATCTGAATTTCCAGATATCATAGTCATGGACTGAGAATCTCGGGAGAGTTTTGCTAAGAGAAGAATCCATGAAGATATGCACAGTATGCAGTAATATGAGTTTTTCCTAAATGGATCTGTTCAGTTGACCACTGACAGAGAAAGATCAAGACGAATCTCCTGATTCAGAAATAGCAATCTTTTGAACCACTGCTCTGATACCAATTGATGGTCCCTGAGCGGAGTCTTTGGTGTAGAGGGAGGGTGAATACACCAAAGATAAAAACTTTTTAATCTTTTTATCAAGTTAAAAACTGAGAGTGAGAGCTCAGATATAAATCCTGCTGACTTCTTAACGAAGATGGTCAGCTGGACTGATAACAAAGCTCGCGGTGCGGAATATGGTGGTTTGAAAACTTAGCTCATGAACTTAGAAAAACTCAGCTTTAAAATGTTATCTTCAAGTTTTCAACTTAGTCAAGTTGTGCAGTTTTGAAAAACACAACTGGCCTAGTCAAGCAGCTGGTTATGCAGTTTGATAAATATGATATGCTTAATGGAGTTAGTCTTTTAACTGAAAACGACTGAAAGTAAAGAACAGAAAAAAAACACGATATTTAACGTGGTTCGGAGAAACTCCTCCTATGTCCACGACCAGATAAACTAGTAATTCACTACCACTTGGTTTAACGAGTTCCAAGCAACTTCGCAGCTCGAACCTGAGCTGTGTTCTTACAGTTTGCTGGCACTGTAGAAGCCTGACACATTCAGTTTCCGGGGACTGAAAAGACCTTACAATCACTTGAATTTCGCGCTTCAAGCTGGCATAACTTTAACCTAACCTTTCTGGGTATAGAAGGGGTTGGTTTTGGGGTTCCAACTATGAACGAGTTCTTACAATGAAGAACTTTGAGTTTGATGAACTCGTTCAAAATCTAGGCTTTGGATATACAATGAATTCTGCCTAGGGATCAGACGAAAAAACTGGACAGTTTCTGAACTAGAAACAGTTTAAGATAAAGTATTCTTTTGAAAGAGTAAGAACTGCTAGAGAGCTTTTGAATGTTTGAGAATTTCAGAAGATGAAAGCTTGTAGAGCATTTTTCGTATCTGATCCTGAGGTTGAAGACTGGTATTTATAGGTAGAGATTCAAAACTAGCCGTTGGAAGAGCCGTTTGAATCACACCTACTCTCTGATCTGCTCGATCTGCCGTTGGGTGTATCTTCACCTGTCTTCATCAGTGTCAGATCCCTAGGTTCTGCACACTAGGATGTTGATTTGACAATTCCTCATTGGTCGACGTAGATTGACTTCTTCTGACACCGGAATTTTTAACTTCAAGTTGGTTTTTTTTTTTAATTTGGAGCTGGATCTGCAACTCTGACTTGAACTGATGCCTTCAGAGTTGACATTCTTTTGGTCTGTACAGCTGGATTGGTTCCGCTGTGTCTTCTTGTCTTTGACTCAGCTTGATCATTCTTCAGCTTGATTCTGCTCTATCTTGAACTCTGCTCAGCTGGGAAATTCTTCAGCTGATATTTGACTCCAGCTGGGAGCAAAGCTGGATCTTATGCTGTCTTCAGCTTCCTATCCTGTAAATTTTAGAAAATCTAAAGATCAAACAGGCGAGCTGGAAAACATCACTTAGGTTGATGCAATCATCTATTCGGTTGGAGTCAGTTGGATTTTGGTATCAAATCAAAACTTAGAATTTTCCCAACACAATGTTAAAACTCCCTCAAATTTCAGTCACACAAATCACCTCAATTTAATTCGCATAAAGACGTCTCATATCACAATTCAACCAACAAAACCAAGTCCCAGAGCATATCAATCCGACATTGAATTCAATCCAGTAATGTCAAAATTACATAATTCACTTGCATAAAATTTAATCTCAATTAAATCAAATTTGGAGCAACAAGATAGACTCACAAATAAGCCAAAACAAGCAAAAATCAAATTTTCAGTAAAATCAAAATCCACAATAAACATGCAATCCGCACAAGCAATTTTGCTTGATTCGTGTCCATTCGAGGTTTGTCGGCCTCCTAAAGCTCCTACACATGAAACAAAACAGAAAAGAACAAAAATAACAAAACAAAGCAAATAAAGTCATGGGTTGTCTCCCACGCAACACTAGTTTTTAAGTCGCCAGCCCAACTAAGCCAATGTTATCCGAATTCCTTTTCAAGCTTGAACCATTCCATCACTTGGATTAGCTCATCTTCATCATCCACGTCTGCTGGTCCTAAAATAGTTAATAGGACTAAGATTTTCCCATTTTCACGTGTGGAATCTCCCTCCACACTTAAATTGGCAGTGTGGGCCAGTTTCACCTCTCCTCCACATATATAATACTACCATGAAATACGAAAAAAATATCCGAGGCAATAATATAATGGAAATATTGATTAACTGGATTTAAGGGTTTAGAAACTTCAAAAATCATGGTGTCACAAAGTCTGTTAATTATAGCCATGGATGGCTCCTCCAACCACTCTATGATTTTTTCTTCATCTCCCTCCAGGTTATCCACTCCACTGCTCATTGCATCATGCTCATGCTTGTAATCATCCTCCTTTATAATTAGCTCTTCCGCTCTAATATGTTGCACTAATTTGCCCACAATGTTAACTAACTCTCCAACTCGAGTCTGAATGCGTGCAATGGACGCATCGACAAACTCAAATCTTTGCGTGGTCGTCTGGATGAAAGATTGGAGAGTCTCTTCTGACGGTTTTCGAGGTGGATATTGTAGTGAGTTCGGATATTGGGCACTCATTCCAACCAAAATACGGATTGGAAACCTAAGTAATACCTTGGCACATGTTAGCTTCGTGCCCATGTTCTCTACTATACACGCCGAGCACTCCGTGTAATCATAGCTCAAATTTTCCTCTATCTCAGGATAGGTGAAATCCCACATATCATCCTCCAATTTCGCTAATCACTGCACAAATAAAAACACAAAAACCGATCAAGCGTACCTGGGGGAGAAATAAAAACAACAAAAATAGAAATAATAACAAAATTAAATACGAAAAAAAATAACACAAGAACAATTCACCTAAAGCCTTCCCCGGCAACGGTGCCAAATTTTGTTTCAACTCAAAACACCTTCGAATTGACTCGCAAGAGAACGAGGTCAAAGTAGGGCGACAAGCTGACCCAAGTCGTATTCTCTAGAAAGGCTAAGCAGGGCTAATGCCACTTGTATTACTCACACAAAAAAGAAAGACAATCCTAAACATTCTAAACCAAGAGTTCAAGAGATCAAGAACTAAACTAATGAATGCAATCAAAGCAATAAAAGAATGAACAAATAAATAACAAGAAAAATAAGAAGAAAGAAAGCATTAGGGATTAGATTCTTCTCCTTGATTTCTCACCAAGCTTGTTACAAATCAATTCCATTAATCAATCACGCAGAATCAACTTCAACATAAGGCTAACGTCAATTACTTTCGCTTCAATCCGTTAAACCCTAAAGACTAAATTACACGATCAAGACTAATAATTAGACATGCGTTTCCGGTCAATCTAATATTGAAAGAACCACAATCGAGCAATAAAATCAACCATCGATCTCATCCATTACTTAGAAATATTGAATAGTGATCAATTATTCAATATGAAGAAAATCAGTTCAATCAACGGGGGAATTAACAAAGAACAAGCACGAATCGAAAACGATTCGAATATCTAAACCCTAATCAAAGAATTAGCTAAGCATAGAATAATTCATCGAACAATAATCACAAGAATTCATCGATTAAATTACAAGAAATAAGCAACGAAGAAATCCTTACAATCAAACGGATGCAATCCTTAGACGATG
Organism: Agastache rugosa; assembly: GCA_031470985.1. Lineage (NCBI taxonomy): Eukaryota > Viridiplantae > Streptophyta > Magnoliopsida > Lamiales > Lamiaceae > Agastache > Agastache rugosa. The sequence goes on from CM062602.1 coordinate 2,434,632, forward strand.
ATTCTCCTTATTTGCAAGCCCAAAAGAAAAGAAACAAAAAAGAAAAGAAAAGAAAAGAAAGTTTGTGTTGCTGCTATCAAATTCAAATGAAAGGAATGTAAAATGAAAACCCTCGTCGAGCCTTTTAAATTCACGTCAAGAAGCGTTACAATTTCCCGTTTAGCGCTCGTTGGTTTCCACCGCCAGCTGAGATTTTGTACCGAACAGCAGTCCAGTGCTGGCTAGGTTCCAGCGCCGGTTGGAATTTCCTTCAGCACTCCACGCAAGACACGGCTGGTCTCCATTATCGACTGGATCTTCTTTCAGCACTACACGGCTAGCCCCGGTTACTTCCCAGTGACGGCTGGCCCCTCCCAGCGCCGGCTGGCTGTTGAGATGTGCGGCAGACCAGCGCCCGTTGTGGCACAGCAGCCACTGGCTGCTTGCCTTCCACTTCATGCTTCAAGAATCAATTTTTTTTATCATATTCCGTCCATTACTCAATCGTTCGACCAAAAAACCTATAAACATAAAATTTACACTAACTCAGGTCTAATTAAACATATCACAATGATACGTGACAAAATAATACGAATAAACACACGCAAATCACCGTAAATTCATCATAAATAATGACCAAACAGACATAGCCAACCCGTGCTATCTCTACCGTCAACCTTCCACTATCACTTACTCATTGTCATTGTTTTCAACCTTTGGACGCTCTCGACCATCCAGACGGACTCAACCATCAAGACGGACCCGGCCATCCAGAACATCCATTATTCTCAACTATCTTTCTTTAGCTTCTACCTTTGTTATTCTGTTACTAACTTGCGCGTCGGAGGCTCTAGGGTTGACACCACACACCAGTATTCACTCTAAGGCTCTTACGTGTTCTTGTGTTGACATGTTGCTAGTACCCGATCAGCCGACGTGTCTGACGTCATCATCAATTGTAGATCTAGTCTCTACAATAGTCAAGTTAATTTGCACCAACTAGTATAAACAAATAATACAACTCTATGGAGAATATTTCAAGTACTCGTCCTTATACTTGCAACTAGCATTTTGATCCGTGCGATGCACAACAGTACACTTTAATTTATTTTTATTTTTATACGTGTCACTTCAAAAGTATAATAAAGTATCATATCGTATAATAAATTTACATGTTTTTTAGATATACAATAAAAAAAATACTATTCCCTCCGTCCCACAATAAGTGTCCTGTTTCTTTCCTTTTTATGAGACAAAAAAAAAAGAAACAGGACACTTATTGTAGGACGGAGGGAGTACTATTTATTACAATTAATTCATTGTCAAGAACGATTGTTTGGAAAAATTAATATGTTGTAATTTCAGAAAGATACATCTCTTGACTTCTATTAAATAATATTAAATTTATTGAATGTAATCATACACAAAAATTATTATTTGGTTACATTAAAGTAATTAATAACATTAACGTCATCTAACATTTTTAAAATTATAGTTCTAATATATTTAAATATATATAAAAAGCTAAATATTATTTACATGTAAATGTATATGAAAAATAATTTTGCATGCATGGAAATTATGAAAAAATGTGCTCTTTTTTTTAGAGAAGCGATAACACAATCAATATATTCAATGAAACTGATTTGGGCAAATGAAGAGACATAAATAGACTAATAATTAACACGGAAAAATTTGAAACCACACAACTATAATATAGATTATCTATAGATATAGACTTCATGACATCTCGTCTGAGAAGACACGCTCATATAGATTATCTAATAATAAAGCATTTGTTTCTATCAACAATCAAGATTAATTAGATTTTGGGCCATGAATTGATGGACCGTACTCGTAAATATTATCACACCAAATACCTCATGATAATATTTTCCCTCCTTGGAGTGAAAAGAAGAAATAAGAAAGAGTGAAATTCTAATCTATAGAAAAGGAAGGATAAAAAATGAGAGATTTAAAGGGAGAAAATTTTCTTTTTCCTTCTTTTTCTTTACCATTGAAATAAACGCACTCTTAAAGTATTTGAAATGGTTCCCTTCACTCGGATATTCTACCCTGCGAATAATACTTTTCGATTTCGTTCTTACAGTGTCTCTGTTTTCTCTGCTCTGCGAAAGCGAAATATGGTGCTTTGAGCACTACTGTTCATGAGCTAATGTGGCTTTCATATCTCCTATCCGATTTTCATCTTTCTGTGCAGGTGTCTTTCCCGCTATATTGTAACAATCAAGCCGCTTTGCATATCACAAAGAATCAAGTCTTCCATGAGCGGACTAAGCACTTCGATATGGATTGTCACTTAGATCGTGACAAGTTTCGAGAGGGAAGCTCTTCATGTTTCTTCTACTGGCAACTTGCATATTTCTTTACAAAGTCTCTTCCCTAGAGCGCACTTTCGGTTTTTGCTATCCAAGATGGGCGCGATTGATCTTCATCATGTCCATGTTATTGGGAAATAAACACACAATCATGAAATCAAAAGACACAAGAATTGTTTACCCAGTTCGATACGATATATATCTACGTTTGGGGGCGATGCCAAGCTTGGGATTTCACTATATTTTTCGGATACCATTTACAATGAGAGAACAACTATATCTGATTGGGCACTAATCCTAGAAGAACTAGGAAATCACGTGGGCCCAAAAAACACTTCCTCTCTGGCTCCATAATCCAACAATCTCCCACTTGGAGATTGACACTCCCAAGTAATGATATCTTCTTGTTCTGCTCCCTATCTTTGTTTAGCATCGCCTAGTCTTCTCTTCAAGTCCCAAGGCCAATTGAAGCTATGCATAGCTTCAATTTCTCTAAGGTCACTACCTTAGTAAACATGTCGACTGGATTAGCACTCCCAAGTATCTTCTCAAGTTGCAAGATCTTTTTTCTGATAAGTGTCGAATGTAGTAATACTTCAACTCCACGTGCTTTGTCTTTGAATGAATCGCCGGATTCTTTTCCAAGAATATAGCACTTTGACTATCACTATAGAGAGTGCTATTCTTGTTCTCCTTCCTAAGTTCACCCAAGAAATTCTGCAACCACACCATCTCCTTACTTGCCTCCATCACGGCTACATACTCAGCCTCTGTGATAAACAAAGCAATGACCTTCTGCAACTTAGAAGTCCAAGAAATAGCTGTACCACCATAAGTAAACATATATCAGATTGTACTTCTTCTCCCATGAAGATCATTGGACGCCAAGTTTGCGTCAACATAACCTGCCATCTCAACACTCTTGGCATCGAAACATAAGGCCTTTTCTGTGGTACCTCTAAAGTATCGAAGAATTCACTTGACTGCTCCCCAATGTTGCTTGCCCGGATCACCCATAAACCGGCTCACTACTCTCACTGCATGCTCAATATCCGGCCTCGTATACACCATGGCATACATTATGCTGCAAATTGCTAAAGCATAGGAAACTTTCTTCATTTCGGCACATTCCTCCTTTGTACTCGGCGACTCTTTATTCGACAACTTAAAGTGACTATCCTAAGGCACACTCACTAGCTTCGAATCATCCATGTTCAATCTTTCCAGGACCTTCTGAATATAAGTGTCCTGCGAAAGATACAATTTCCTTGCTGCCTTGTGTCGCTCGATTCTCATGCCCAAAATCTGATTGGCATCTCCCAGATTCTTCATGGAGAATCGTTCGGACAATTGCTTTTTCAACTTATCCATCTCTTTTGCATCAGCTTCTGCAATCAACATATCATCAATATATAACAATAGGATAAGATAGCTTTTATCGAACATCTTGTAGTAACAACAATGGTCAATTTCCAACCTCTTGTTGAACCGCTTCTGTCTTGTACAACTGCTTCGGAGCTTGCTTCAAGCCATACAAGCTCTTCTTCAACTTGCACACAAGAGTTTTTCTTTTCCCTTCACTATGAATCCCTCGGGTTGTGTCATGTAGAAGCCCTCCTCCAAATCACCATGAAGGAACGCCGTCTTTACATCCATATGATGTAACAACAGGTTTTTTGCAACTACCATACTCAACACCAAACGAGTAGTGGTCAGTTTCCACTACAAGAAAAACACATATTGACAACATGAAATAGACAATGGATTTAGTAAACATGTTGTCTATTCAGTTATATACGATGGGTTTAGCCAAAGTCATTGTCTAAGAATGCAGTAATAGACAATGGGCTAGAAAGCACATCGTCTATAAGCGAGAAGCAATAGCTATAGACGGGCTGTCAACTGCGTCATCTATTACTAAAAAAGACGACGTCAATCTCACGCCTTGTCTATAACTGCTAAAACTTCAATATATAGACGACGAGATTTATTGCACCGTTGTATGAATGTCATATAGATGATGTCTATTGTCTAGAAGCCCTATTTAATTTCTCTTTTTGAGGACGGGCCTTGAGCAAATCATAATCAAATGGGTCTTATTTCAAAAATTGGCTGAAAACCCTAACACACCCGTCCCCGTCCACCTATTTATCTATCTCGTTCTGCATCCGCCGTTGCGAACCCTACCTGCCCTTCGCCAGTCGTCGGCAGCCCGTTCATAACCCATCTTTGTCGGCGTTCATAACCCACCTTCGCTTGCTCTTTTGATCTGTTAACCGCCGCTCGTTCAGAAATCACCTCATCTGCCGGTACCTCTACTTTTACTCCTCCGATTACAGCCTATCTGAAGTCATTGCCATGCCAAAGCCGCTGCCGTTCCACGACAATGTCATCACCGGCCATGCCGGTATATATATTAGAAAAGCCCCTCATTTCTCATCTACTCGAAACCTGATTTCGTCAGCTTTCCACAACCACTTTAATTAAGGTAATGCGATTTTGGCCTGCTAATTGTTCCAAATTTTGTGGATTAAGTTTTATAATTGATGCGAATTTGTGCGATATGTTAGAAATTGGCCTAGGAATACCTTTGATTTTATTATTGTATTGCAGCCTATTGTATTCAATTTATGTTTTATGGTATCAATTTGATCTTGACGGAATTGTGATACTTTAGATATAGCTCTTTGAAAAATTGATTTTAATTAGCAGTAGAAATAGCTCTGTGAAAATTGAGATTCTTTCAATTCTTTGCTCCACTTATTTTGTGTAACGTCTTTCCAGCCTCATTTCATTGGATAACCGTGCATTAGCAAGAGAATGCAAATATGTGAAAATCGGCATAGTGTAGCTGCTGGTAAAGTTTTTCTAGCTTCAGTAAGAAACTTCTCTTTTGCTATCTTTGGTTGTGAGTAGTTGATTGCTTCCTTCTTTCCATTCTTCTTGTTTTTCATGTATTAGATCATGTGGTGTTGACGTGATGCTTTTATTCAGCATGTATGTTCATTCGTATTGCTTGATATTTGGAAATTAACTAGGTAGATATTTTAAACTTAGTTACTTGCTAAGTTTAAAAATAAATTTAAAGACCCATTAAATTAGTTAGAAAATGTACACCCAAATTTTGTTGTTTCTCCTTTAGTTGAGGTTCTGTAGGATGTTGGTATGGTGAGTTTAACAAGTGGTTCTATTTGGGTAACATCTGACAACGTTTGGAGACTGTACGGGCTATGTTATTTTTATTATTATTTGGTTTGTTTTTAGTGTTCTATCTACTTCACTTGTGTCAATATTTGCACTTTGTGATGATTTCCATGATATTTGAATTTGATTCTGTAATACCCCGCTTTTTCATAATTAATCTTAGTAAATAATTAAGATAATTATTTAGAATAATTAAAATGCGAGAACTTATAAAGAAAATAAGTTCATGCAATTAAAATTTTTCGGCAGTACTAATTTGCCGAATTCAAAGTTTCTAAGATTTATTCTCATTCCGGTTAATTCGGAATGAGATAATGAAGGTATCTATGATTACGTGCTTATATATTTGATATTATCTGAGAAATATGTGTTAGTTTGGAAGATTTGATTTCTCCGGAAATCATAAAATTTCTCCGGCAAATTATTTTAGTTCCGGATTTTATTTCCGAAAATTTCTTGAGAAAGCTTATATTAGGGTTTGAGAAACCCAAATAATTTTTATAAGTTCGAAAGCTTTTTAATTAAAGCTGTGATGATTGTTTATTGGATGTTTGATTAATTAATTAGAGAATTAATTAATCAATTAAAGTAAGATTTATATGCTTAATGTTTAATTGATTAATTAAGCTAATTTATTAAGCATAATATTCCTAGGAAATAAATCTTGTCTTATAAGCTTTATTATTAATTTCTAATTAATTTAATCTAACAATATCTAAGAGAATAAATTATAAGATATTGTTAGTATTAAATTTAATTCATAATATCTTAATTTAGATATTATAACACTAAAGTCAAATTACTAACTAATAAGGAAGTGACACCTCACCTTATCCAAAATGCAATGATGATGAAGAGATTAGTCAAGATTAGCATGCTACATACGTGTGTTTAAGTTCAATGTATTTGGACTTAGCTATTAGTTAAGTGTGTTAGCATCCATCTTCATCCTCATTTTCTCTTCCTCAAACTCTCGACACACACACGGCAACACACACTCAATCACACACAATCTTCATTGAAGAAGCTTCACCAAGCTCAAGAAATCAAAGAAACTAGCATTCAAATTAATCAAGAAGGTTAGATCTTTCACTAATCAAGTTCTTAGCTCAAGATTGAGCATAAACATCCATCTTCTTTTTCAAAATTTATGAAAAATATGGAAAAATAAAGGCTTTTTAATTTTGATGCTTGATGATTAAATTGATGGATTATTTGAGCTTAGAAAATTATTTTAAGCATGTTTAATGTTGGAATTAATCAAAGATTCAAGATCCTTTAATTTATTTTGGAATTACCGAAAATTAATGAATAAATTAGGGATTTTTTATTGTTGAATTTCATGATCAAATTGATGATTTATATGAGTTCATGTGATGTATATAAACATGTTTAGTGATTGAATTTAGCTAGCTTGATCATTTGTTAATTAATTTAAAAAGGACCGAAATTAAGGGCTAAAACTAAGAATATTTTATTTAATCTTACATGCTTGAATTGATGTTTAATTTGAGCTTATATGATGTTTTTGAACATGTTTATACATGAATTAAATGAGTTGAAACTCCCTGGCCTAATTTGTAAGAAATTCGAAATTAATGGTCTTGAAATTGAGAGTTTCTGGAGTTTAATTGCTAGGCTTAAGTCACTGATTTGGATCCGGCCCTTGATTAACTCACTGACCTCCATTGGAATTTCCTACTGAACTCAATACTGGATTCACTCAAATTGAATTACCTACTGGACTCACTGATTTACGCAATTGACCTGGGCACTGAATTACCCCACCCAACCTGGGCTGGTCATTTGGATTTACCCGGTGACTACGATTGATTTACTCATGGACCCGATCATTTGGAATTACCCACTGGACCCGGCCATTGGATTAACTCATTGGTCCACCACGGTTTTCCGGCTTGGTTTTCCGGCCGGCTTTTTTTTCGGCTCGGTTTTTCCATTTTTCCCCAAATTAGTTTTTCACTCAGTTTTCCAATTAGCTCATTCTCCGTGATAACTCGGTTTTCCTAGCTTTGATTTTCCACGGCTTGATTTATCCAAATGATCTTTGCTCAACTTGTTTTCAGTTGTTTCTTCCGTAAACTCAAAAGTTAAAATGTTAGCTAATTTTTCCTAATGATACGTTAATGATGAGTTTAAGAATTAATGATACGTCATTAATGAGCTTACATGTCAAAGACATATATTAATAATATAATGTTAAGCTTAAATGTTATCAAAGAGCTTAAGCATTTTTTTTATATGCTAAAATAAATAAAGAAAGAGCTTAATGATTAATGAGATGCTTATATGAAGAAATGAAATGTTTATTTTTTTTTATGATATGATGTTATGAATGATATGATAAGCTTAAGTGTTTAATGATGTAAATAGTATGAGTTTAAATGTTAATAAAGTGTTTATATGCTTAAGTATGAGATTAAATGATGAAATATGTGATTTTATGTTTCTAAGTGTTTCCTGATGTTGTGATCGATTAGTTATCGATTAAAGAGTTATGTAAAGTAGAAAAAGTAATTAGAAAAGTTAAGTTTTACTTTGCCGTGAGAAAATCCTAGAAAGCCGAGTCGAAGTAGAGAATTCGTATTATGGCAGCAGCATCCCTCATTTCTTTGTTTAATTCTTCTCGCTCTTATGTTAAAATCAAATTCTTAAATGAAGGCTCGAGCGGGACCGTAAATTGAGGGAAAAGCCGAGAAGCAAAAGTGTAGTTAAAGTAGCTTCAATTCAGGTGGGCTTTCTGAACTAAAGAAATAAAGAATGTGATATTATGATTATATATATGTGTGATGATTTTTAAAGTGATTGACTTGCCAATTTTTGAAGTTTTTGTATGATACCCTCTATCAAGGAAAGACGAATTCGGTCCTACTTAAGGTGGGATTTGTGTACACTATGTTGTAATCGGGAGCCTTCCTTTTTGGTGGGACGATTACAAGTGTTTGAGAAGGAGGCCTACTTCTCAACACTCAAAAGTTATGGTAGATGTGGTACATACATAAAAAGTATTTTTGACTGCAGTCACTTATAATAAAAGGAAAAGGTTTGAACATGCACAAGTTTGTTTATAAAAGTTACTTGTGCTACGCTTTATGGCAAGAATCAATCTATAGCTCTAAGTAGCAAATTTTCAATTATTTTGGCATGTGTCCACTGAGTACAAAAGTACTCAGCCCTGCATGTTATTTCTAAAATGTGCAGGCTAGCTTGGATGAAGATGGAGTGTGCTGGGCGGACTTTTGTTGTTGACCTCTTGAAACTTGGTTGATGTTGAGCAGGGTTATATGTCTTCATACATATAATCAAAGATATGTCATGTTGGTTTTCGCTGCAACACTCTGAATTTATTCAGTAATTGTTGTCTTAGTGTGATGTTGAAGCTATGACTTGATAAACCTTATTTCCGTTATTAAACTCTGATAAGAGATGGTATTGTCTTTTGACCATTCTCGGCTATTTTGGTTTGACTTGAAAGTATGATTCATTGTTTGATGGGTTTTTGTTGGATAACTGGGTCGTTATCTTGTTCCTTGGTTAATCATAAATTGTGTACGTCGTGGGACCCACCGACTTGGTTATCTTCATTCTAAGTCGGGCTGCGACAGATTCATCTTAATTCATTAGGTCTTTTCTGCGTTTTCGCTCTTGGTCTTGCATCTGCATGATGATGACCTTGGTGTGCGAAGACGAGCTTGCCGGGTAGAGAATTCTTCAGAGAAGATATTTTTCAGTGCCTTCAACAAGAGAAGGATCTTTACGTAGGGTTTCCACTACAAAAAAACGCATGTTTACCAACTGTTACTACCGACGGATATAATTACGTCCGTATTTACCGACAGATTACCGACGAAAAAAAGGCGGGTCGGCTATTAAGAACTTAACGACTGATTACCGACGGATTAGCCCTCGGTAATATTACCGACGGAGTTATCCGTCGGTAATATTTTATTTATCTAATTAAAAATAAAAAAACAAACTTCCGGCGGATATATCCGTCGTTAATTACCGACGGAAAATTTGCCGTCGGTAATTAATGACGGATATATCCGTCGGTATTTGTAAACAGGCGAAAAATAATATTTAATCAAAAATAATAATTAACGATGGATTTATCTGTCGTTAATTACCGACGGATTAACTTTCGTCGGTACTTAACGACGGATATATCCGTCGTTAAACATAACCCGGGGAAAAAAAATAATAAATTAATTATATATATTACCGACGGATTTATATGTCGTTAATTACCGACGGATTAAAGTCCATCGGTAATTAACGACGGATATATCCGTCGGTAATCATAATCTGGAAAAAAAATAATAAATTAAATATATATAATTACCGACGGATTGTCCGTCGGTAATTATCGACGGATTGAATCCGTCGGTAAATCTGCGATATACCCAGCAGACCTAATTTCTCCCTCATTCACCCGTCGCCTCTCTCTCTCTCACTCTCCTCCGCCGCCCGCCTCCCACCGCCTCGCCGCCATCCCGCCCCGCTCTGCCCCGTCCGCCTCTCTCTCTCACTCTCCGCCCCTTCGTACGCGCCGCCTCGCCTCCGCGCCGCCGGCCTGCCGCGCCTCTCTCTCTCACTCTCCGCCCCTGCCTCGCCCCGCTTCCGCCTTGTCTGTCTGTCTCTCGCCCCGACTCGCCCCGCCCCGCCCCTGCCTCGTCGCCGCCACCGGTGCCTTGCTGCCGCCGCGTCGCCGCCTTGCTGTCGCCTCCTTCCGGGTTATCCCATAACGGTATGCACTCTATCTCTCTCCATTTCTATCTTAATTACTATCTTTGTCTCTCTCACTGTCTCTTTCTCTGTTTCTCTCTTTCGGCCCAGATTTGCAGTTGCCACTCCAGTCATAATTGCTGCCATCGTCGCCGGCTTCTGCAATAGTCAACCCTCCAAGTTAGTTTTCCTATCCCATTGTTTCCAAGTTAGTTTTCATAAATAATTAGAATTTGAATCTAGTTAAATTATTGTAGTTCATGAATTGTGTATTTGTTCGATTATTTGCCAATGAAATATGATTTGAATAGCATGAGTTTATTTTATGATGTAAAAATTAGCATGAGTTTGTTTGATGTTGAAGTATAAGTATAAATAACATGAAATTTATTTATGATGAAGTATAAGTATAACATGCAGTATAATTGATAAATGTAAATTAATTAATTGTAAATAGCATGAGTTTGTTTTATGATGATGATTTAATTGTATATGTAGTGTAGTTGTATAAAATGATTTATTTATAATAAAACTTTATAGTAATTGTATAAGTGTAACTTTGATCTATGATGTCAATAGCATGAGATTGTTTTAAGATGTATATATTAAAGTTTGTAGCAATTGTGTAAGTATAAATTTGGGATAGATGTAATTAATTTCTTAAGGATCTACTCCCATTGGGATAGAAATTAATTACATCTTAAGGAACGTCTCCCAACAATGTGATATTATTTATTTATGTGAATATATTATGTTGAAGATCGCGTTATTTATGATTTATAAGTTGGGGATGAACTTAGAACTTTGTTGGTGAAAGATGTAATTAATTTCTTAAGGATCTACTCCCTTTGGGATAGAAAGTAATTACATCTTAATTAAGGACATTCACCTTGGGGGTAGATATAGACGTTTAGAACCATTATGGTTACTATAGCTCCTGGTAGAGTCGAGCACTTGGTAGTTAAGATAGTAGGGTTATGCTGTCGAAATTTTATTTGATTAAAGTAATTAATGCATTTATTATATTTTTGTTAGAATTTACAAGATTGAGTGAAAATCGTAAGTGGATGTATCATCGTTATCATGATCGTCCTGCATTTGAGAAGGGACTTGACAATTTTATTGAGTATGCAAGTAATCAGAAATAGTATATGGATAGAGATAAAATCAGGTGTCCATGTAAGAAGTGTAAGCATTTGGCATTTCAGGGGGTTGATGAAGTTAGGGATCACGTTTCTAGGCGTGGGTTCGTCTTGAATTACAAAATCTGGGTTTATCACGGGAAAGTAGAGCAGTATAGGCCGACAGAAGTTATTACAATGGATGTTGATGAACAATCATCAAATAACTATCATAGGATGGTGATGGATCACACGGGTCCTTCTAATAATTTTGAAGATGAGACGAATATTGAAGAGCCGCCGAATCCTGGAGCTCAATAGATTTATGACATGTTGAATGAAGCCGAAAATCCATTGTATACCGGTTGTGACAGTCATTCACAATTATCATTTATGACGCAATTTTTGAGCATCAAGGCAGAAAATCATATTTCTGAGAGGTGTTTTAATCAGCTCGCTACATTATTTAAGTCGGCTCTTCCAAAAGAAAACTTGTCTCCTGAAAACTTATATAGTACGAAGAGACAACTACGGGGCATGGGTTTACCAGTACAGAAGATTGATTATTGCATTAAGAATTGCATGCTTTATTGGGAAGATAACCATGCATTGGAGAACTGTAAGTTTTGCGGCACATCCCGATTCAAGGATAGTTATCGTGCATCTGGAAGCCGTAGAAAAAAACATGTACCTGCAATGCAGATGCATTACTTTCCCCTTACACAGTGATTGCAGAGGCTGTATGCATCTAAAGCAACAGCAGAACATATGCGTTGGCATGCTACTTCTACAGATAATGGAATTATGCGCCATCCTACGGACTCACCAGCATGGAAGCACTTGAATGATGTTTATCCTGATTTCGCACAAGAGATCCGAAATGTAAGATTGGGCCTTTCAACAGATGGTTTCGCGCCCTTTGCGCAATCAGGACAGCAGTATTCTTCTTGGCCGGTGATTGTCACACCTTATAACTTGCCGCCTTGGCTGTACATGAAGGAACAATTCATGTTCCTCACTATATTGGTGCCTGGGCCATCCAATCTGAAGATGAAATTGGATGTTTTTTTGCAGCCGTTAATAGAAGCGTTGAGATTCTTATGGAAAATAGGTGTGCCAACGTATGACGTGTCATTGAAACACAATTTTCTAATGCGAGCAGCTCTGATGTGGACCATTAGTGATTTTTCGGCCTATGCTATGTTATCTGGGTGGGATACAGCTGGAAGATTGGCTTGTCCACATTGCCTGGAAGATTCACTCATACTGCTACAATGATTTTTAAGAGTATTCAAAATCCAGGAGGGTTTAGTTAGAAATTGACTCCAGATAGCATCAAGGCTATATTCTTTGAAGAATTTAAGGTAATAAAATTTTAGGAGTTTATTACTACTATTATCAATATAAATATTTTAGTTGGCCAGCTGAGTGGGAAGCAGATGTGTATAAAATGTGGGAGGCCAAGGCACGTGTCAGATACAGTGGGTGGGTGAATGATATGAAGAAACTGTGGATCAAAAACCCTGGCACAAAACCCCCTTGCTTGACTGATGAGTTTTGGACGGGTTTGCAAGAGTATTGGGCGAATCCATATGTGATTGCTAGATCAGAAAAAGCTCGTGCAAATCGGTTGGCTGAGACCGATGGACCCGGCACAGGGATTAGCAAGCATAGGAGAGGATCAAGATCTACTCGTCTCCTCATTCAGTCGTTGGTACGTAATTTTTAATTAACTTGTTAACCAAGATATATATATATATGTATATATTATATTTTTTAATTTATAATTAAAACTTATATATGATATTTTGTAATAATGCATGAATAGGCAGCAGAGCAGGGGGTCGCACCAGATGCATTGAATTATGCGAGTTTCTGCCGACTGCACGTGAACGCCAATGGAACTTATCTGACGCCGAGGGATGAAAAAATTGATGTAAGTATTTAATTAAGTTTTTCTAATTGTTATAATTGATGATAATATATTTTCTAACACATTTATATTTATGAATTAGGCCGAGGTTCATCGTCGGGCTGCTGCGGAGGGACGATCAGATTTGAACGAGATCTATTTGGAAATCACACAGTCCACGAAGCAGAGGCGCTACGGCACTGGAAACTTCGGCAGCAGCCAGCTCAGACAGACTGCATCAAGTGGTAGCTCCGGTTCTACGGCTGCTCTGACACAAGAGATGTTTCAGACACGAATCGGCAGCTTAGAGGAGCAGCTACAGGAGGAGCGAGAGGCACGTGCCCACATCGAGCAGGAGCAGCAGGAAGAACGTGAGGCACGTGCACGTCTGGAGCGACGGTTGCCGAGTTCCGGCGAGATGCGCGTCGGGGCGGTTTTTCGTCCACCTCCACCCCCTGGTCCTGATGTATGATTAACTTGTTTGTTGGATATTTTTTTAATTATTTAGTATTTTTATTATTTTAGAATATTTAAACTACTTTACATTTTACATTTATATCTGTCGAACATGATATTATTTGATATATGACAAATTGCTTTTAATGCAAATTAATTATTTTGCCTGATGTTTGGTTTTTTGTTGGAAATTTTAATTCGACAAAAATATTGCAAAAATAAATATATATATATATATATAAATATATAATACAATTTTTAAAAAAATATTGTTAAAACCATTACCGACGGACCTAAATCTGTTGGTAATTACCGACGGAAAATCCGTTGGTAATGTGTGTTTCGATTCTTCGAAACCTACCGACGGATATTTATCCGTCGGTAATATGTGATTCGATTCTTCAAAACTTACCGATGGATATTTATCCGTCAGTAATTACCGACGGCTAATCCGTTGGTATTTCGTCGCTATTTCCAGCCAACGGAATACAAAAAACAGAACGTCACCAACGGAATTTCCGTCGGTAATCCGTCGTTAAATTTACCGACAGAAATAAATCCGTCGGTAAATCTTTACCGTGGACGTATTTAAGGATGGCATAAATCCGTCGGTAAATCCGTCGATAAGCTGTTTACCAACGGATTCCTTTGTTTTATCGACGGAAAAATCCGTTGGTAAAAGAGAGTTTTTTTTAGTGTTCTAATGATGGTATGTGCATATTTATGAATTATGATATGCCATACTTGTTGATCGTTATATATTTGAGATTATCTATGTAAGCATAGCTGATGTAGACTCCATCTGGCTAGTCGTTCATATTTTTGGACTAGAATTACATTTAGCATACTATCTTGTACTGTTTCTTGGAGTTATTTCTTTTCAAGTTATTTGGACTTAACTTGATTTGTCGCCTGGGTGATAGTAGAAAGTTAGAAACTAATTGATTTTTTTATTTATAAATGTCACGTAGCAGAAGTTGATAAAGCAAGAATGATTGATCATTGTGAAATGGAGAAATTAGTATTTGAATTTCTTACACATATGTGATTTAAATCATTGCTCGTGTTATTTAAATAGCCTGATCGTCCCGAGACGGATACCTTGGTCTATGGGTGGGTGAATACACCAAGGTTTAAAACCTTTTTTAATTAAAACTCTTTGAGTGAGCTGGCTATGTTCGACCAAGCTGAAAGACAGCTGGATAAACACAGCTGGCTGTGTATGTGGAAGTTGGTGAGTTTTTGGAAAATCTGTTACTTCAAATATATTGCAAAGCTTTGTTTCTCTTTTCTATCAGTCAAATTATGCAACTTGAAAACATGCTTATGAAGAGTCAGTTGGATGCATAAATAATGCTGTAAATAACAAATCTATTTAACGTGGTTTAGAGAATGACTCCTACGTCCACGACCAGAAACCTCTGGTAAATCTACTAGGGATACCACTGATTTTTCTGTGCAGTCAGCAAACGTTGCAGCTTAGTTCCTCGAGCAGGATACAAGTTTACGCGTACTGTATCAGAACGTGACCAACTGTTTACGGGCACAGCTGAAGCCTAACCTGTAGTTTATGGGTACTACAGAACCTATCACTCGAATTAACCACTTCGAGCAAGCAAACCTTAACCAAACCTTTTCTGGGTTTGAGGGTTTGGATTTGGGGTTTCCAACTATGAACGAGTTTTTACAATGAAGAACATATGAGTATGATGAATTCGTTCAAACTAGGCTTAAGATAATGAAGAATTATATGCCTAGATTCTAGTAGAAGAGAGCATCAGCAGCCTGAGAACATATATGAACTTTGAAGTATGCAGACTGCTTGATCTGAAGTTGATGGTCCCTGAGCTGGGTATTTGGTGTAGAGGGGGGGGGGTGAATACACCAAATAGATTTTTTTTAAACTTTTTCAAGTTAAATCACAGAGTTGGTGAGCTCAGTTATCGATCCAGCTGGGTAAATAACTCAGCTGGCGGTGCGGAAAGTGGTGGTTTGAAAACTTAGCTTGGTTACTTAGAAAAACTCAGTTTGAAAAAATTAATTTTATGTTTTCAGCTTAGTCAAGTTGTGCAACTTTTTAGAGAGACACAGCTGTCTTTGGAGAGCAGCTGTGTGTGCAGTTTTGAACAAATATGCAATGATATGAAAGAGTTAGTACAAAACTGAATATAAAGAGAGAGTAAGAAGCACGCGAGTTTTTACGTGGTTCGGAGTAACACCTCCTACGTCCACGACCAGGTTCACTGGTAATTCACTACCACTTGGTTTTCAAGTACCAAGCAACTTCACAACTCTAACCCGAGCTGTGTTCCAACAGTTTGCGGGCACGGTCAAGCCTACACCTTCAGTTTCCGGGTACTGAAGAACCTAACCACTCGAATTACACGCTTCGAGCAAGCGTACCTTTACCTAACCTTTCTGGGTTTGGGTTTGGGTTTGGGTATGGTTTTCCAACTATGAACGAGTTCTTACAATTAAGAACTTTAGAGTATGATGAACTCGTTCGAAATCTAGGCTTAAGATATACAATGAGTTTGGCCTAGGGAACAGACGAAAAACTAAGCAGTTTCTTAACTAGAAACACTTTAAGATAAAGTGTTCTTTGATCTATGTAGAACTACTTGAGAGCTTTTGAAAGAATGATGATTTCAGATAATGAAAGCTTGTAGAGAGTTTTTCGTATCTGATCCTGAGGTTGAAGACGGGTTTATATAGGTAGAGATTCAAGACTAGCCGTTGGAGGAGCCGTTAGAATCTTACCTACTCTTCTTAAATACAAGATCTGTCGTTGGTCGAATCTGCACCTGTCTTCATTTGTGTCACATCCTAGGTCCTGAAGTCTAGGATGCTGATCTGGCAATCCCTCATTGGTCGAGGTAGGTTGACTTCCTCTGATGCCGGGATCTTCTGCCTTTAGAGCTGGCTTTTGAATTTCGTAGCCGGACTGTCTTGAAGTGAAGTCTTCGCAGATAGTTCCCTTTGTTCTGCATACTGTTGGACCAGCCGTGTTTTGAACTCGGCTCGAATTCTCTTCGCCTTGATCGAGCTCTGTGGAGGACTCGGTGAAGGTTGAGCCCTTTCTTGTCTTTTGCTAATCGACTCCATTGTAAACACAGGTGGGTTGACCGTCGTCTTCTCGCTGGCGACTCCGCCGTGAACACGGTGGGTCGACTCCTGTCTTCCGCTTCCTTAACCTGTAAGCCTAGAAAATCTAAAGCTCAAACAGGCGAGCTGGAAAACATTATTTAGGTTGACGCGATCATCTATTCGGTTGGAGAATCAGTTGGGTTTTGGTATCAAATCGAAACCTTATAATTTTCCCAACAATTTCCCCTTTTTGATGATGCCAAAACCTAACTGAGACAACTTATGACGCAGAAAAACTTGTGTTTTATTAATGTAAGAATATACATTATAACACAGGAAAAAGAAAGAAGAAAAAAAAATCTTCAAATCTTCAGTCTTCAATCCTTCAGTCTTCAATCCCAGTTGGCTGGGTCTTCTCTTCTGCATCCGTTGCTTCTTTCTTTTGACTCGTCTCTTCAGCTGATTCTGATCCAGCTGGTTCCTCTAGCTCAACAGTTTGCCTCTTCTTTGACTTGTCTCTCTTCTTCCTTACTTCCCCCTTTTTGGCATGATCAAAACAGGGTGGGAGAGATACACCATCGGCTGTTGCGATGTTTTAGTTTGGCAAAACTGTGGTTTTCAGCTCTGAGCAGCGAGGTTTGGAGTCTAAGTGGCTCAGCTGTTGTATTAGCTGGCTCTTCTTCAGTTGCATTAGCCTCAGCTGTGATTGCAGACACAGCGTCCTTGGCCTGATTCAGCTGGGGCAGTCCAGCTGAGTGCTTGGAGGGATGAGTTGGCACGGGAGATAGCATCTTCTGAGTCGAGCACAACTTCATTCCTTGCAAATTTTGCTTTTTCAGACTTCTTAGATTGAATGAGAAAGTCTGATTCAGCACTTGAGGGGCTTGTGTTCAGCTCATATCATCATCATCCAGCTGCAGGTGATCATTGGCTGGGTGATGTTTCTCATTTAAGCTTGGTGCAGGGACTTGAGCATCTTTCATCGAAAGAGATCTCGAAGCTGGTGTCCTTGTGGAGCTGAAGGAAACTGAGGAGAAGGCAGTTGAAGTATCCCATCTGTCTTGGGGTTTAAGCTTGGTTGATCAGCTGGAATACTCCGTTGCGGTGTTGGTGACGATGATGTTCACGCAGGGGCGTGAACTTCTTCTCCACCGTAAGAAACGACCGCTTGTGGGCCTTCTGCTCCTCGGAGAGTGATTACGAATTCTCTCACAATGTCAGCTGGCTTCTCTGCTGACTGACTGAGCACCTTTGACTTGAGTCTTATGTTTGAAGACAGTGCTTCAGTATATTTTGTCTCCTCAAGTTGTCTCTGATTCCTAGCTGGGACGGAGATAGATGCATGCTGCTTTGTCTCCTGCATCTTTTTCTGTGCCTCCTGTGGTGGAGCAAGAGCTTTGTCATGACTGCTCTTGAATACTCCGGCTTTATCAACATCTGGTCCAGGTCTGTTGATGTTGATTTTTGCATCCCAGGGAGTTGTATGTCCCGTTCTCTCTTTTATGTTGAGAGAATCAGTGGGGCTGAGGAGGTCTTTTTCCTTTGACATTCCCAGAAAGTTTTCTGCACCTTCCTGGTGAATGACGTTCTTGAGCTTTGCAGTCTCTCACTGCACTGGTCTGGATCTGTCGAGGGGCTTCACCTTCTTTTGGACTTCCTTCTTCTTTGAAATTCCTAAGAGTTAAGCAACTCTTATCTTGAAGCTTTGACAGATTCTTCAAGTTTGATCGGCTCCGGGGGATATCTTTCTGGATTCCACGTTCTTCTTCTGCATCTTTTGTTAGTAGAAACAGATAATACCAATTGATGGAAATAAGAAAGAATGCCGAAAAACTTTTTAGAAAAGATGCAATGCTTTACGTATATCTTCTAGCATATTTAAAGAGTTTTCTTGATGAATGGACGATCAAGATTTGTCTATTGATAAGAAGATCTACGGCTGGGAGTGATACTCGCGACATATTAATTTCTTGATTAGAATATGTGAGTTAATGCGCGAGGGAGAACGGTTGAGGCGTTTTGACTTTTGCCTCGAAACTCTCATTCTTCAATTCTTTGCAGACTTTTAATTAAGATTGATTAGATATGACAAGATGTGAGTTGACAGAAAAACAGATTGAGTAGGTATAATTAATGTTGTTGCAAACCTCTCAGATGATCATTGTAGTCAGCTGATACCTCTGTTGAGTGGGTGTGCTGGGTCATTGTGGTTCCAGCTGATTCCCCCTCAGCTGAATAATCCTTCACTTTCAGCATCTGGTTTAGCTGAATTCTTTCTCAGCTGATATCAGTGACGTTGATTCTGAATTTCAGATGTCTGCTTGCATTCAGCTGGGTCTGCTTGCATTCAGCTGGGTCTGCTTCCATTCAGCTGGGTCTGCTTGCATTCAGCTGGGTCTGCTTCCATTAGCTGGGTCTGCTTCTATTCAGCTGGGTGAAGCATCGTCTGGGTTGAGAAGTCCAAGTAATCCGCACAGCATTTTGAATATTGCTTCTATAAGTGGTTTTGTGAGAATATCAGCCCGTTGTATGTCTGTGTGAAATTTCTCAACAATCACATCCTTCTTTTCTACGTGAACTCTGATGAAATGATGTCGTACGTCTACATGCTTGCATCTTGTGTGAAGTACTGAATTCTCTGATATGGAAATCGCACTTGAGCTATCACAGAAAATTGAAACCTGTCCAGTTTTTATTTCATAGTCATCCAGCTGATGTTTCAGCCAGAGAATCTGCGAGCAGCAGCTTCCAGCGGCCATATATTCTGCTTCTGTCGTGGAAGTTGCGACGCACGTTTGTTTCTTTGAAAACCATGAAATCAACTTACTTCCTAAGAACTGACAAGTTCCTGAAGTTGATTTTCTGTCCAACCGATCTCCAGTGAAGTCTGAATCTGAGTATCCAACAAATTTGTAGATTGTCTTCAGCTGGGTACCACAGCCCAACATTCTGAGTTCCTTTGAGATATTTGAGAATGTTCTTGGCTGCTTGCATGTGTGCTTCCTTTGGATCAACTTGAAATCTGGCACACACTTCGACTGCGAAAGAGATGTCTAGACGACTTGCTGTTAGATACAGCAGGGATCCTATTATCCCTCTGTATTTGCTGGAATCAACTGACTTCCATTCAGTTCCTGGTTCAATCTTCCAGTTGGTGTTCATTGGAATCTTTACAATTCTGCTGGATTGAACTCCATACTTGGCGATCAGGTCTTTCACGTATTTGGATTGATTTATGAAAATCCCTTCTGATGATTGCTTGACTTGAAGTCCTAGGAAAAAACTCATTTCTCCCATCATGGACATTTGGAACTTCTCTGACATCATCTCTCCAAATCTTTGGCATAAGAAGCTTGATCTTGATCCAAAGATGATGTCGTTTACGTAGATTTGAACAACCAGAATGTCTTCTCCTGACTTGATGGTAAAGAGAGTTCTGTCTACTGAGCCCTTCTTGAATCCTTTGGATACGAGAAAATTTGACAGAGTGTCATACCAAGCTCGAGGTGCTTGCTTCAATCCATAAAGAGCCTTCTTTAGCTTGTAGACTTTATTTCCTTCTACTTCGAATCCTGGAGGTTGTTCAACGTAGACATCTTCTTTGATTTCTCCATTTAAGAATGCACACTTCACATCCATTTGATAGACCTTGAATTTGTGATGTGCTGCAAAGGCGAGAAAGAGTCTGATTGCTTCCAATCGTGCTACTGGAGCAAATGATTCTTCGAAGTCAATTCCTTCTTGCTGAGTGTAGCCCTTGGCAACCAGTCGAGCTTTGTTTCTGATGACGACTCCCAGGGTATCCAATTTGTTCTTGAATATCCATTTGAGTCCTATGACTTTGACTTCTTGAGGTCTGTCGACCAATTCCCAGACACAATTTCTGAGGAATTCGTTCAGCTCTTCTTGCATGGCGTTGGTCCAAGGCACACTCTTCAAAGCTTCGAGAATTGATTGAGGCTCTGGCACTTGAGCTACGTAACACGCCATTAGAGCTGTGTCTTCATCATAGACCGTCAGTTCAAGCTCTACTGAGAGTTGAGCTGTGTCAGCTGTTTTTTGATGATCCGATAAAGCTTGAGCAGCTGAGCTTCTGGTTTTGACTTGGTCAGATGGTTCTCCGATAATTGCTGATGATGGATGATCTTCAATCCATCTTCTTCTCTTACGAATTTCTTCTTCCAATTGATTGATGCTTGTCGTGGCTAAATTTCGTCTGACTTGGAGTTGCTCAGGAGTTAAATCTTGAGAAATAGGTTCTCTTTGATTTTTATTTTGAGGAGACTTCTGTAGAGGCTCAGCTGGAGATTGGTAGGGACTGTTGTGTTTGGATTCAGTCGATGATGTTCCCCCTTGATTTGGCGTTGAAGATTCTTCTTGATTTCCAGCTGGTGGAGCTTCTTGGTTGATTTGAAGTTCCTCCTCTGGCTCATTGTCCCAAATTATTGGTTCGGCTAGATTCCTGATTCTATTCTCTTGAGTCCTTGTCTGAATCAATCTTGAAGATTCTCCTTCGCTTCTTCGTTTGATAGAATCTCTATATTCGAAGGAGGATTCGTCAAAGGTAACATGTGGAGTTACTTCGACTATTTGAGTTCTTCTGTTGAAGACTCTGTATGCTTTACTCACAGCGGAGTAACCAAGGAATACTCCTCGGTCTGTCTTTTCATCGAACGTCTTGAGCTGTGTCTTCCCATTGTTGAGGATGTGACATTTGGATCCGAATACCTTGAAATATCCAATGTATGGTATTCTGTTATTCCATAGCTCATACGGTGTCTTTCCTTTCCTTGATGTGAGTAGGGAGCGATTCTGAGTGAAGCAAGCTGTGTTGATTGCTTCAACCCAGAACTTTTTTGGAATGGCAGAGCTAGCTAGCATTGAGGTAGCTGCTTCCTTGAGAGTTCTGTTGTAGTTTTTGACCAGCATGGCTATTTCTTCAAGTAGCTCTTCCTTGTTCATGTCCTTCTTATCCTTCTTCGATGACTCAGCTGACTGTATGTATGCGGATTTTTCAGAGTTGGCTCTGAACGCAATCTCCTTTGTTGCAGGTGTCAGCTCTCCATCATTTTGATTGCTTGAAGATTCTTTCATTATAATCTTCAAGTTGTACTCGTTGGCTTTGAGCAGGGAGTATAATCTTTCAGTTGAAAGATCACCTAAGTCACTTCGACTTTGGTGTACCACCTTGTAGGTGTTCCATTCAGCTGTGAGTGCTGAAAGAACTTTTAGATTCTTTTCTCGCTGGGTGTATTTCCCAGTTCTGATGGTTTCTATCTCGACGACTGTGATTGAGAACCTTAGCTCCATCGCTTCGATGGACTCGTTGGCTAGCTGCTTGAAGTTGTCGAATTTTTGGCAAGCTATTGTGAATTTGTTTTCTTTGATTTCTTCAGATCCTTCACATAGTTTGGCAAGTGTTTCCCACATCTCTTTGGCTGTCTCGCACTTGATGATCTTACTCAGGTAGGCGTTTGAGACTGTTGATGAGATGGTGTTTCTTGCAAAGCTATCCAGTCCAGCTTGCTTTCGTTCTTCTGACGAGTAATCCTTCTTTGGCTTGAGAATTGGCCGGTATTCTGGTTGTCCTCCATCATGAGCAGGTACGAGTTCATTTCCTTGTTTATAAATAAGGATGGGTCCGTCTGAGATGACGTCCTACATCATGTTGTGATGCGCACATAGGAAGCTTTTCAATCTGAATTTCCAGATTGCATAGTCATCTACCGAGAAGGTGGGAAGATTCCTGTTAAGATAAGAATCCATAGAAATATGCAGTATGTAATAATATGAGTTTTTTTTTTTTTTTAAAAACGGATC
Source organism: Agastache rugosa (assembly GCA_031470985.1). NCBI lineage: Eukaryota > Viridiplantae > Streptophyta > Magnoliopsida > Lamiales > Lamiaceae > Agastache > Agastache rugosa. The sequence goes on from CM062602.1 coordinate 2,457,293, forward strand.
TGTTCAGTTGACCACTGACACAGAGAAAGTGATCTTTTGAACCACTGCTCTGATACCAATTGATGGTCCCTGAGCTGGGTATTTGGTGTAGAGGGGGGGTGAATACACCAAATAGATTTTTTTTAAACTTTTTCAAGTTAAATCACAGAGTTGGTGAGCTCAGTTATCGATCCAGCTGGGGAGGGTCAGTTGGGTAAATAACTCAGCTGGCGGTGCGGAAAGTGGTGGTTTGAAAACTTAGCTTGGTTACTTAGAAAAACTCAGTTTGAAAAAATTAATTTTATGTTTTCAGCTTAGTCAAGTTGTGCAACTTTTTAGAGAGATACAGCTGTCTTTGGAGAGCAGCTGTGTGTGCAGTTTTGAACAAATATGCAATGATATGAAAGAGTTAGTACAAAACTGAATATAAAGAGAGAGTAAGAAGCACGCGAGTTTTTACGTGGTTCGGAGTAACACCTCCTACGTCCACCACCAGGTTCACTGGTAATTCACTACCACTTGGTTTTCAAGTACCAAGCAACTTCACAACTCTAACCCGAGCTGTGTTAGAACAGTTTGCGGGCACTGTCAAGCCTACACCTTCAGTTTCCGGATACTGAAGAACCTAACCACTAGAATTACACGCTTCGAGCAAGCGTACCTTTACCTAACCTTTCTGGGTTTGGGTTTGGGTTTGGGTATGGTTTTCCAACTATGAACGAGTTCTTACAATTAAGAACTTTAGAGTATGATGAACTCGTTGGATATCTAGGCTTAAGATATACAATGAGTTTGGCCTAGGGAACAGACGAAAAACTAAGCAGTTTCTTAACTAGAAACACTTTAAGATAAAGTGTTCTTTGATCTATGTAGAACTGCTTGAGAGCTTTTGAAAGAATGATGATTTCAGATAATGAAAGCTTGTAGAGAGTTTTTCGTATCTGATCCTGAGGTTGAAGACGGGTTTATATAGGTAGAGATTCAAGACTAGCCGTTGGAGGAGCCGTTAGAATCTTACCTACTCTTCTTAAATACAAGATCTGCCGTTGGTCGAATCTGCACCTGTCTTCATTTGTGTCACATCCTAGGTCCTGAAGTCTAGGATGCTGATCTGGCAATCCCTCATTGGTCGAGGTAGGTTGACTTCCTCTGATGCCGGGATCTTCTGTCTTTAGAGCTGGCTTTTGAATTCAGAGCTGGACTGTCTTGAAGTGAAGTCTTCAGAGATAGTTCCCTTTGTTCTGTACAGCTGGACCAGCTGTGTTTTGAACTCAGCTCGAATTCTTTTCAGCTTGATCAGGCTCTGCTGGAGGACTCGAGTGAAGGTTGGCCTTTCTGTCTTTTGCTAGCTGACTCCAGCTGTAAACACAGCTGGGTCGACTGCTGTCTTTTGCTAGCTGACTCCAGCTGTGAACACAGCTGGGTTGACTCCTGTCTTCCGCTTCCTTAACCTGTAAGCCTAGAAAATCTAAAGCTCAAATAGGCGAGCTGGAAAACATTATTTAGGTTGACGCGATCATCTATTCGGTTGGAGAATCAGTTGTGTTTTGGTATTAAATCGAAACCTTATAATTTTCTCAACAGAAGTTTTAAGAGAGATTGCTTGATATTGAATTGAGTAGTCTTCTTTCTGTGTAGTCTTCTGTTCTCTCGTCTCTGGTTCTCTCTCTTCTGTTCTCTTGAAGGAGAAGACTCATATATATAGGAAGAGATTAGAACTAGCCGTTGAAAAGAGCCATTCTGAATCTCTACCGAACTTCTGACAATTAGGTCTTGTCTTCATCCGTGTTTTCCTCGTATCGTAGGTCTAGGTTTGATCTCTAGGTGCTGAGGTGTCGAGTTTCTGTTGGTCCAGTTCAGCTCTGAGTTTATCTCAAGTTATCTTCGACTCTGTTGTGCTGTTGACTCTGAGCTGTGTCTTGAACTCTGCTGGGTCTTGACGCTAAGCTGAGTCTTCAACTCTGTTGGGTCTTGACACTGAGGTGAGTCTTTACACGAGCTGGGTCTTTCATACAGCTGTGTCTTGATGAGCTTGATCGTCTTTGCTTTGGATATCATTGCGTTGATTACTCGACTTGACTTGCCCTGCTGTGTACTTAGCTTGGTCGGCTGAGTCTTTCTTTTCTTGTCTGTTGTAATCTCTGAACTGCCCTGCTGGACTTCTCTGCTGTTTCAGCTCTGCTGTGTTAGCACTTGTTCAGTTGTGCTTCACACTCAGCTGATGACCACTCAGCCGATCTTCACTCAGCTGATCCTTCAGCTAGATCTTCTACTGTCTTCAGCGGCTTCACCTGTAAACTTATAAAATCTACAAGCTTAAACTGGCGAGCTGGAAAAACAACTTAGGCTTGCGCAATCATCTACTAGGTTGGGATCAGTTGGGTTTTGGTATCAAATAAAAACACTTTGAATTTTCCCAACACAGCCTAGCCTTGTAGCGCTTGCTACAATCAAATCTTGGTACTTTAGATAATTACTAAGCATAAGATTAATTGTTATATATATCCTCAAATCTTGGTAATTATCTAAAACTAGAAGAAGTGGGAAAATTCCTGGCGAAAGAAAAAATGATAGCGTCTGATAAATTTGAATACTGGAAGGAATTGATCATTGTTTATCCGATGATTATCTTAAAGCAAAAATATGTTTGTTTGAAGTTTTGAACCAGGAGTGGGCTTTTGCAGACTAATTGGACCAATAAAGTGAGATTACATTACAAATATGTCATATTTTTTTTTTTTTGGATTGGCCTGTATACAAAAATTAATTCCTGATAACTTGAACAATTTATGCCAAGATACGCAATTATTTTGGGTTTGGGATATGGTGGTAATTGAAAAAAAAAATACACGACTACACGACTAACATATTAAAAGGTTATAAAATATTATATTGAATTAGCGAAAGCATTATGTTATATGCACAAAAACGTTAGTAAGATATTTGAGAAACATTAAATCCTAAACAAATTTTATATGTTGGTAATTCAAAAAATTACACGATTACATGAGTAGCAGATTGAAAGTAAAACATTATATTGAATAAGCAAAAACAGTATGTTATACACAAAAAAATATTATTAATATATTTGAGAAACATTAAATCATGAACAAATATATTTTATATATTGGTAACTTAATTAAGTAAATTTTGTTATTCGTTATTTTTTATGTACACCATAAATATATACATACTACAATTATCAAATAATAAGTAAAAATAATAATGCAAACACAAATTAATTAACAATAAGCTAGAGTGAAATAAAACCAAATACATTTTAATTAACAAGTATGATAAATGAAGATAAAAACCGCGATGAAAAAAATATCTCTGAAATGAAACAAATAAAAAAACGTCTACTAAATATTAAAACTTTTCAAATATGAAAAAAATACCATAAATAACTAATCTATTGTGATAATGGATGCCAATAAATTAGGGAAGAGCAGTTACAAAATTACAACCAAAGACAAATCAATCCATGAGCTCTATGCGTGTAACTAAATCAGCAAATAATTGTAGATCAATCTAATCCATTAATTAAATCAAATCTATGGTTTAGATATGGTTTCTAGTTTCTACATAGAGTATGGTTTCTATTTGATCCATCTCCTATATATATATATATATATATATATATATATATAATGGGGGAGCGGATCTGCTAAGAATAAATCTTATATTGAACGTAAGAACAGTTCATTTTTATTACATCGGAGATGCATAAAATACAGAAACTAAATGCATAAATATTTTAATGCATAAAATACAATAACTTAATGCATTAGCATTTAAATGCATAAATTAGAGTAATTAAATGCACGGTTAAATCTGGACCGTATATCAACAAGGATCAAGGGTCCAGATTTGTTCTTATTTCTTATCTAAGAAAGTGTTCTTATTTGATCCGCGCTCTATATAATGGATGGATCAAATAGAAACTATCCCTTGTATAGAAACTAGAAACCATTATGAGCCATTGATTTGGTTGATTTAATGGTTGAGATTTAATAGCATTATTTTGTGATGTGTGCATCCGTTACTTGTTGTAGGAATTATTTTGTCTTTGTATTTTTTTTGTAACTTTTTTTTCTTTATTTAATGGGATATCATCCCTATCTTGACGTTTTTTTTTTTTTTTTTTTGAAATGGAATTTGAGCAAATCTTGGCAGTCTTTTTTAGTGAGATTTTTTTAGTGTAAATGTGTTTTTTTTTTCTTTCCCTATATCACACTTTATTTATCATTTTAACTAATGTAATTATCACACAAGTTATCTTCACTGTTCATGTATATGTTAATTTTTTATTGCAATTTATTTTGTTTCTTTCTTGTAATATTATAATATATATTGGGAGTATAAAAAAAAAATGTATAAAATCTATTTCAATTTCACCACATACAATTTTTTATTTAATATTTTATCTAATATTTTTATAAATGTTTTGTTTATCTAATTATAGTGTTTTTGCTATTGCAATCTAATGCTTTTCTAATGTATATTTATAGAATTTGTCGATATTTGGCTTATAGATTTATTCACAAATATAATGCTTGTCAATAATTATAATAATGTTTTTCAATAATAATAATAATAATAATATATTTTTGCATATTTGACATAATATAATACATTTTTAGATATACGAAACTAATGTTTTCTAGTATTTAATATAATGCTAATAGATTAGTAATATAATGCAATTTGCTATATATAATACTAATGATCTAATATTTCAGTTTTAGGAGGCATGATTGTTTCTTCTAACGAATATTAATGATTTACTACAATGAATTTTCAATTTAGAAAATTCTGGAAAAAAATAAATGTGCCTTGCATGACGACAACATTAATTATTTATTCATATTTTAATATTCTTCACAGCTTGTAATAATGTTCTCGCATCTATCATATAATGCAAAATATTTTTGAAATGTATATTACTAATGTTTTAATATATTTCATTTAATGTTTTTGAACTCTTAAATTTATTGCTTAATTTAGATTCACAAAACATATGAATACTGTAAAAAAAAATTAAAAAATCAATATTTTTTACTTTTATCCCAGCACATATCATTTTCGAAACATATCTTATTAATCAATTCTAACCATAATCATTTATTTTGGTTGGTAAAATTTAAAAGAATTGAATCACTGATAGGATGAAAATATACTCCACTTTCATGAGCCCTAAAATACACTTATACGATTTTGCAGCAAATAATTAAAATAAAAATATAATAGTCTTACTATTGATTTGGTACATTGATGAAACTATGATCAAGGGTTGAGATGAGTTTCTTGTTTGTACATAAGGGATGGTTTCTATCTAATCCTATACCTATATAGCTATATATATATATAGGGTGTGGATCTGGTAGAAACTCATTCTTATATGAGTCCGTAGGAACTATGCAGTTTTATGACTTCGGAAATGCACAAAATGCAGTACTTTAATGCACAAATATAGCAAAGCAACTTTTGTTTCGTCTCCGCCTTCGTCTCCGATTTTAATTTACAGATAATAATTGTGGCAACATTAATGTCCTTTAGCTCGCTCCGAAGCCTTCGGCTCACCTCGCTCGACTCTTAAATCAAAACATATGTTTATGCATTAAAATAATGCAATTTGTGCATTAACTTGTGTGATAAAAATGCATTGTTCCTACGGACTCATATAAAGATGAGTTCCTATATGATCCTCTCCATATATATATATATATATAGGGGATGTATCAAATAGAAACCATCCCTTATGTAGAAACTAGAAACCAATAGCAACCTTTGATTTCATATAATTAATGGTTGAGATTGATTTATCTTATTTTACTTATTTAGTTAGACGTGATTAAGGTTAAGCATTGTAAAGTCTTTTGCTCTATTTTAATAACCGTTATCTTCTTATTTAATGGGATCCATTGTATATATATCATTTAATTTTGGTGGTTTTAACAAAATTATGGACGGTTACAATTTTGAGCTAGGTGCATATTTTATTATTTTTTTTAGTTTATTTTTCTATTTCAGTGATACTTATTAATTTTTTTTTATTCCATACATTCAGAAATTTCACTTCTTTTCTGTTTATTTTAGTTTTGAGCACGTCGATGAATTCTTCAGGTTTATTATTTATTTTTTTGTTTTAATTTGTAATTTAAGTGTTTTGCCTAGTTTATTAAAGTTATTTGAGTGACGGACAACTTTTGTTCAAAAAAAAAAAAATTGCATTGTTATAATATAACATTAGACTCGAAATAATCAAAGTTCATTTACATTATATTTTTGAATTTGGTTTTATGTTTGAAAATTGATTGTGTATTACATACAATTATCATATAAGTGACAATTATCCACTTTGTACTCAATTTTTTTTTAGATCTTGAGTTTTAGTTTTAGTCTTTACACCTTAATTTATTAGGCCATCTCCAGCAGTTCGCACCAAAATACAGCAGTTTCAACACAAAAATACAGCAAAATCAGCAAGTAATCTCCAGCAGTCTGCTCTATCTTTTTCCACAAAAATAGAATATTCTAATTTTGTGTTCAATAATTAAAACTATAAATTCTTTATGTCAATTAATGAAGAATAATAATTAAAAAATTATTAATTAATAAATAAAATTATAAATCTAATGAGCCTTACTAAAAACCCTTCAATTTTGATGATCAATTTGGCCAGGGTTGATCCTGAAGTATGTGATTACTTCTTATCGAAGCAATAATATATTATTCGGAAGTAAAAACAATTCAAAAGAAGCAATAAATTATGTTTCGAAATTTATTTCCAGGTGAAGGGGTTCCGAAGATATTCTTTATTAGAAATTAAATGTATCGACTTTACTTTTATGCTTTTATTATGTATATTTGTGTTTATATTTTTATTTCTTTGTAGTTTGTCTTGTATGTTACTATGTGATTGTGTTTTTGAATCAAGAAGGTCATAGCAAATCTATTTTCTACATGAGGAGGACATAAAGTAGAGATCGATGGACTAATCTTTCATTCCAATGAAAATATAACCTGCAATTTAAATAAAAAATTGAAATTACACTAACATGATGATACATAATATGTGTTCTCTTCTCAATGTAAGTATAGAAGTTTGACACTGCCAACAACACTCCTCCTTCCTGAAACCTAGCAAAAATAGCCTCCAACAGATCTCACCTATATTTTTTTTATACATTTACACTCACATTGCCATATTCAAGTTTTTTTTATACATTTACACTCACATTGCCATATTCAAGTAAGGAATTTGAGCAATTGTTGCAGTTTCAGTCAATTGATTTTATGTTTGAAAATTGATTGTGTATTACATACAATTATCATATAAGTGACAATTTTAGCAGGTAGTTTTATAACTCTTAATACAATTATATGCATTGAGTACTCATTTTGTTGTTAAATGAGTTATACATTATTTTCTATGTTTTAGTTTTACATCTTAACATACATAAGCAACATATGATTTCTTTTTTGGGTTAGTTATAAATTCGTGTATTTGTAATTAAAGTACAATATTTTTTAAATAAATTCTCCTTGAAGAAAATATTTAGACAACAAACTATATTATAAATGATATTTGCATCTATGCAGTAGATGAAAATGGGTTTTGGACCATATCGCGAGCCTTAATTTCAGGATCTCGCATATATACAGAGAAGACAATAAAGAGGCTGGTAGAATGGCAGAAATAGACGTTCAGAATGGGCGGTGGTCATTTGCTCATCCGTTAATTTCTAGTTTCGTTTTGGAAGACATTAATCTTTGGTCTTATTTTCGCTTTGTTTAGACTAGTACTTTTTTTCCTCATTAAGGTTTCCGCTCTGAAGTTTTATTTAATGAGATTTTAATGAGGCCGGCTTGATTAGGTTTTTTGATACAATAAGTTTAGGTTTTTTTCTTTTTTCTTTTTTATATCACAACCTTTATTTGGCAACTAAAAGAGCTAGAAGAAGTCACTTTTTATAGTACTCAGTTTAGGTTTTTTTCTTTTTTCTTTTTTATATCACAACCTTTATTTGGCAACTAATTAAAAGAGCTAGAAGAAGTCACTTTTTATAGTACTCCCTCCATCACAGGTTTGCATGGTTCAACTAATATTTTATACCTCACAACAAATCAAATATACACAACACTTTTGGGGGACGGAGAGAGTATGATGGAGCTGCATCCAAGCTGTCCAAAGACCACAAGGTGGATCCTTTGATCATTCAAAGTGGGCCAATTACAAGGGTTAGAGCTAAGAGAATAAAGGAGTCCATGATGCTTTTAATTGCTGAAATAAAAGCCCAAGTCCAAGACCCTTCTACATTGGGCCAAATGATGAATATTATTCAAGTTGATGGGCTTGATTCTACTTGATGTATGACTCATCACACATCAGATTTTTGGAGGCCCAAATTGAAGAATTAAGTAGTGATTTTCGTTCATGAAGAAGGGTCTAAAATAAAGAGTCATTTTAAGTTACTTTATTGTATTTAATAAGTGGCTTTTGGAGTCCAAGAGTCATGCTTAGTGCTTAGGAGTTACAATTGTGTTATTATGAGTCAATTTAAGAGTCTTAAGTAGTGGTAAGTGTGTGAGGCTCTCAAAAGTCCTTTGGAGCCTATAAATAGACTTCTAATCATATGTATTTGGAACACCTATGATTATAAACGAAAATTGCATATGCTTTTGTGAGTTAAATTCTCTTTGTTGAGTATTTCACTTGTTTTAGAACTTATCAAGACTATTGAGCAAGGTCTTGTGGCGTTCAACCATACCGAGGTTCTTGGCTGATTATATAGCCATCGGGTCGAGGTTTCTACGCTCGTGGGGTGATCAAACTGGATTCTCGATCTAGGGTGACCGCTGCCCAACTCTTGTACGTGGGGTTCTTGGATCTTTTATCCAACGGGTCCTTCGTCTGTATCATTTGGTATCAGAGCAATCTGGTATTGATCTGAACCTTTATCTTTTAATTCTATCCAACTTCTCTATATTCCATTTTCATTGTTCTTAGTTGCTGCAAAAAAAAAAGAATACAAAAAAAAACGAAAATCAGTTAAAAAAAAAGTAAAAAAAAAACATTGTTTCTATTTGTAATTCCAAGTTTCAACCAAAAGATCCACATCTAAGGACTGAAGTTTGATTAGTGCTACTACTCTTGTTCTTATCTTGATTTGTTCTATTTCATTTGAATTCCTACAAGTGAGAATTGAGTGGTAAAAGGCATTGAGTTGTGAGATTATTTGAGGGGAAGTAAAAGCCTACGAGCGATACACGAGTGTTTTTGAGGTTCATTTTGTGTGATACACGAGTGAATTGTGAGGACATGGACGACACTACTAACAATCAAAACCAAACTAAATTTATGTTGCAAGCTATGCAACAACAATTTGCTAGATTTGGAAATATTTTGGAAACTGTGACAGATCGGTTGGAAAATTTGGAGCTACAAGCACCACGAAGGAATCTTTTTGGAGCCAAATGCGAGATCTTCACAGATCACAAGAGCCTCAAATACTTTTTCGAACAGAAAGAGCTAAATATGAGGCAAAGAAGATGGCTCGAGCTAGTAAAGGACTATGATTGCAAGATTTTCTATCATCCAGGAAAAGCGAACGTAGTAGCCGATGCTTTAAGCAGGAAGAGCAGATCCGAGTTAGGATTTCTGCTCACTCAAGAAGAAGAGCTGTTGGTCCCAAGACGGATACCTTGGTGTAGAGGGGGGGGTGAATACACCAAGGTTTAAAAACTTTTCCAAGTTAAAACTCTTTTGAGTGAGCTGGCTGTGTTCGATCCAGCTGGATGGCAGCTTGATCGACACAGCTGGCTGTGTGCGGAATGTGGTGGATTTGGAAAGTCCGTCTGTTGCTTCAAATTATATTGCAAAGCTCTGTTTCACTTTTGAATTAGTCAGTTTATGCAGATTGAAATGTATGCTTATGAGAGTTAGTAACATGCATAAAACAAAGCGATAAATAACAAGAGCATCTTTAACGTGGTTCGGAGTAACCCCTCCTACATCCACGACCAGATTCACTGGTAATTCACTTCCACTTGGTTTCCAAGTACCAAGCAACTTCACAACTCTAACCCGAGCTGTGTTCCAACAGTTTGCGGGCACTGTCAAGCCTACACCTTCGGTTGCGGGTGCCGAAGAACCTAACCACTCGAATTACACGCTTCGAGCAAGCGTACCTTTACCTAACCTTTCTGGGTTTGGGTTTGGGTATGGTTTTCCAACTATGAACGAGTTCTTACAATGAAGAACAAGGAGTATGATGAACTCGTTCAAACTAGGCTTAAGATATTTATTCTGATCTAATCTGCCTATGACTGAATATGTGAACAACTAAGAACACAGCTGACTGGCTGGGTGTTCTTGAAAGATTTGGCTTTGAAGATCGTTGTTCATTTTTCTGTTTTCTTCTATTTCTTCAGTCGTCTTGTCAGCCTCCCTCTCCAGCATCTTCTTCAATGGTGGAGGAGAGATATATATAGGTGAAGATTCAAATTAGCCGTTGGAAGAGAGCCGTTTGAATCTTACCTACTCTTGTTGACTTCTGGCCATTACCTACGAAGTAGGTCTGCATCTGCAGAAGCTATTCCTTCTCTGATTTGACTGCGTCAGACAAGATCTTCTGACATCGGGATCTTGTCTTGGAGAAGGTCTTCGTCTTCGAGCTGCTAAGCGTCTCTGCTGTGTCTTCAGCGTTTTGGACTCTGCTGTGTCTTGACTTCTGAGCTGTGTCTTAGACCTGTGCTGTATCATCAACCTGAGCTGTGTCTTCATCCTGAGCTGTGTCACTGACCTGAGCTGTGTTTTAGACCTGAGCTGTGTAATCGACACTAAGCTGGGTCTTTTACACTGAGCTGGGTCTTTGACACTGAGCTGGGCTTCCGTCACTGAGCTGGGTCTTGATACTGCAGGATCTTTGACTCTGCTTGGTCTTGCTCTCGAGTCCGCTCCGCCGAGTTCTTAAGCCGTTCGCTTAGCCGTATCTTCTCGTGTCTTCACTCTTCGCCGAATCTACTCCGTAAACTATGAAACTCTATAAGCTCAAACAGTGAAATTTGGAAACAACACAAAGTTTGTACATTCATCTACTTGGTTGGGGTCAATTTTGGGTTTTGGTATCCAATCAAAACTCTATTAATTTTCCCAACAATTTCCCCCTTTTGATGATGCCAAAACCTTTACAAACTTTTACAGAAAAACACAAAACAAAACTCCTAACTAAACTCTTCCTGGCTGCTCCACATGCCTTGACGAGAGTTTGCACTCTTTCTCCAGTTGTCTTTGCAGCTCGCCTTTTGCCTCTTTTAGATTCCTTTTCTGTTCAATCCTTTCCCCCTTTTTATTCCCGTTTTTCTGTTCAATCCTTTCCCCCTTTTTGGTTCATCAAAAAGATATTGGGAGGAAGGAGAGTCGAGGTCTGGCGGCGGCGTTCTGGCAATAATTTCTTCCCGTTCTTGATAACTCCAGTCAGCTTGGAGTTGATACCAATTGATGCACTTTTGGCTCTTCCTTTTCAGCTGATACCAATTGATGGTCTTTCTCAGCTGTATGACTCAGTTTGGAGTGAGTCATCTTGACCTTCTTCCTCTGAGGGAAGTGACCGTTTGCAAGGTTCCCCCTCAATTGGATGGTCCAATTGTGTTTTATCAGCTGGGTTTGATTCCCCCTGACTTGATAAATTCATTTTGAAATCCTTGGGGTTCCTGCTGAGTTAGTCCAGCTGTGTCCGATTCCTTCTTGATGACACACGGTGATCCAGCTGAGTATTTCCTGCTGGATGCTCTTCTTGAAGATCTTCTTTGGTCGGGATGAGATCAATTGTTGATACCAATTGATGGTGAATCTGTGAATCGAGTTCCCTCGGCTTGATTCCTCTTCTGGATTCTGCGATCCATGTTTGATCTAGCTTTGTTTGATATCCAGAGGATGACATTTGATAGTTCAGCTGGATTTCTCTCTTGATTCTCCACTTGAATATTCTGCTGGATTGACTTTGCCCTCAGCTGATATCACAGCTGTGTCGATTTCCAGCTCGGTGGAGTTCCCCCTGAATTTGATAGTAGGTGGCTTTCTTTTCTCAGCTACTTCCTACTTCACTTGAGCGAATTTTCTCATCACTGGCTCAATTCTTTGATAAGGTCAGCTGCTTCCATGATTAGCTGAGTTCATTGTTGCTTTGCGGGGTAGAATCTTCGATTTCCTGTTCTTTGCATCGCATTCCTGCGCATTGAACTCACCAGGAAAAACGTTATCACAACAATTGGCTGATGGACAACAGATTATGCTAAAGTCCATCAATCATAAGAGACATTTGAAATTATTATTAATTGTCTCAAATGAGATAAATCCTTTGACGTATCCTTTCGAGATATCACCAAAGGTTACCTGGGACAAGTACGCTTGACATATTCTTTGAAGAGCTTTGTGGTGAGTCATGAGCTTTGATCACCAGCTGTCTTTCTTTCACAGTACGCTTGATGACTCCTCTGAATGCGCATGTCCCTCTTGGACCTGTTATCACTCCTTCGACACCCAGTTGTGATTGGGTCCGACTTTGTTGTTGAGGGTTCCATTGATAACCCAGATTTGTCCTTATCTTTTGTGAGTGATACTTCAGATTGGTCCTTGAAATGGTCCTTTCTTCTTTGGACCTTGTTGACTCCATTTAGATGAGGTCTAATTCATAGCTGGAGTCTGTCAGCTTGATATCTAGCTTGATATCTCGTCTGCTGGAATCTTGTTGTGATCCTCGGTTGATTTTCAGCTTTATAACCAGCTGAGATCCTTCTCAGCTGTCTTTTTAGTTGACCTTGATGTCTGTGCTGGATGATATTCTGTCTTTGATTTTGATTCCAGTCAATTTGGATTTATCTCTTGCCTTTGAGCTCTGTGATCGAGTGGGAGTTCTTTGCTTTTCTTGGGCTTGGAGTTGCCGAGCGGTTTTCTTCTTTGATAGGACGTAGCTTAGAGAGCGGCTTGATTATGTACGACCTCTTTGGTACATCCTTGGCTTGGTTCCATTTGTGTTTGTATTGGTGAGTCATTCTTTGATACGATTCAGCTTTTGGCCATCTTCAGCTTCTTGATCAGCTGTGTTTTCTCATCTTCAAGCTCCTGATCATTCTTCTTCTTGAGCTCATTCCTTAGCTCCGAATTCTCAGCTGGCTAGATTTCAAGGATTTCTAGTAATCTCTTGAAGTCGTTGAGCACTTCTTCGATGAGGTCTCTTTAGCATGCATTGAGCTGTGCCATGTCCAGCTGGGCATTCTACTTGATTTTGCTCTCTTTCCAGCTGTGTAGAGTTCCTCCTTGATTTGATAGTAGGTGGCTTTTTCTTCAGCTGCATCCTACTTCCTTTGATGAGGTCTCCGTTTGTATAGCAGGTAGACGGTACATCCCCAAATCCAAAGTCGATTCATCTGTCGCTTCTCGATTATTTTCTTGAGACCAATGTACTCGGCAGTGTCGAGTTTTTAGTTTTGTATCCAGCTGTCTTTATTTCACAGCTGGTCCCAGTCAGCTAGCTGGGTTTCTTCATTTTCTTCATCAGCTGGGTTTAAGAGTCCCATGAAGCAGTCATCTTTAATAAAATGCTTCATCTTCTGAGTCGGAAGAAAATACTTGATCTTCTTCTTTCTTGCTCGTCTTGAGCTCTTTATCATTTCTTCGGGAGGTCGACTCAGCTGGGTTTCTCTTTGGGTAGAGTTGCTTGTCGTGATGAACCTTCACGATCTTCTTGTACCTTTCCTTGCTGTGTTCCAGCCTATTAATGTTCCGTACAAGCATGGCAACTTCTTCGTGCAATTCTTCTTTGCTCATATTTTTGAACTCCTTTCTGACTTTTTCAGTCTGAGCTGATTGAGCTGATCTTCTTGACTCTGCACTGAGAGATGTCTCCTTTGCCTTGGGATTCAGCTCTGTTTCATTTATCCGGCTGGATGATTCTCCGCTTGTGATCCCCAGATCAAATTCGTTGGCTTTCAAGACGGAGAACAATATTTCCGTCTCCATGCTGCCAAGATCAGTTCTGCTTTGGTGAACCACCTTGTGTGTACACCATTCTGAGGAGAGAGCTGCAAGAACTTTCAAGTTCTTATCTCGAACTGTGTATTTCCCAGTTCGGATCGTCTCGATCTCGATGACGAGGTTGGAGAATCTGAGCTCCATTTGATCAATGGACTAAGTTGTCGAACTTTTGGCATGCAACTGAGAATTTGTTCTCTTGAATTTCCTCTGAGCCTTCACACAGCTTGGCTAGAGTGTCCCACATGCCCTTAGCTGTCTCGCAATTGATGATCTTGCTGAGATAAGCGTCCGTCACCGTTGAGGAGATGACGTTGCGAGCGTAGCTGTCCAATCCAGCTTGTCTTCTTTCTTCTGGAGAGTACTCCCTTTTGGGCTTCACAACTTGCCGGAGTACTGGTTCAGCTCCAGGTGTGGTTTCTGCTTGTCTTTCTGACTTCAAGATGATGATGGGTCCGTCAGTGATAACATCCCACATCATGTCGTGATGCGCACTCAGAAAGCTTTTGAGTCGGAACTTCCAGATCTGATAATCATCAACAGAGAATGTCGGAAGATTCCTGCACAAGGAAGATTCCATGACAGTATGCAATATAATGATTTTTAAAAAAAATTTGAAACTTTGAAGGATCTGTTCAGGTGACCATTATCAGCAATGAAATGCTGACTTGACAGATACAGTGATCTTTTGAACCACTGCTCTGATACCAATTGTTGGTCCCAAGACGGATACCTTGGTGTAGAGGGGGGGGGGGTGAATACACCAAGGTTTAAAAACTTTTCCAAGTTAAAACTCTTTTGAGTGAGCTGGATGGCAGCTTGATCGACACAGCTGGCTGTGTGCGGAATGTGGTGGATTTGGAAAGTCCGTCTGTTGCTTCAAATTATATTGCAAAGCTCTGTTTCACTTTTGAATTAGTCAGTTTATGCAGATTGAAATGTATGCTTATGAGAGTTAGTAACATGCATAAAACAAAGCGATAAATAACAAGAGCATCTTTAACGTGGTTCGGAGTAACCCCTCCTACATCCACGACCAGATTCACTGGTAATTCACTTCCACTTGGTTTCCAAGTACCAAGCAACTTCACAACTCTAACCCGAGCTGTGTTCCAACAGTTTGCGGGCACTGTCAAGCCTACACCTTCAGTTTGCGGGTACTGAAGAACCTAACCACTCGAATTACACGCTTCGAGCAAGCGTACCTTTACCTAACCTTTCTGGGTTTGGGTTTGGGTATGGTTTTCCAACTATGAACGAGTTCTTACAATGAAGAACAAGGAGTATGATGAACTCGTTCAAACTAGGCTTAAGATATTTATTCTGATCTAATCTGCCTATGACTGAATATGTGAACAACTAAGAACACAGCTGACTGGCTGGGTGTTCTTGAAAGATTTGGCTTTGAAGATCGTTGTTCATTTTTCTGTTTTCTTCTATTTCTTCAGTCGTCTTGTCAGCCTCCCTCTCCAGCATCTTCTTCAATGGTGGAGGAGAGATATATATAGGTGAAGATTCAAATTAGCCGTTGGAAGAGAGCCGTTTGAATCTTACCTACTCTTGTTGACTTCTGGCCATTACCTACGAAGTAGGTCTGCATCTGCAGAAGCTATTCCTTCTCTGATTTGACTGCGTCAGACAAGATCTTCTGACATCGGGATCTTGTCTTGGAGAAGGTCTTCGTCTTCGAGCTGCTAAGCGTCTCTGCTGTGTCTTCAGCGTTTTGGACTCTGCTGTGTCTTGACTTCTGAGCTGTGTCTTAGACCTGTGCTGTATCATCAACCTGAGCTGTGTCTTCATCCTGAGCTGTGTCACTGACCTGAGCTGTGTTTTAGACCTGAGCTGTGTAATCGACACTAAGCTGGGTCTTTTACACTGAGCTGGGTCTTTGACACTGAGCTGGGCTTCCGTCACTGAGCTGGGTCTTGATACTGCAGGATCTTTGACTCTGCTTGGTCTTGCTCTGCTGAGTCTGCTCTGCTGAGTTCTTAAGCTGTCTGCTTAGCTGTATCTTCTGCTGTCTTCAGCTGTCTTCAGCGAATCTACCTGTAAACTATGAAACTCTATAAGCTCAAACAGGTGAGCTGGAAACAACACAAAGTTTGTACATTCATCTACTTGGTTGGGGTCAGCTGGGTTTTGGTATCCAATCAAAACTCTATTAATTTTCCCAACAAGAGCTAATCAAGAGTCTTGGAGAGTTGAGAATAGAAGTGGTTTTACCACCACAATCTGTAGAGCAACAAATTGCAGCTCTAGAAATAACTCCAGACTTGAGAACAAGAATTTCAAATGCTCAGAGGAAGGACGAGAAATTAGAAAAGTTGCGACTCAGAATTCGTGAAGGAAAGATCGAAGAGTTTTGTGAAGCTGGAGATAATGCTCTTTTATTCAGAGAAAGACTTTGTGTTCCAGATGAAGAAGAATTGAGAGCTGAAGTCATGAGAGAAGCTCATGAAACGCCTTACACCGCTCATCCCGGTAGCACCGCTCAATCTTCGAAGCCGAAGGAGTGGACATCTTCTAAATCAACTTTTGGGGCTGTTTCTAAACCTCAAAATCAGATGTCAAAGTCAGAATCCAATGATGTTGATAAGGGTAAAGGTACCTCTACTTCTACTTCTACTAGAAATAGAGATATCAAATGTTTTCGTTGTCAAGGTATTGGACACATTGCATCTCAATGTCCAAACAAAAGGGTGATGGTTGTGAGACCTAATGGAGAGATTGAATCTGAAAGTGAACGTGAAGATAATGGTGGAGATGAACAACCGGAGGAGATTGCACCTGAACATGGAGAGCTTTTGGTGGTTCGAAGAACTCTAAATTTGCAAAGCAAGACTGATGATCAACAAAGAGAGAACATCTTCCACACAAGATGTTTGGTCCAAGGTAAAGTTTGTATGTTGATTATTGATGGTGGAGTTGTACTAACGTTGCAAGTTCAGAAATGGTGGAGAAATTGAGTTTAGCTACCCAAAAGCATCCTCAACCATACAAGCTTCAATGGCTGAACGAATGTGGTGAAATTCGTGTGACTAAACAAGTTCTAATTTCATTCTTCATTGGTAACTATAAAGATGATGTACTTTGTGATGTGGTACCAATGCATGCTAGTCACATTCTCTTGGGCAGGCCATGGCAATTTGATCGAAGGGTGATTCATGATGGTTTTCAAAATCGTTATACCTTCAAGCACAATAACAAATCTGTCATGCTTGTTTCGTTGACTCCACAACAAGTTCAAGAAGATCAAGTCAAGATGTCTCAAGCAAGGAGAGCTAGAGAGATTGAGGGAAATAAAAGTGAGGGAACTGATACACAATTGAGAGAAAAAAAGAGTGGAGAGAAAACAAGAGAGGGAAAGGAGAAACAGAACTTCTATGTGAGGACAAAGGAAATGAAGAGAGCAATAGTCGAAGAAAAAAATTTGTTGATCTTAGTGTACAAAGAGTCTTTCTTTAACACTAACGAATTAACCCCATCTTTGCCTAGTACTTTTGTGTCTCTTTTGCAGGAGTTTGAAGATGTATTCCCGGAGGAAGAACCAAGTGGATTACCTCCTTTAAGAGGTATTGAGCATCAAATTGACTTTGTTCCCGGACCTGTACTTCCAAACCGACCAGCATACCGAGCTAATCCCGAAGAGACTAAGGAGATCCAAAGGCAAGTGGAAGAGTTGATGGAGAAAGGGAAAATTCGTGAGAGCATGAGTCCATGTGCTGTACCTGTGATTGTTGTATCCAAGAAAGATAGATCATGGAGGATGTGCACGGATTGTCGAGCAATTAACAAGATCACGGTAAAGTATCGCTATCCTATTCCTAGGTTAGATGATATGCTTGATGAGTTACATGGGGCTGTTGTGTTTACTAAGATTGATCTGAAAAGTGGTTATCACCAAATTCGAATTTGAGAAGGAGATGAATGGAAAACTGCTTTTAAAACAAAATATGGTCTTTATGAGTGGTTAGTAATGCCTTTTGGTTTAACTAATGCTGTAATACCCCGCTTTTTCATAATCGGACCTAAGGTTAATTAGAAAATCGCTGAGATAATTGCGCCGTGAGAATTTAGAAAGAAATTAAGTTCCCACAGTAAAAATATCTCGGCAGTCCTAATTTGCCGAAAGTAAAGAAATTAAGTAAAATAAATAATTTAAGATGTTAATCTCGTCTCGGATGATCCGAGAAAGATTATGAATGTGTTTAGGATTATGTGCTTATATGTTTGGATTTTATTTGAAAAGTGTGTGTTTAATTCGAAGATTTGATTTCTCCGGAGATCGTAGAATTTCTTCGGCAATGATATTTTTAGTCCGGATTTTTATTTCCGGAATTTTTCTCGAGAAAGCTTAAATTAGGGTTAAAGAAACCCTAATAAAATTTATAGAGCTCGAGAACTTATTATTTAAAGCCGGGATGATTTTGATTAACGATTTAATGATATTTAAGTGATTAATTATAGAATTTATTAATTAATTACTTAAATAAGATACTATTGCTAGATATTTTAAATTAAGCTTATCTAATAAACTTTGATTTAATTTTTATTTAAATCTAATTATATCTACATGGAATATTTGATGGTACAAAGGAATCCCATGTTAGATGCTAAGTAATAATTAAATTAAATGATAAAATCTAATAAAATCTAATAAAATCTAAAGATAAGATCCTTAATTTGATCTTATCCCAACATGTAATTATTGCAAATAGTAATTTTTGTCTAATGCATGAATAAAGATAGTAATTATCTAACATCATTCATTCATTTCTCATCACTCACTCTCTCGACACTCTCTCTCAAAACACACACGCATATCACACACACACACACAACCTCCATTGAAGATCAAGGATTCAAGCTCAAGAATTTAAAAGATCAAGCATCTATTTCATTCAAGAAGGTTAGATCTATACTTGATCAAGAGCTTAGCCAAAGATTAGCAAGAAAAATCCATCTTTCTTCCTTCCAAAACTTTCGAATTTTTCATGAAGTAGGATGAATATTTTGATCTTTGAATATTATGTTAGATCCGTGATCTAAATCCCATTTTTAGCATCAATTTAAGAAGAATCCAACCTAAACCTAATTTCTTTCTTTTTTTTTCGAAATTTTCAATAAAATTAGGGGTTTTTATCTTTTGATCCTATGATCAAATTGATGATTTCTATGAGCTCATATGATGATTATAAACATGTTTGATGGTTTGATTTATTAAGATTTGAGAAATTTCAATTTAAATTAACATGATTGGAAGTGATTAGAATGAAATTTGGATTTTAATTCTTAATTTATCAAAAGGACCGAAATATATATGTACAATAAAGCCATGTATTTGATTTTTAATGAAGAAATAATGAAAGAAGTGGAATCTACGTTAAAAATTAAGTGACGTAGAATTTTTCAGAATTTTAATACAAAGTTTTGAAATTGAGAGTTTCTAGAGTTTAATTCCTGGTTTAACTCAGCTGAACTCAGTCAGCTGGAATCACCTGTTGGACCCGGTCATTGGATTAACTCCGAACTCGATCACTGGAATCACCTGACGGGACCCGGCCAATTTGGATTAACTCAATGAACTCGATCATTTGAATCACCTATTTGGACCCGGTCAATTTGGATTAACTCAGTGAACTCGGTCAATTGTCCGGCCAGCTGTTTTCCGGCCGGCTCTGTTTTCCGGCCGGCTCTGTTTTCCGGCCCGGCTACGTTTTCCAGCCAGCTCAGTTTTCCAGATAACTCAGTTTTTCCAGCTAGTTTGATTTTCCAGACAGCTTGATTTATCCAGCTGATCTTTGATCAACTTGTTTTTAGCTATTTCTTTCGTAAACTCAAAAGTTTTAATGTTAAGCTTAAATGTTATCAAAGAGTTTAAGCATTGTTGATGTGCTAAAATAATTAAAGAAAGAGCTTAATGGTTAATGAGATACTTATACGAAGAAATGAAATATTCTTTATGATATGATTAATGTTGACAATAGTATAAGTTATAAGTCAATAAATATTAATGAAAAGATGAAAGGGTTAGAAGTAAAGTATATGTTTACTTATGTCTTTAGAAGTTATTTTGAGTAGTGAATGATTAAGAGCTAAGATTTAAGATAGAAAAGTTTAAGTGTTAGTGGTAGAGTGAAAACCCTAGGAAGCCGAGAAAGATCATAGTATCGAAGCAGCATCTCTCATTCCTCGATTTTTACTTTTCTCGCTCTTGTGTTTAAACCTAATTTTAAATTGAAGGACCGAGCGGGACCATAAAGTGAAGGGGAATCGAGAAGTAAAGTTTAGTTCAACAACTTCGAAACGGAGTGGGCTTTCTAAACTAAAGAAATGTCGAATGTGACTATATGATTATGATTATGTGATGTTTTTAAATTGATTGACTTGCCAATGTTTTAAAGTGTTTTTGTATGTTACCATCTACCAAGGAAAGACGAATTCGGTTCTACGCAAGGTGGGATCTGTGTGCACAGGTTGTAATCGTGCGCCTTCCTTTTGGTAGGCCGATTATGAGTGTTTGAGAAGGAGGCCTACTTCTCAACACTATTAAGTGATAGTAGATTTGGTACATACATGAATAGTATTTTGATTTGCGATCTCGTATAATGAAAGTAAATGTTTTGGCATGCACAGTTCGTTCTTTTTAAGTTTGCTTGTGTTATGCTTTATGGCAAGTATTCAATATATAGCTCTAAGTAGCAACTTTTAAATTATTTTGGCATGTGTTCACTGAGTGCGAAAGTACTCAGCCCTGCATGTTATTTCTAAAATGTGCAGGTTAGCTCGGATGGAGATGGAGTGTGCTGGGCAGGCTTTGTTGTTGTTGATATCTCAAGTTATCATTCTAAGTTAGAGCACGGTTATATGTCTTCATACATGTAACCAAAACTTATGTTTTCCGCTGCAACACTCTCTGAACTTGTTTCACTTCTGTTATTTTGTTATGTAGCCTATGTTATAGATTCTCTAAACCTTGGTTCAGTTTGTTAAACCTTAGACTTCAGTTTGTTAAATCCTTAAATTTCAGTATGCTTAATTCTGCAACGAGATGGTGTAGCTTCTTGACCATACTCGTTGATCGTTGATCATTGATCTTTGATCGAACTTGAATACATGAATTGTCGTTCTTGAATAATGATGTCGTTGTTCGATCTATGATTGATTATTTTTTATTTGATAGCATGTTTTGATGATCGAAAAGTATGATTTTGTGTAATTTGGTTCCTATTCGATAACTTGGGTAGTTATCTTATCCTTTGGTTAATCATAAATTGTGTAAGTCGTGGGACCCACCGGCTTAGTCATCTTCACTCTAAGTCGGGCTGCGACAGAGTGGTATCAGAGCAACTTGTCTGCTCTAAGTCAAAAATTTTCTTTTGAGTCTAGTCTAGACTTGAATCCCTAGACTAGTTAAGTCTTAAACAACAAAAGTCCAGCACCTCATCTCATCCGGCAAGTCAGGTACGTATTCAGAAGTTTTCTAACGTTTAAAAGTTTTAAGTTTGAATGGAATCTTTAGATGTGTTTATGTACATGTTTATATCTATGTTTATATCTGTTTATTTGTGGCTTGTGTGATGAGCCTGAGGTTCTGATGAGATTGTTTTGTGATGGCATTCGTAAGCGTGATGATGGAACAATTGTGCAAGCAAGTGAGTTGTTTGTCTTTGGGAAGTAACGTGAGCTTGGTACCATCAATGGGAAGCGATATTGAGATGGCAGTGCCTCGTCGTGACGATGCGATGAGAGAGTTTCAACATATCAGGATGAGTTACCGTGAGACTTTAGCCGAGTTCTTGGCACGTTTCCATCGTGTCTGGATGGATATCTGCGAGACAGAGATCTCAGGTGTTCAGGGCATCATACGTCTAGTTCCTCTTCTTCCAGAGTAATGGCAGGAGTGGGCAGCTTCACTCGTTTCTCGTTTTGTGACTGAGCATGTTGGTCCCAAGACGGATACCTTGGTGTAGAGGGGGGGGGTGAATACACCAAGGCTTAAAAACTTTTCCAAGTTAAAACTCATTTGAGTGAAATTTGTTGTGTTCGATCCGAGTGGATGGCAGCTTGATCGACACAGCTGGCTGTGTGCGGAATGTGGTGGATTTGGAAAGTCCGTCTGTTGCTTCAAATATATTGCAAAGCTCTGTTTCACTTTTCAGTTAGTCAGTTTATGCAGATTGATATGTATGCTCATGAAGGTTAGTAACATGCATAAAACAAAGCGATAAATAACAAGAGCATCTTTAACGTGGTTCGGAGTAACCCCTCCTACATCCACGACCAGATTCACTGGTAATCCACTACCACTTGGTTTCCAAGTACCAAGCAACTTCACAACTCTAACCCGAGCTGTGTTCCAACAGTTTGCGGGCCTTTATCCAAGCCTACACCTTCAGTTTGCGGGTACTGAAGAACCTATCCACTCGAATTACGCGCTTCGAGCAAGCGTACCTTTACCTAACCTTTCTGGGTTTGGGTTTGGGTATGGTTTTCCAACTATGAACGAGTTCTTACAATGAAGAACAAGGAGTATGATGAACTCGTTCAAACTAGGCTTAAGATATTTATTCTGATCTAATCTGCCTATGACTGAATATGTGAACAACTAAGAACACAGCTGACTGGCTGGGTGTTCTTGAAAGATTTGGCTTTGAAGATCGTTGTTCATTTTTCTGTTTTCTTCTATTTCTTCAGTCGTCTTGTCAGCCCCTTCACCAGCAATGGTGGAGGAGAGATATATATAGGTGAAGATTCAAATTAGCCGTTGGAAGAGAGCCGTTTGAATCTTACCTACTCTTGTTGACTTCTGGCCATTACCTACGAAGTAGGTCTGTATCTGCAGAAGCTATTCCTTCTCTGATTTGACTGCGTCAGACAAGATCTTCTGACATCGGGATCTTGTCTTGGAGAAGGTCTTCGTCTTCGAGCTGCTAAGC
Source organism: Agastache rugosa (assembly GCA_031470985.1). Taxonomy (NCBI): domain Eukaryota; kingdom Viridiplantae; phylum Streptophyta; class Magnoliopsida; order Lamiales; family Lamiaceae; genus Agastache; species Agastache rugosa. Next base: position 2,480,249 of record CM062602.1, read on the forward strand.
GTCTCTGCTGTGTCTTCAGCGTTTTGGACTCTGCTGTGTCTTGACTTCTGAGCTGTGTCTTAGACCTGTGCTGTATCATCAACCTGAGCTGTGTCTTCATCCTGAGCTGTGTCACTGACCTGAGCTGTGTTTTAGACCTGAGCTGTGTCATCGGCACTAAGCTGGGTCTTTTACACTGAGCTGGGTCTTTGACACTGAGCTGGGCTTCCGTCACTGAGCTGGGTCTTGATACTGCAGGATCTTTGACTCTGCTTGGTCTTGCTCTGCTGAGTCTGCTCTGCTGAGTTCTTAAGCTGTCTGCTTAGCTGTGTCTTCTGCTGTCTTCAGCTGATCTACCTGTAAACTAAGAAACTCTATATGCTCAAACAGGTGAGCTGAAAAACGCTTAGGCTTGTGCGATCATCTACTCAGTTGGGGTCAGCTGGGTTTTGGTATCCAATCAAAACTCTATTAATTTTCCCAACAATTTCCCCCTTTTTGATGATGCCAAAACCTAACTGAGAAAAACAACCTCGCTTCCCCTAAATGAGAAAGTGGGATTTTTTTTTTTAAAAGATTTCAAAGAAGATTAAATTCAAAGTTCAAGGCTCGGACAAAGAGTTATTGTCATCAGGGTGAGCTTGAGAGCAAAATATTTTAGTTTTATTAATCCACTAAAGATGATTACAAGAGATACAGGATTAACGAACTGAAAAAAAAATTAAATCCCAGTAAGCTGGGTCTTCATCTCGGCTGCTTCTGCTGATTCTTCATTCTATCTTCTTCCAGCTGCTCATCTGTTCTTAACCTGTATCGGTTAAATATCATCTGCTCCAGCTTCCTGTATTCTTCTTCGTTGTTTGCCTTGGAAATTTTCCTCCTGATTGCCCATCTGTTTACTTCAGCAATAATCTTTGATTTGTCGGAAGTTGAGTTCCGTATCAACGGAGGCCGGATATGATACAGTAGGGAGCGATGAAAGCCGGATCTTCGCGGTATTTGCGGCGTTGAAGAATGCTTTTGCCGTCATCTCGTCTTGATGAAAAAGCTCATTTAGATGCATCATGAAAGCAATATCTGGGGGCGTATTTGGGTATGCTCCCAGATAATAGTAATCTTCGATGAACTCAAACTTTGTATGTTCCCAGTCGTCGTTTAGCTCTTCTGGGATCCATTCATCAACTCTTCTCCAGTTCATCGGCATCTGAGACTTTTTCTTTGCAGCTCTTATGTTTGCTCTTTTCTTCTGCTGCTTCTTCTCTTCGGCATTTAGCAGACTTTCTTTCTTCTTCTGCTCATCTTGGAGGCTTTTCATCTCTTGCTTTTGCTGAGTAACAAAGTTGCAGAGCCAATGAGTATCATTGAGCTGTTCTGGCGTGGCTCCGCTAGCTTTGGCAAGAGGGATGATCATCCTGCTCCATTTCCCTTTCCGTCCAGCTGGTTCATCTGCATCCTCAAGAACAACTTCGTCAATCTCTGACTGCATCACTTGGACTTCAGCTACAGCTTTTCCTTTGCCCGTCTTTGAAGTTTTTCTCTTGTCATTACCTTCCCCCTTTTTGGCATTATCAAAAAGAGTGGAGGAGAGGTTGACTACTGTCTCATTCAGCTGGGCCAAGGCTTTGTCAATGTCAGCAATCTTTGCTGAGTTGTCTGCTGTGACTAGGTTGAGCTGTGCTGTGCTGCTGCTTCCAGCTTTGAACTGATTGTCCAGCTCCTTGTAAAGATTGAACAGCTGGTGGATGTCAGTTCTGAAGGAGAGAGTTTGCTGTTGGAGAGCGTCCAGCTGGCTGGATAAATCGATGACGCGGCTTTCCAGCGGGGCTTGGAGGTTTGAGATGATCTCAGGGACTCTCTTCTCTAGATGATTTGAATTATCAATACGTTGAGAAATGAGAGACTGTTCGAGATCTCTGCTGGTGCTTTCTTGCAGATTCATAGCGAATCTGTGAACGTCGTCAATGGAAAGTCCATTGCTCTGGACTTGCGATTCTATAGCTGTGATGCGCAGAAGGGTATCCACATTTGATTTGAGTCTATCCTGAAAAAGGATTTCCTCGACTTGTTTGGCAATCTCGTCCTTCATTGCATCAGAGAGCACAACAGGATCCGTCTGGGTCCCGGATTCGGCTTGGCTGGGTTTTACTGCCTCGATCTTGACCAGTGAGCGAGTGTCATCGGCTATTGGACTCTGTGGGGCAGCTTCGGTTGGCTCAACTGTTGCAGCAGTTGGCTCGTCTTCAATCATCATTTCCTCAGCTGTGTCGGCAGGGACAGCTTCATTGGCAGTTTCAACTGGAACGATCCAGCTGAGGTTGCGAAGGTAGGAGTTGGCTTGAGAAATGATTTCCTCAGAAGGTGGTACTTCATCTTGTTTAACCTTCTGAATGAAGATCTGGATCAGCTCGTCTTGATGCTCAAAAGCATCCTGAAGACTTCCAAAGCCAAATGTCTCCTGCAAAGCTGCTTCTTCAGCTTTCAGCTTATCGAAAGTGAAGAACTCCACCATTTCTTCATTTGCGTACCAAGTGGCCATCTTGGTATCCAAATAAAATTTGAAGTCGCTTACGGCGACTAGAGCAGCAGGGAGGGAGGCAAGAGAGGGATAGTGTTGCAGTGCGCTCTTTATTCCTTGAAGTCTGAGGTCCTCGACCCTCATGACTGTGGCAGCACGTGCAATGGCTCTGGGACTGAGGATTTCGATTTCCTCAGAAGAAGAAGTAGGGCTTGATGGTTCAGCTTGGTATTCATCATCCAGCTGCAAAGGAGCGTCAGCTGGATGGGGCTCTTTGGGTGAGCTGGGTGCTGAAAGATGGGTGGTTTCAGGTACTGAAGAGGTAGGGGAGGATTCTTGGAGAGGTACCTGAGGAGGAGGAGGAAGGAGAAGAGAGTGTTGTTGAGGAGGAGATCCAGATGATGTGAGATCAACTGGAGCGGGTTGTGAGGATGCTTGTAGGATTTGGCGAAGTGGAATAGCATCCTCTGGGTCAGGGTGGGGGACCACTATCTGTGGTTCCTCGGCTTCTCGTGAAGCAACCACGAACTCCCTTCCTTGATCTGTGCTGGAGGAGGAATCCTGAGCTGTCTCCTCAGCAACTGATCTCCATTCGGGCCTACCGGCTTATCACCGGCTTCTGTCGTCTCCTCACCGGCTTCCCGTCGCCTTAAATTTGAGCTTCTTTTTGGCAGGTGGAGATCCAGCTGGCTGAGTTTCCTCCGGCTGTTTCCTTTTCCCAGTTTGAGAGGGAGAGGCAGTCTGTTTTGCCTCCTGCATCTTCTTCTTCCCTTCGGGGTCGTTTTCTTCATCAAGTCAGAGAGCTGACTTTGTTTTTCAAACAGAACTTTGGACACAGGGAACTCTTCTGTGTCTTTCCACTTGATTTGCCGTCCAGTGGTGTAGTGTTCTATTATGCACGCCGCCTTGGTGCATAAATAGATGGTCTCCCTATACCGAATTTGGTGAAGCCGTCATCTTCGAAGTGAATCTTCTTCGACTCATTCTCCAATTTTCCCATGAAGTAGGAGAACCAATCTACAGGATCATTCCTGAGGATGGCTATCATGGGCTTCAGCTTGGGTATGCTGATTTCTCCTTGAGATCCAGCGATACCTAGAATACACTTCTGGGTGATATCCAGAAGCAGTCTGAATTTGGGCTTCAGCAGTAGCTTGGACATACTTGCCCTGTAGGGTTCCGGCTTGAACAGCATCTGATCCAATTCGGCCTGGATCTCTTCTCTGGTGTAGTTGTCTGGGGAGCGGTCCCCAAGAGTTTTCAATCCGAATAGCTTGTTCAATATCCGGTTGATGTTGATGTCGACGTCCCAGGGAGTTGTATGCCCTGTCTTTTCTTTGAGTTGGAGGGTGATGTTGGAGCGCAGGCGTTCATCTTTGTTCGTCATCTCCATGAAGAACTCTGCTACTTCCCGGCGGAAGATGTTCTTCGGACGCGCCGTTGCCCATTGAAGTAGGCCTGCCTTATCGATGAGATCCAGCACCTCCTGGAACTCTGAGTTCTTGTAGTTCTTGAGAGTTAAGCAACTCTCAAAGTGCAATTTTGACATCAGGTTTTCCGATTGGTTCGCTCCTGGGGTTATCTTCTTTGGTGCCATTGTATTTCTGGATTGAAGAGTTAGAAGAATAGAGGAAACAAATTTTGCAGAGAGAGCTTGAAAAGTAAGAACTTGTTTTGCAGAAAGATTTCAGAGAAAATAAGTAAATATGGCGATGATTTGCATATCTTTGATATATATACATCAACCGTCTATCTAGATGAACGATTGAGATCTTTAGATTTTAATTCAAGATCTGCGGCTGGGAGAGATTTGCGCAACACGTTAAGTGACGTGCGTATGTCGAGTGTAGGTCACGCGCGCGTGAGGTAGTCAAAACGTTCTGACTTCTCCCTCGACTTTCCCGAGCTACAGTACCCTGCATGCTTTTCATTAAATGCGATGGGATTCGATTTGCTGGATGGCTTATTGACGAATCCTTCTAAGGAATGATTGTGAATTTTGAATTTAAATTCAAATAATTTTATCCTTAAATAGCATATTCCTCAGGGAAGTAAATAAAAGACTGCAAACCTGTCAGCTGAACTTTGTAGTCAGCTGATACCTCTGCTGTGTTTCTTTATGTTGAGTCTCCTTCAGTTTAGCTATCCAGCTGAGCTTGATTCCCCCTCAGCTGGTTTCCCTTCCTGAACTGTCAGCTTGGACATAGTATCCATCTGATATTACAGCGGTCTTCTCCTTTGCTTGATTGACAGTTCTTCTCAGCTGAGTATTTGTAGATTTTGCTTGAATTTTAGTCAGCTGAGTTCCCTTTAGCTCTTCGACTGATGTCCAGCGGAGCTTGATTCCCTTTTTGGCTGGGAAATCCTTCTAAGTTTTGGGATCCAGCTGAGTTTGTTCCCCCTCAGCTGGATGGACTTTCTTCATCCGGATTGAGCTGATATCAATTGTTGGTCATTCTCAGCTGTATGACTCAGTTTGGAATGAGTCATCTTGTCTTTCTTTCTCTGCTGATAGACATTGTTTGCGAGGTTCGCCCTCAATTGGATAAACCAATTGGGTTTTATCAGCTGGGTTTGATTCCCCCTGACTTGATAAATTCATTTTGAACTCCTTGGGGTTCCTGCTGAGTTAGTCCAGCTGTGTCCGATTCCTTCTTGATGACACACGGTGATCCAGCTGAGTATTTCCTACTGGATGCTCTTCTTGAAGATCTTGCTGGACTGGGATGAGATCAATTGTTGATACCAATTGATGGTGAATCTGCTGAACTGAGTTCCCCCTCAGCTTGATTCCTCTTCTGGATTCTGCGATCCATGTTTGATCTAGCTTTGTTTGATATCCAGAGGATGACTTTTGATAGTTCAGCTAGATTTCTCTCTTGATTCTCCACTTGAGTCTTCTGCTGGATTGACTTTGCCCTCAGCTGATATCACAGCTGTGTCGATTTCCAGCTTGGTGGAGTTCCCCCTGAATTTGATAGTAGGTGGCTTTCTTTTCTCAGCTACTTCCTACTTCACTTGAGTGAATTTTCTCATCACTGGCTCAATTCTTTGATGAGGTCAGTTGCTCCATGATTAGCTGAGTTCATTGTTGCTTTGTGGGGTAGAATCTTCGATTTCCTGTTCTTTGCATCGAACTCACCAGGAAAAACGTTATCACAACAATTAGCTGGGACCCGTACGCTTGACATATTCTTTGATGAGCTTTGAGGTAGGTCATGAGCTTGGATCATCAGCTGTCTTTCTTTCACAGCAAGCTTGATGACATCCACAATTGCGTACGTCCCTCGACACCGTTATCACTCTTTCGGCACCCTTTGTGATTGGGTCCGGCTTTGTTGTTGAGGGTTCCATTGATAACCCAGATTTGTCCTTATCTTTTGTGAGTGATACTTCTGGTTGGTCCTTGAATGAGTCCGCTTCTTCTTTGGACCTTGTTGACTCCATTTTCTTTGATGATGTCCATTTCATGGTAGTCCGTTAAGCTTGATATCTAGTTTGATATCCCGTCTGCCGGAATCTTGATTTGAAGCTCGGTTGCTTTCCAATTTTCTAACCAAACCGAGATCCTTCCTACCGTCTTATAAATTGACCTTGATGTTCGTGCCGGATGACATTCTCGTCTTTGATTTTGATTCCGCCAGCCAGGATTTATCCGTCGCCTTTGAGCTCGTGATCAGCTAGGAGTTGCCGCTTTTCTTGGTCTTTGAGTTGCCGATCGGTTTTCTTCTGATCGGACCGAGCTTGGAGAGCCGGCTTGATTGAGTACGACCTCTTTGGTACATTGATGACAAGGTTCCAGAGTGTTTGCATTGGCCGGAGCCGCCTTTGTTCGATTCGGCCTTTGGCCATCTTCAAGCTCCCGACCATTCGCCTTCTCGCTTGACTTTCTGAGTTTATGATGATGATGGGTCCGTCTGTGATAACATCCCACATCATGTCGTTTTGCGCGCACAGAAAGCTTTTGAGTCTGAACTTCCATATCTGATAATCATCGACAGAGAATGTCGGAAGATTCCTGCACAGAGAAGATTCCATGACAGTATGCAATATAATGAAAAAAAATAAAAAATTTTAAAACTTTGAAGGATCTGTTCAGGTGACCACTATCAGCAATGAAACTGACTTGACAGATACAGTGATCTTTTGAACCACTGCTCTGATACCAATTGTTGGTCCCAAGACGGATACCTTGGTGTAGAGGGGGGGTGAATACACCAAGGCTTAAAAACTTTTCCAAGTTAAAACTCATTTGAGTGAAATTTGGTTGTGTTCGATCCAAATTTGGATGGCAGCTTGATCGACACAGCTGGCTGTGTGCGGAATGTGGTGGATTTGGAAAGTCCGTCTGTTGCTTCAAATATATTGCAAAGCTCTGTTTCACTTTTCAGTTAGTCAGTTTATGCAGATTGATATGTATGCTCATGAAGGTTAGTAACATGCATAAAACAAAGCGATAAATAACAAGAGCATCTTTAACGTGGTTCGGAGTAACCCCTCCTACATCCACGACCAGATTCACTGGTAATCCACTACCACTTGGTTTCCAAGTACCAAGCAACTTCACAACTCTAACCCGAGCCGTGTTCCAACGGTTGCGGGCACCTGTCAAGCCTACACCTTCGCCTTTGCGGGTGCGAAGAACCTATCCACTCGAATTACGCGCTTCGAGCAAGCGTACCTTTACCTAACCTTTCGGGTTTGGGTTTGGGTATGGTTTTCCAACTATGAACGAGTTCTTTACAATGAAGAACAAGGAGTATGATGAACTCGTTCAAACTAGGCTTAAGATATTTATTCGATCTAATCTGCCTATGACTGAATATGTGAATAACTAAGAACACAGCTGACTGGCTGGGTGTTCTTGAAAGATTTGGCTTTAAAGATCGTTGTTCATTTTTCGTTTTCTTCTATTTCTTCGGTCGTCTTGTCGGCCCCTTCACCAGAATGGTGGAGGAGAGATATATATAGGTGAAGATTCAAATTAGCCGTTGGAAGAGAGCCGTTTGAATCTTACCTACTCTTGTTGACTTCGGCCATTACCTACGAAGTAGGTCCGTATCTGCGAAGCTATTCCTTCTCTCGATTTGATCGCGTCGAACAAGATCTTCGACATCGGGATCTTGTCTTGGAGAAGGTCTTCGTCTTCGAGCCGCTAAGCGTCTCGCCGTGTCTTCAGCGTTTTGGACTCTGCTGTGTCTTGACTTCTGAGCTGTGTCTTAGACCTGTGCTGTATCATCAACCTGAGCTGTGTCTTCATCCTGAGCTGTGTCACTGACCTGAGCTGTGTTTTAGACCTGAGCTGTGTCATCGGCACTAAGCTGGGTCTTTTACACTGAGCTGGGTCTTTGACACTGAGCTGGGCTTCCGTCACTGAGCTGGGTCTTGATACTGCAGGATCTTTGACTCTGCTTGGTCTTGCTCGCCGAGTCTCGCTCGCCGAGTTCTTAAGCCGTCCGCTTAGCCGTGTCTTCGCCGTCTTCACGATCTACCTGTAAACTAAGAAACTCTATATGCTCAAACAGGTGAGCTGAAAAACGCTTAGGCTTGTGCGATCATCTACTCAGTTGGGGTCAGCTGGGTTTTGGTATCCAATCAAAACTCTATTAATTTTCCCAACAGAGCAGTACTGGGATCACAACCTCTACGGCGACTGTCGAGGTTTTATCGCCGAGATCAGCTCCCGATACATGTATTACTCAGCACCGCCGCCAGGACCGTACCCTCCACCCACTCGCTACCCTGCAAAGGGTCAGCTGACTGAGTTTTTACCTCAGGATGACTCTATTCCGTTTATGATTCCGCAGGTTAAACCCGAGTCAGTATACTTTGATCCCCAGTCGACCTATTTTGGTTTTGACCCGAGTGCTTTTGCCACTCAGCCCACTGTACCATCGGATGGTTTTGCTTCACCCCCACCACCGACAGATACTTTAGCTCTAGTTCCAGTTCCTCCTATCTCAGAGTTGTACCCAGCACCTCCGCTGGAGGTAGCTCCTTTCTCTCCTCCCAGTGAGATCCCTCGAGTTTTCGACTCTTTTGACCATGAGGCTCTATACCGTTCTTACCACCCTGAGCCTCAGCGCTTAGACGAGGGCAGCTCATCGAGGCCCCGTCGAGATGACAGTGACGACAGTGACGGAGACGACCCCGCAGCCGAGGTGACCGTTGGTTGGTCCGATCTCTGCCGAATTCCGTTCAGTCACCTAGGTTTTGAGCCTAGTTTTCCGCCGATGGCAGACACTGATGTAGACAAGGAGATTCCGCTCTTGCTGAACGGAGACGTGAGGGCCGAGGGCAAGGTTGTTCCAGAGAGTTCGAGTAAGGAGGACGAGTCAGAGGAGGAGGACCCGTCAGAGGACGACGAGTAGAGAGAGTCGTTCTTGTGTTGTTGTTGCTTTATGTTTATATGTGTATAATGTAAATATGACTAAGGATTATGATGCATAATATGGTTTAGTAGCTCGGTAACGGATAGTAGACCGTACCGTAGTTATCTTTTGCGTGATGTTAGGACATCACGGATGACGTAGGGATATCTTTTGTTGTAGATAAGATCCCATATTTTGAAAAGACCTCTAAAAGGCAATTTTCCTAGTATATATATGAAAAAGAATGGCCAAAGCGGTCATTTAAATTAAGTTGATGCTTTCATAATATGCTTAAGTATAAAGAGATAATGCCTTGAGAGTATTAAAGAATAGCAAAAGTGTATCAATGAGATGAAGTTAGAAAGTAAAGAATAAGAAATTTCGGAAAATAAATCAAAGTGTAAAAGGTAAGTTGCTTTGCCAAAAGTTTAAGGTTAAATTAAGGTAATGAAGGAAGTTTAGTTAATTCTGTATTTGCTAAATAAGTAAGCTGCGAGATAAGATGATTTATTATTGCATAATTATTAGGTTAAATTATAAAAGTGATGATGTTATGCTTTGAATGAAGTTGATTGAATGGTTGAGGCAATTTTGCAAAGTTAAGTTGTGCCGTTGTGGCGTGATTCTAAATTAAAGTTATAAAAGTGATTATGGTATAATATGATTTGAAATGTTTGAACGATAAGTTCTATGATTTAGGAAATTTCTTATGAACGTTTGTTTTAAAGCGAAAGAATAAATAAATTAAGAAGTGCTCAGAGAGAAATGTTCGATAAGAATAAAGTTACTTTTGATGATTCCTTCTTTTTCTTAAATCAGAATGCCTCCTAGAAGAAGAAATAGGGTAGAAGAGGAAGAGCACCGAGAACCTACCCCACCTCCTCCGCCTGAGAGGAGAATCGAAGAACTCTTTCTTAGACAAAATCCCCCGACCTTTGACGGAAAAGGAAATCCGTCAGAAGCAGAAGAATGGATTCGCGCTCTCGAGCGAATCTTTAGGTTCCTTCGATGTGATGACCATGAGCGTCTCACATGTATGTCCTATCAGTTGAAAGGATCTGCAGACTACTGGTGGGAAGCTCGCCAGAAGACGTATACTCCCGAGCAGCTCGAAAATCTTTCATGGGAGCAGTTCAAGGAAGCTCTTTTTGAGAAGTACGTACCAAGAAGTTACCGCAAGCAGAAAGAAAATGAGTTCGCCAATCTCAAGCAAGGAAAGAAAACGGTTGCCGAGTATGACCGTGAATTTTGTGATCTAGCTCGTTTTGCCCCCGATAAAGTTGATTCCGATGAGAAGATGTCCGAGCTTTTCCGTGCCGGACTTAGGCAGGATATAAGAGTGGTCTTAGCAAGTCAGAGTGCTTTGACCTATGCCGAAGCTTTAAATCGAGCCTTGGATATGGAGTTGGCTATGCAGCCAGAGAAGCCAGTTCAAACTCCAGCACCTCCCCAATATCAGATTCAAGCCCCAGCGGCCGTCAGACCGCAATCTTCGCACCATGGCCAGCAGAAGGGAAAAAGGAAATGGAATGCTGGAAGCCAACCCAAGAAGAAGACTGCAAGGGCGTAGTCGGCGGCTTTCGACTCAGAAAACCCAGACCACCTTTTGTTGGTCAGAGTAGCTCGTTTCAGAGGCAACAAGGAATTTCTGCATGCTCGAAATGCGGCAAAATGCATCAGGGAATTTGCAGAGCAGAAGTAACAATGCTATGCATGTGGGCAAGTTGGGCATTTTTCTTATCAGTGTCCAAACAAGCAGCAAGGGACTAATGGTGGAAGACCTGGCCAGTATCAACCTCAGCAGTTGAAGGCTATTGAAGGAGTCCCGTAATTGCATCCGTGCCAGCGCCAAGCGCCCCACCCTCAGCAGCAGCAGCAGCAGGCAAGGCGGCAGCAGCAGCCACCGCAGCAAGAGCTGCAACCGCAGCAGCAGTATCAGCGAGTTTTCGCTCTCGATCAGAAACCATACGTCAAGGATCAGGGCAATCTGGCAGGTATGGGTCAGTTAAATGGTATACCTGTGATAATTCTTTTTGATACTGGTGCATCGCATTCTTTCATATCAAGTACATGCGTAGATACTCTTGGCCTTAAGGTAGAGCAATCTAGCCAGAACCTAAGAGTATCGACCCCGGTAGGTAAATCTACCACAGTTACGCATGTTTGCCATAATTTGGAATTTGAGTTTGGATCCCTTAAGATGTCAACCAACATCCTAAATCTAATTCGAATGTGGGACGTAGACATCATTTTGGGAATGGATTGGTTAACCGAGAACTTTGCCACCATTCGGTGCAAGCAAAGACAGATCTCTTTCCAGCCACCTGGAAAAGAGCCGACCCTATTCTTCGGAATAGAGAAAAGCAATAGAAGAATGCCGATTATTTCGGCAATTCAAGCAAGAAGGCTGTTGAGAAGAAAAGATGCGCAAGCATATCTGGTTTATCTCAACAAAGATGAAAATCAAGAAAAGAATATTGATGATGTAGTTGTTGTTCGAGATTTCAAGGATGTGTTTCCTGAAGTTTTTCCAGGATTACCCCCAGACAGGTAATTGGAGTTCACCATCGACCTAGAGCCTGGTTCAGCTCCAATATCTAAAGCGTCGTATAGAATGGCCCCGAAGGAGTTACAAGAATTGAAGATTCAGTTGCAAGAATTGCTCGACCTTGGTTTTATCCGACCTAGTATTTCCCCGTGGGGAGCACCGATCTTGTTTGTTAAGAAGAAAGACGGTAGTCTAAGAATGTGTATAGACTACCGAGAGCTAAACAAGCTAACGTTGAAGAACAAGTATCCTTTGCCAAGGATAGATGATCTGTTTGATCAGCTCAGAGGAGCCAGTGTTTTCTCAAAGATTGATCTAAAATCTGGCTATCATCAGCTGAAGATTCGGCAAGAAGATATTCTGAAAACTGCATTCCGAACAAGATATGGCCACTACGAGTTTGTAGTAATGCCGTTCGGATTATCAAATGCTCCAGCAGTATTCATGGATCTCATGAATAGAGTTTTCCATGAATTTCTGGATAGATTTGTCATAGTCTTCATTGACGACATTCTTGTTTATTCAAAGAGCGAATCGGAGCATGAAGAGCATCTCATAATTGTCCTAGAAAAGCTAAGATCCGAAAGGTTATATGCCAAATTCAGCAAGTGTGAGTTCTGGCTAAAAGAAGTGAATTTTCTCGGACATGTTGTTTCGTCCGAAGGAATTAAAGTTGACAATTCAAAGGTGCAGGCAGTTCAAGAGTGGAAGTCGCCAGCGTCGCCCCATGAGATTCGTAGTTTCTTGGGTCTAGCAGGTTACTATCGGAGATTCATCGAAGGATTCTCCAAGATAGCAAGGCCGATGACCCAACTTCTCAAGAAAGAATCAAAGTTTAAGTGGTCTCCCGAATGCGAAGAAAGTTTTCAAGAGCTAAAGAAGAAGTTGACCACTGCTCCAGTCTTGGCAGTACCAGAAGCAGGCAAGGACTATGTCGTGTATACGGATGCATCGAAGAATGGACTAGGTTGTGTCCTGATGCAAGATGGAAGAGTCATAGCCTATGCGTCACGACAGCTCAGACCTCATGAGGAAAATTATCCAACTCATGATTTAGAGTTAGCAGCAGTCGTGCATGCTCTGAAGATCTGGAGACATCATCTTTTTGGAGCCAAATGCGAGATCTTCACAGATCACAAGAGCCTCAAATACTTTTTCGAACAGAAAGAGCTAAATATGAGGCAAAGAAGATGGCTCGAGCTAGTAAAGGACTACGATTGCAAGATTTCCTATCATCCAGGAAAAGCGAACGTAGTAGCCGATGCTTTAAGCAGGAAGAGCAGATCCGAGTTAGGATTTCTGCTCACTCAAGAAGAAGAGCTAATCAAGAGTCTTGGAGAGTTGAGAATAGAAGTGGTTTTACCACCACAATCTGTAGAGCAACAAATTGCAGCTCTAGAAATAACTCCAGACTTGAGAACAAGAATTTCAAATGCTCAGAGGAAGGACGAGAAATTAGAAAAGTTGCGACTCAGAATTCGTGAAGGAAAGATCGAAGAGTTTTGTGAAGCTGGAGATAATGCTCTTTTGTTCAGAGAAAGACTTTGTGTTCCAGATGAAGAAGAATTGAGAGCTGAAGTCATGAGAGAAGCTCATGAAACGCCGTACACCGCTCATCCCGGTAGCACCAAGATGTATCAAGATTTAAAGCAGAAATTCTGGTGGGAAGGAATGAAGCGAGATATAGCTTCATTTGTAGAGCGATGTTTAGCTTGTCAGCAAGTCAAAGCTTTACATCAGCGGCCTTATGGAAAGCTTCAGCCCTTAGACATCCCGGAGTGGAAATGGGATGATATCACAATGGATTTTGTAACTCAGTTACCTAAATCCAAAAGAGGAAATACAGCTATTTGGGTGATCGTGGACAGATTGACAAAATCTGCTCATTTCATACCAATTCCGATAACGTATGGATCGGACAAGTTAGCTCAGCTGTATGTTCGAGAGATCGTGCGTCTGCACGGTGTGCCCAAATCGATTACGTCAGATCGAGATTCTAAGTTTACCTCCCGTTTCTGGAGAAGTCTGCAAAGTGAGCTGGGCACCAACCTAAATTTCAGCACCGCTTTTCATCCTCAGACGGATGGTCAATCCGAAAGGACGATTCAAATTCTAGAAGATATGCTCAGAACTGTTGTGTTGGATCGAGGTGACCAGTGGGAGCAAGTTTTGCCTCTCATTGAGTTTGCATACAACAACAGTTACCAGATGACAATCGGCATGGCGCCCTATGAAGCTCTTTATGGAAGAAAATGTCATTCCCCGCTCTTTTGGGACGAAGTAGGTGAAAGAAAAGTATTAGGGCCCGATGCAGTTGAAGAGATGATTGAGATCGTTCGCCAGATCAAGCAACGGATTAAAGAAGCGCAAGATCGCCAAAAGTCTTATGCGGATACTCGAAGATCAGAACTTGAGTTCGAAGTCGGAGATAAAGTTTTCCTAAAGGTTTCGCCGTCAAGAGAAGTTCACAGATTTGGCGTGAAAGGAAAGCTAAAGCCTCGCTACATAGGACCGTATGAAGTTTTGGAGAGAATAGGTCAAGTTGCGTATAAGTTGGCCTTACCGCCAAGCTTTGGGAACTCGCATAATGTTTTTCATGTATCCCAGTTGCGCCGATACATGTTTGATCCCAAGCATGTCATTCGTCAAGAAGAAGTGGCCCTAAAACCAGACCTCAGTTATGAGGAGAAACCGGAAGCGATATTGGATCGAAAGGTCCAGCAGCTAAGGAATAAATCGATCGCGTCGGTCAAGATCAAATGGAGACATCACGGGCCAGAGGAAGCGACATGGGAACTCGAAGATAAGATGAGAGATAAGTATCCCGAGTTTTTTTCTTCAAGGTAAGCAAATTTCGGGACGAAATTTATTTTTAGGGGGGAAGGATGTAATACCCCGCTTTTTCATAATCGGACCTAAGGTTAATTAGAAAATCGCTGAGATAATTGCGCCGTGAGAATTTAGAAAGAAATTAAGTTCCGACAATAAAAATATCTCGGCAGTCCTAATTTGCCGAAAGTAAAGAAATTAAGTAAAATAAATAATTTAAGATGTTAATCTCGTCTCGGATGATCCGAGAAAGATTATGAATGTGTTTAGGATTATGTGCTTATATGTTTGGATTTTATTTGAAAAGTGTGTGTTTAATTCGAAGATTTGATTTCTCCGGAGATCGTAGAATTTCTTCGGCAATGATATTTTTAGTACGGATTTTTATTTCCGAAATTTTTCTCGAGAAAGCTTAAATTAGGGTTAAAGAAACCCTAATAAAATTTATAGAGCTCGAGAATTTATTATTTAAAGCCGGGATGATTTTGATTAACGATTTAATGATATTTAAGTGATTAATTAGAGAATTTATTAATTAATTACTTAAATAAGATACTATTGCTAGATATTTTAAATTAAGCTTATCTAATAAACTTTGATTTAACTTTTATTCAAATCTAATAATATCTACATGGAATATTTGATGGTACAAAGGAATCCCATGTTAGATGCTAAGTAATAATTAAATTAAATGATAAAATCTAATAAAATCTAATAAAATCTAAAGATAAGATCCTTAATTTGATCTTATCCCAACATGTAATTATTGCAAATAGTAATTTTTGTCTAATGCATGAATGAAGATAGTAATTATCTAACATCATTCATTCATTTCTCATCACTCACTCTCTCGACACTCTCTCTCAAAACACACACGCATATCACACACACACACACAACCTCCATTGAAGATCAAGGATTCAAGCTCAAGAATTTAAAAGATCAAGCATCTATTTCATTCAAGAAGGTTTGATCTATACTTTATCAAGAGCTTAGCCAAAGATTAGCAAGAAAAATCCATCTTTCTTCCTTCCAAAACTTTCGAATTTTTCATGAAGTAGGATGAATGTTTTGATCTTTGAATATTATGTTAGATCCGTGATCTAAATCCCATTTTTAGCATCAATTTAAGAAGAATCCAACCTAAACCTAATTTCTTTTTTTTTTCGAAATTTTCAATAAAATTAGGGGTTTTTATCTTTTGATCCTATGATCAAATTGATGATTTCTATGAGCTCATATGATGATTATAAACATGTTTGATGGTTTGATTTATTAAGATTTGAGAAATTTCAATTTAAATTAACATGATTGGAAGTGATTAGAATGAAATTTGGATTTTAATTCTTAATTTATCAAAAGGACCGAAATATATATGTACAATAAAGCCATGTATTTTATTTTTAATGAAGAAAATAATGAAAGAAGTGGAATCTACGTTAAAAATTACGAGTTCTCAATCTTCGAAGCCGAAGGAGTGGACATCTTCTAAATCAACTTTTGGGGTTGTTTCTAAACCTCAAAATCAGATGTCAAAGTCAGAATCCAATGATGTTGATAAGGGTAAAGGTACCTCTACTTCTACTTCTACTAGAAATAGAGATATCAAATGTTTTCGTTGTCAAGGTATTGGACACATTGCATCTCAATGTCCAAACAAAAGGGTGATGGTTGTGAGACCTAATGGAGAGATTGAATCTGAAAGTGAACGTGAAGATAATGGTGGAGATGAACAACCGGAGGAGATTGCACCTGAACATGGAGAGCTTTTGGTGGTTCGAAGAACTCTAAATTTGCAAAGCAAGACTGATGATCAACAAAGAGAGAACATCTTCGACACAAGATGTTTGGTCCAAGGTAAAGTTTGTATGTTGATTATTGATGGTGGGAGTTGTACTAACGTTGCAAGTTCAGAAATGGTGGAGAAATTGAGTTTAGCTACCCAAAAGCATCCTCAACCATACAAGCTTCAATGGCTGAACGAATGTGGTGAAATTCGTGTGACTAAACAAGTTCTAATTTCATTCTTCATTGGTAACTATAAAGATGATGTACTTTGTGATGTGGTACCAATGCATGCTAGTCACATTCTCTTGGGCAGGCCATGGCAATTTGATCGAAGGGTGATTCATGATGGTTTTCAAAATCGTTATACCTTCAAGCACAATAACAAATCTGTCATGCTTGTTTCGTTGACTCCACAACAAGTTCTAGAAGATCAAGTCAAGATGTCTCAAGCAAGGAGAGCTAGAGAGATTGAGGGAAATAAAAGTGAGGGAACTGATACACAATTGGGAGAAAAAAAGAGTGGAGAGAAAACAAGAGAGGGAAAGGAGAAACAGAACTTCTATGTGAGGACAAAGGAAATGAAGAGAGCAATAGTCGAAGAAAAAAATGTGTTGATCTTAGTGTACAAAGAGTCTTTCTTTAACACTAACGAATTAACCCCATCTTTGCCTAGTACTTTTGTGTCTCTTTTGCAGCAGTTTGAAGATGTATTCCCGGAGGAAGAACCAAGTGGATTACCTCCTTTAAGAGGTATTGAGCATCAAATTGACTTTGTTCCCGGACTTGTACTTCCAAACCGACCAGCATACCGAGCTAATCCCGAAGAGACTAAGGAGATCCAAAGGCAAGTGGAAGAGTTGATGGAGAAAGGGAAAATTCGTGAGAGCATGAGTCCATGTGCTGTACCTGTGATTGTTGTATCCAAGAAAGATAGATCATGGAGGATGTGCACGGATTGTCGAGCAATTAACAAGATCACGGTAAAGTATCGCTATCCTATTCCTAGGTTAGATGATATGCTTGATGAGTTACATGGGGCTGTTGTGTTTACTAAGATTGATCTGAAAAGTGGTTATCATCAAATTCGAATTCGAGAAGGAGATGAATGGAAAACTGCTTTTAAAACAAAATATGGTCTTTATGAGTGGTTAGTAATGCCTTTTGGTTTAACTAATGCTGTAATACCCCGCTTTTTCATAATCGGACCTAAGATTAATTAGAAAATCGCTGAGATAATTGCGCCGTGAGAATTTAGAAAGAAATTAAGTTCCGACAGTAAAAATATCTCGGCAGTCCTAATTTGCCGAAAGTAAAGAAATTAAGTAAAATAAATAATTTAAGATGTTAATCTCGTCTCGGATGATCCGAGAAAGATTATGAATGTGTTTAGGATTATGTGCTTATATGTTTGGATTTTATTTGAAAAGTGTGTGTTTAATTCGAAGATTTGATTTCTCCGGAGATCGTAGAATTTCTTCGGCAATGATATTTTTAGTCCGGATTTTTATTTCCGGAATTTTTCTCGAGAAAGCTTAAATTAGGGTTAAAGAAACCCTAATAAAATTTATAGAGCTCGAGAACTTATTATTTAAAGCCGGGATGATTTTGATTAACGATTTAATGATATTTAAGTGATTAATTAGAGAATTTATTAATTAATTACTTAAATAAGATACTATTGCTAGATATTTTAAATTAAGCTTATCTAATAAACTTTGATTTAATTTTTATTTAAATCTAATAATATCTACATGGAATATTTGATGGTACAAAGGAATCCCATGTTAGATGCTAAGTAATAATTAAATTAAATGATAAAATCTAATAAAATCTAAAGATAAGATCCTTAATTTGATCTTATCCCAACATGTAATTATTGCAAATAGTAATTTTTGTCTAATGCATGAATGAAGATAGTAATTATCTAACATAATTCATTCATTTCTCATCACTCACTCTCTCGACACTCTCTCTCAAAACACACACGCATATCACACACACACACACAACCTCCATTGAAGATCAAGGATTCAAGCTCAAGAATTTAAAAGATCAAGCATCTATTTCATTCAAGGTTAGATCTATACTTGATCAAGAGCTTAGCCAAAGATTAGCAAGAAAAATCCATCTTTCTTCCTTCCAAAACTTTCGAATTTTTCATGAAGTAGGATGAATGTTTTGATCTTTGAATATTATGTTAGATCCGTGATCTAAATCCCATTTTTAGCATCAATTTAAGAAGAATCCAACCTAAACCTAATTTCTTTTTTTTTTCGAAATTTTCAATAAAATTAGGGGTTTTTATCTTTTGATCCTATGATCAAATTGATGATTTCTATGAGCTCATATGATGATTATAAACATGTTTGATGGTTTGATTTATTAAGATTTGAGAAATTTCAATTTAAATTAACATGATTGGAAGTGATTAGAATGAAATTTGGATTTTAATTCTTAATTTATCAAAAGGACCGAAATATATATGTACAATAAAGCCATGTATTTGATTTTTAATGAAGAAAATAATGAAAGAAGTGGAATCTACGTTAAAAATTAAGTGACGTAGAATTTTTCAGAATTTTAATACAAAGTTTTGAAATTGAGAGTTTCTAGAGTTTAATTCCTGGTTTAACTCGAATTTGAACTCGGTCATTGGAATCACTGTTGGACCCCGATCATTGGATTAACTCAACTAAACTCGATCATTGGAATCACCAGTGGACCCGATCATTGGATTAACTCAGTGAACTCGATCATTGGATTTACCTAGCTGGACCCAGTCAGCTGGATTAACTCAGTGGTCCGGCCGGCTACGTTTTCCGGACGGCTCGGTTTTCCAGCCAGCTCTGTTTTTCCGGCCGGCTCGGCTTTTCTAGCCGGCTCGGTTTTCCGAGATAACTCGGTTTTCCAGCTAGTTTGATTTTCCAGACAGCTTGATTTATCCAGCTGATCTTTGATCAACTTGTTTTCAGTTATTTCTTTCGTAAACTCAAAAGTTTTAATGTTAAGCTTAAATGTTATCAAAGAGTTTAAGCATTGTTGATGTGCTAAAATAATTAAAGAAAGAGCTTAATGGTTAATGAGATACTTATACGAAGAAATGAAATATTCTTTATGATATGATTAATGTTGACAATAGTATAAGTTATAAGTCAATAAATATTAATGAAAAGATGAAAGGGTTAGAAGTAAAGTATATGTTTACTTATGTCTTTAGAAGTTATTTTGAGTAGTGAATGATTAAGAGCTAAGATTTAAGATAGAAGAGTTTAAGTGTTAGTGGTAGAGTGAAAACCCTAGAAAGCCGAGAAAGATCATAGTATCGAAGCAGCATCTCTCATTCCTCGATTTTTACTTTTCTCGCTCTTATGTTTAAACCTAATTTTAAATTGAAGGACCGAGCGGGACCATTAAGTGAAGGGAAATCGAGAAGTAAAGTTTAGTTCAACAACTTCGAAACAGGTGGGCTTTCTAAACTAAAGAAATGTCGAATGTGACTATATGATTATGATTATGTGATGTTTTTAAATTGATTGACTTGCCAATGTTTTAAAGTGTTTTTGTATGTTACCATCTACCAAGGAAAGACGAATTCGGTTCTACGCAAGGTGGGATCTGTGTGCACAGGTTGTAATCGTGCGCCTTCCTTTTGGTAGGCCGATTACAGGTGTTTGAGAAGGAGGCCTACTTCTCAACACTATTAAGTGATAGTAGATTTGGTACATACATGAATAGTATTTTATTTGCGATCTCGTATAATGAAAGTAAATGTTTTGGCATGCACAGGTTCGTTCTTTTTTTAAGTTTGCTTGTGTTATGCTTTATGGCAAGTATTCAATATATAGCTCTAAGTAGCAACTTTTAAATTATTTTGGCATGTGTTCACTGAGTGCGAAAGTACTCAGCCCTGCATGTTATTTCTAAAATGTGCAGGTTAGCTCGGATGGAGATGGAGTGTGCTGGGCAGGCTTTGTTGTTGTTGATATCTCAAGTTATCATTCTAAGTTAGAGCACGGTTATATGTCTTCATACATGTAACCAAAACTTATGTTTTCCGCTGCAACACTCTCTGAACTTGTTTCACTTCTGTTATTTTGTTATGTTGCCTATGTTATAGATTCTCTAAACCTTGGTTCAGTTTGTTAAACCTTAGACTTCAGTTTGTTAAATCCTTAAATTTCAGTATGCTTAATTCTGCAACGAGATGGTGTAGCTTCTTGACCATACTCGTTGATCGTTGATCATTGATATTTGATCGAACTTGAATACATGAATTGTCGTTCTTGAATAATGATGTCGTTGTTCGATCTATGATTGATTCTTTTTGATTTGATAGCATGTTTTGATGATCGAAAAGTATGATTTGGTGTAATTTGGTTCCTATTTGATAACTTGGGTCGTTA
The DNA here is from genome assembly GCA_031470985.1 of Agastache rugosa. Lineage (NCBI taxonomy): Eukaryota > Viridiplantae > Streptophyta > Magnoliopsida > Lamiales > Lamiaceae > Agastache > Agastache rugosa. Next base: position 2,500,682 of record CM062602.1, read on the forward strand.
TCTTATCCTTTGGTTAATCATAAATTGTGTAAGTCGCGGGACCCACCGGCTTAGTCATCTTCACTCTAAGTCGGGTTGCGACAAATGCACCTAGTACATTCATGAGATTGATGCACCATGTTTTGCACAGTTTCATTGGGAAATTTGTGGTTGTGTACTTTGATGATATTTTGATAATGCTTACAAACTAGACCTTCCGGGTGAGTATAATGTAAGTGCTACTTTCAATGTTGCTGACTTATCTCCTTATTTTGGTGATTCAGATTCGAGGACGAATCCTTTTGAAGAAGAAGAGAATGATGGAGCTGCATCCAAGCTATCCAAAGACCACAAGGTGGATCCTTTGATCATTCAAAGTGGGCCAATTACAAGGGCTAGAGCTAAGAGAATAAAGGAGTCCATGATGCTTTTAATTGCTGAAATAAAAGCCCAAGTCCAAGACCCTTCTACATTGGGCCAAATGGTGAATATTATTCAAGTTGATGGGTTTGATTCTACTTGATGTATGACTCATCACACATCAGATTTTTGGAGGCCCAAATTGAAGAATTAAGTAGTGATTTTCGTTCATGAAGAAGGGTCTAAAATAAAGAGTCATTTTAAGTTACTTTATTGTATTTAATAAGTGGCTTTTGGAGTTCAAGAGTCATGCTTAGTGCTTAGGAGTTACAATTGTGTTATTATGAGTCAATTTAAGAGTCTTAAGTAGTGGTAAGTGTGTGAGGCTCTCAAAAGTCCTTTGGAGCCTATAAATAGACTTCTAATCATATGTATTTGGAACACCTATGATTATAAACGAAAATTGCATATGCTTTTGTGAGTTAAATTCTCTTTGTTGAGTATTTCACTTGTTTTAGAACTTATCAAGACTATTGAGCAAGATCTTGTGGCGTTCAACCATACCGAGGTTCTTGGCTGATTATATAGCCATCGGGTCGAGGTTTCTACGCTCGTGGGGTGATCAAACTGGATTCTCGATCTAGGGTGACCGCTGCCCAACTCTTATACGTGGGGTTCTTGGATCTTTTATCCAACGGGTCCTTCGTCCGTATCAGAGTAATATATATTTTTGTATGTGTTTAAATAAATACTTCATCTGTCCCAATAGCAAGGTCCCCCTTATTTTGGGCACGGTTATTAAAAACAAGAGTAAAAAGATAAAAAGTGGTGGATCCCAAACCTTATGAAGAGTTAATTATTCCATTTTTTCAATGGAAAACTACTATTGGGACACACGAAAAAGAAAAGAATGACTATGCTATTGGGAGATAGGAAGTATCATATTACCGAAAGGCCCTTTTTTTTTCAAGATGTATAAAGGGCCCAATTTAGTTATTTTGCTCTGGGCCAATTTTTAGTGAGGAGCGACTGATTATTAAAATTCAATTAGATTGTGATAAATCATTGGTGGATTCATTTGCCACACTAAATGAAGGTGAAGAAGTTTGACAAATTGGGAAATGAGGACGCAGGAAAAAAGGGTCGCAGCATGTGCACAGTGCATGGCGCATGGCAATCAGCAAATGGTATCGGAAAATGGAGGATTAATTTGCTTTTGACCAGCTGACCTCCACCGCTGGCCGCTTTGGCGGCGGAGATACGGTTTATTGTCGGGCACGTAATTTTTTATCAATTTATTTTCTCGTAGCTTGTGTTCATCTCACAGAATAGATTATCAATTCAACACGTTGGCTGATCCTAATCTGAGTTTAGTGCAGTGTTACTACTGTAACCTTTTTCAATCAAGACGTGTCACTTTCCTGCTTCTCAGCGCGTCGCCACGTCTCTCTCTCTCTCTCTCTCACATACACACATACAAACTCAGACATATACATATACGATTCTTGATTTTATTTAATTTTCTTTTAAAGTTGTATTGTTGAAATTCCTCAACCCCCAATAGTTCGCTAACACCAGCCGCTCTGCCTTTTGTCTTCAAACGTGTTCTCATTTTGGGTGTCTCAGAATTCTTATTTTGATATCAGGTAGTAACTCTCTCCCTCACTCTATGTGTGTGTGTGTGTGTATGTGAGAGAGAGAGAGAGTGATTCCTTCTTATCGTCTTCCCGGACACATTATGTTTGATCTTTTTTTAATTTCTGGTCATGAACTCATTTCTGTTCATAGCTAAACATGCTTATTTCATTTCTAATGAGACCCTAATATATAGAATTTGAAATTAAGTCAGTAGAGATTGAACTTAGGTTTATAGTTTAACATAGTCTAATTTGGTAAAAGTTATACGAAAAAAGTTGAGGTTTTATTGCTACCTTGGACTAGGAATTCAACTGCCCATATTAGATTTCTTATGGCGTTTTCCTTTTGTGAATTTACTGTATATTACTTGATGTTTTCCCTACTTTTTAGCTCTAATTATTAAGTAATGCCAACAAAATCCGACTGTTATGATTTTGTATAGATATAAAGAGTATTCAATGACAAAATCTAGTAATTTTTCGAATATATTACGTATGAAAATCAACCTGTCGACGACCAATTGAGTATGTATATATACGAGTTTCTTCACATGAAGAACACTTTTCCCTTATAAAATAATAATAATGCATGTTATATATTATTACAATGAATCATCATAATAATGCATTTTTGGTTACTATAATGCATTATTATGATAATGCATTCTATGTTCAATTATAACCCTATTTTATATATATATATATATATACACATATATACATATATTTTTAATTGAAACTTTTAATTTAAAGACAGCTGCACGGTAGACTCGAACTTAAAATCTTTTGGGCTTAGGCTTAACTACACTACCGCTAGACCAACACAAGCACACGACCAATTGAGTAGTTTGTGGTTTCTGACTGTTATGATCGATGTGTATATGCATAATTAGTCCAATGTCTTATTTTCTAGTATTAGCTCTTCTCTGATATAGTTGTTGCCCAACTTTGGCTTAATTATGTAGTCTTTTTGCAGAGGCGTTTTGGTATGTTATGAAATCGAAATGGTTGCAAAGTTGTGGATTTGATGGCTCTGTTGTTTGAGTTAGTGTCTTTAGTGGTGGGATTGGCGGTGAAGCCTCTCATACTAGCAAAGATTTCTTGTCAAATTGGTGCGCAAAGCCTCTGTATTGTCGTTTTGACCTGGTTAGAGCTACTAAGATTCACTCTCTGTCTGCATTTCGTTATGCTCTGGCGGCTTGCAATCTGGACTATGGCGGTATTATCCCTCCCCGTACGAGCATGTACTGCATTGTATAGAGAAAGACTGGTAATTCACTTCAATCTTGTGTCTTGCTTGTAAGAATCGTGCTAGGGCGCTTTGTGGTTATGTTGTGCTTAGTACATGGCTTTGTCTAAGTCGTATGAATGTTAATTACTTTATTAAGTATAGTGTTTGCCAAATGAGAATGTTGGACTGTTTCGTTTTGATTCTTTATATGAATGATTTTGTGAGTACTTCAGTTGAGATATGAAATTACCTGTAAATTAGCTGTAAATTATCCCTTCCCGTACGAGCATTTACTGCATTGAATGGAGAAAGACTGGTAATTCGCTTCAATCTTGTGTCTTGCTTGCGCTTTGTGGTTATGTTGTACTTAGTACATTGCTTTGTCAAAGTCGTATGCATGTTAATTACTTAATTAAGTATAGCGTTTGCCAAATGAGAATGTTGGACTGTTTCGTTTTGATTCTTCATATGAGTGATTTTGTGAGTACTTTGGTTGAGATATAAAATTACCTGTGAATTAGCTGTAAATTATCCCTCCCCGTACGAGCATTTACTGCATTATATAGAGAAAGACTGGTAATTCACTTCAATCTCGTCTTGCTTGTAAGAATCTTGATGTTACTCGTGCAGGAGATTTTGCGGTTATTTCGTGCTTAGTCAGTCACTTAGTCGTATGCATGTTAATTAAGTATATTGTTTGCCAAATGAGAACGCTGGACTGTATCATTTATCTTCATATGAACGATTTTGTGACTTCATTACATCGATCTCTAGGCGTACTTCTGTTGATGAGCTATACATTTGGATTTATGTGGTTACTATCACAATCAATGTAAAACAAAGAAAGAAAGAAATACATGAGTTTTTTGCATTTTTTTCTAATTAGAGAACAGTCTATATGCAGCTAGAGATCCAACTTCATCGACTGAAATTTGAAATGGAAAACGTTCTTTTGGATGCAAAGGAACTAGAAGAGCAACTCCACGAGGCTATAAAAGAACGTGAAACGATGGAGATGTGTCTAATAGAGCTCGAAAAAGAACATGATGAAGCCATTCTTAAGATTAAGCTACTAGAAGGGGAGGTAAAAGAATTAATCCTCAACTACTTAATTAAGAGTCAATGTTTCGTAGACTCGTCTTTCATCTCTGCTGTGACATCTCCTTCATTCTTTGACATAACCTGCAGGTCCAAGATTTGAAGGACGAAGCACAACGGTTGAATGAGATTCAGGGAAAAGCTCTTTGGAGCTACTTGGATCAAGATAACCGTCATATCATGGGCGCTAACAAGATACGTAAATCACCTTGCAAACATGATTACGACAAGAAACTAGTGATGACTGATCATTGCAAGGACGAAATGCACGATGTCCTAAAAGCAGGATCAAGATTGTATGGACTCTCCCAGCTATATATCACTCATGTGATCTCAAAGGAGGGCGTTCGACAACGAGAGGTAGCTCTATCTCAAAGCCTATTTAGTGTATTACTATCACTTGTGGTTGGTATCATTGTTTGGGAAGCCAAAGATCCATGCCTGCCTCTGGTAATAGCTCTTTTTGTCGTTGTCACCATGTCGTTGCTGAGCGTTCTCCAATTATTAACAAGAATCGAGCATAAACCTGCATCCGAATCTCTTGCTCTCTTGAGCATCAACTGGTTTATACTTGGAACTTTAGCTTATCCCATGTTGCCAAAGATAGCTCGTTTCTTAGCCCCGTTGGCTTTGAGTATTCTGCGACGAACTCTTGAGTAGGTCGGCTTAGAGTCGGTGGTGTTCGGACGAGGTTTTCATGGTTTTCTTGCAGCATAGATCCTACATCTACTTCTTGTCACAGGCGTGAGCACTATGTGTTAGATGCTGCAACTCTTCTTACTCCTTTATGTTTTCTTGTTTGTTCCATGGCTTGCTTGTACAGTTTAGGGTTTTTTTTTTTTTTTTTTTTTTTCCCTTAACCTGATGTTTGTAAATTTTCATGGACTAATACGGCTTTCTATTCAGAGGTGATTTTGGGATCGTGATAAATTAGCAATTAAATTTAAATATCGCACTACGGTGAACTCGAACTCAAAGGGATATTTCCTTTGCATAGACTTTTTCAGAAGTCGATCCATCATCCTTTCATATTAAACAACGATATATCCATATAATTTTACAAATAAATCCATTGATAATTTTGCTGACATTCTTGAATTTGTTTCTTATTGCTGTGTATATGTATGTAAGAGTATTTTGGGGACATAGAAAATACAGAGTAAACATTAATTGAAGACATACCCAATCCTAAATCTAAAGTCTAAACCCATAAATACTTTTTTTTTCCTTTTGAGATAAATTTTTAATTAATTATTATAAGTCCAATTGGCATTAATAAATTGTAATTGATGATTAATATATTAAATAATGCTAAATAATCAATTGCAAAATATATGGTGTTTTTATTAATTTGTATTGGATGAATTTATTTATATTTAATTTTCACAGCTCGAATTTACATATACATGTATATTTTTCAACATAGCTATTGTCCTTTTTACTCAAAAGCTTGTAATCAATATTCAACTGATAAATATTAATCAAAGTTCTTTTGAGTGTAGAATAATTTAGAAGTGAAAATTTGGAGTATGTAATATAGATGGTGAAAATTAAATGTTGGCCATCAATTTTATTTGTAGAAAATCTGGCAATTTTTTTGAAATTCGGGCCAATTTGCCTTTATTTTTCGCCGTTTAAATTTACCAAATACTGTTGATCCTCGTTTCACCATTTCAACATTTTCATTTTTTCATTTTATAAAAATCCTAAATTATCTCTTTCGAAACCTTAATCTTTCCATTCCTTTCGCCGCGCCTCGTCATTGCGCTACCTCGTTGTGCAACTTTCGGCTCTCCTTTTTCAGCTACTTTCTCATTCGTCACACCGCAGCGCCATTCAAAAATTACTTGCCTTCTTCGAGATCTGGCCGCGGAACTTCCCGATCTGCCACCGTCCATAATATTCAACCGCCTTACCAGATCCGTCCATCCACTAGATCTCGTTGGGTTACATGGCATCAGTTTTTCGATCCATAGATTCCGGCGACGACGCCACTTCACAAACTGGAAACGTCTACCATCCTTGAACGAGCTAACGGGGATGAAGATAAGCAATCCAAATACTCTGTCTTTTGTTGGGCGGTGACTGAGATGGAGCAACAATCTCTTTTCTTTTTGTTTTGTTTTTTATTTTATTAAAATCATAACTTAAAGGATATTTTAGTCTCTTTACCTCAAAGTTGGTCACATTTTATCAAAATAAAGTTAGTGGATAACTTTTATTTTTCACTATCTTAAATTGCTTGTCAACATGATTGACTCGTAATTTAGGCTTTGATTTTGTGGTTATTGGTCAACGATTTAGGTGTAAATTAGGAAAACAATAGAGACTATCCTTCATTAGTAGCAGCAAACTTCTGGGCAGATTTCGGCCAACCCCAGCGATCAATCGATGACCACGACCACTCAAAACGAGGGGTTTGACAAGAGGTTTCTAACAGTCTTATCAATTTCAGTGTTCGTCGATAAATTGGTGGTACGCAGAATTTTGGGAGTCAGACCATAATTCAAAAACCAGGGCGGATCCAAAATTTTATAATGGGATAGGCTGAAAAGTAAATATTTCAGTGCATTAAATTTCATACATACCAAAATATTTCGGTGGGCATGATTAATTAAATTTTTCTTACAGAAAAACCAAAATATTTTGGTTGATAAAGCCCAACTTTTAGATATACACATCCTATATCATCTCATGCATTAAAACGATATTCCTACAACTGCTTCATTTTTCCCGAATCACGCTCAATATGCGTATCTGATTGTAAACATGAAATTGAGAAATTTTGCTCTATATATGTTAAATGAGACTAATTAATTTGATTTTGGATGGTCGTGGATGAAAGTTCTGAGCTAACTTCACCAACTATCTTGACGATCATGTTTCTTAAAGAAAGATAATATAAGCCCTTTTCTCTTTCTTTACAAATTGTTGATGCTCCATTTAGATTTCTAAAATAATTCACATCACAATAAATAAAATATACGGTAAGTTCCCAAATAGACATATATATTACACCCTATGCATTAGCAATTTAATTTGATATCAACAAAGTATTATAATAAAACTAATATCATTAGTAATTTAATAGTTCATTGAATCCCCTCACCTCAAAATAAAAAATTCATCCTCAATTCCCCATAACAGTTTGGGTGCAAATTAAACAAATTGGAGTCAGAATAGCAAATTAATTATGGATTGAAGAATTGAAAATCTCATCTACAATTTATAACCATAGCCTAAAAAATTAAATTGAAGAATAAAAAATCTCCTACTTCCTCCGTGCACGAAAAATGTTCTCTGCTTTCCTTTTTAGTCCGTCCACGAAAATCGTTCCCTTTCTATTATGGTACTGTAATATCCCGTTTTCTTGTATAATAAATCTTAGTATTTCTTTAATTAAATTAAGAGAATGAAGATGAAGAAAATTCCCTTTTTAATAATTTTTCTTTGGCAGCTCTAATTTTTGCCGTAAAAAGGAATTTAATTATTTTTGTCTCGTCTCGGTTAACTTGAAACGAGGTAGAATTTATGTTTATCAATATGCGCTATTATGCATGACTTTTAATTGAGAAAATTATGAATGTAATTTTCTTAATTTATTTTATTAGCAATTAATTATTAAAAATAATAATCTTATTTATTTTCTTCCGAGAATTTTCATTAGGGTTAGAGAAGCCCTAATTGATTTTTCTAGATCAAGAAATTAGAGATTGAAGTTATGATTAACAAGTTTAGTAATTAATTGATTAAACTAAGCATTTAACTAATTAAATAATCCTAATTATTGCATATGCAATGACCTAATTCATGACATCAATTTGTTGACTTTTGTTATTATTTAAGTGTGTGTGCTAAACCATTTCATCTCCATTTCTCTCCCCAAAATGCAGCAGCACATCACGCACACACTTCACACACAATTCTTCCATTTTTCTTCAATTTTTTGGAAATTCAAGCCTTCAAGCCATTAATCCATCCCAAATTATTAATCAAGGTGAGATAAGTGTTTAGTGCAAGTTTTAGCTCAAGATCATGGTTAAATCATCTTTTTTTATTCTTTCATTTTTTTTCGAAAAAAATGAGAAAGAATAGTGGATGATCTTGATTTTAAATTATGATGTTTAATTCATGCTTAGGATGCATGATAGATCATTAATTCATGTTTAATTCAAACCCTAACCCTAATCTTAGTAATTTTCTAAAATTAGGGAAAATTAGGGGTTTTTAATTGTAATGATAGATGATTAATTAGATGGATTATTTGAGCTTAGATAATTATCCTAAGCATGTTTGATGTTAGAAGTAATCAAAGAATCAAAACCCTTGACTAATTTTGGAATTAACCGAAAGTTATAAATAAAATTAAGGGTTTTTGATCTTGATGTTCTATGATTAATATGAAGTTTAAATTGAGCTTATATGATGTTATTGAGCATGATTATGTATAGAATTAATGGATTGAATCATTAATTCTCCAATTTTAAATTAATTTCGAAATTAGGGTTCATCAAAATTGGGATTTTAATTTTGATCTTGAATGATGAAATTGATGATAGCATTGAGCTTATGATATTTATATAAGCATGTGAGAATATTATTAGAATTTTTGGAGTTCAATTTCTATTATTTTAGAAATTTTTAGCTTTTAAATTAATTAAAAAATAATTAATTTAAGGCTTAAATGGATTAATTGAAGTTATAATTAATCTCTATGAATTTAATCAAGCATGTTATGAATTGATTTGGAGAGAAAGTAATCATCCATATATTATATATGAAAAAGCCGAAATATATATATATGTGGAATTATGATTTTTATTCAAGTTATTTAAGAAATATAATTTAATTAAGCATGTTTGAAAGTAATTAGAATCAGATTGGATATTTAATCCAAGAGTTGAAAAAGGGAAGCCCCTTTAATCTTTATTTATAAAGATTATTTTATTTTTAATCAAATAAATAATCATAGATTTGGATTCTATGTTAAAAACTAAGTGTTGTGAAATTTTTCGGAAATTTAATACGAAGTTTTGATAATTTCTATTTTCCAATGAATTTTTCCAAGTTGAAGGTTGATATGTTTGTATGATATGAAGTGATGATTTGAATATATAATTATGCTTATTATGGTGTCGAGTCAAATCCGTTTCGTATTTGAAGATATGAATAGTAAATAATAAGTTATATGTTAATGAAGAGTTTATATGTTAATGAAGTAATTATAAGATGATGATGTGCTTATGATTAATGATATAATTATATGTTTGAAGATTAATGTTAAAGTTTATAAGTTAGATTATTCGTTAGAAGTTAAGTTTGAAAGGTAAGAAGGAAGGTTAGGTGATATTGTTTATTAAGAATATTAAGTATAACGAGCCCTAAAATTCTAAGTCGAATTCGAACCAAAGAAGAAGTTAAGTTGTCACGATGTCATCTCTCTTCAATTTTTATTTGTTTCTCGCTCTTATCTTCGAATCCTAAATTTAATGAAGGATCAAGCGGGAATGTAAAGTAAGGAAATCGAGAAGAGAAAGAGTAATTAAAGCAGCGACAAATCAGGTGGGCTTTTCTTAACCAAAGAAATGATATATATATATATATATGATTATATATATATATGATTGTATATATATGATGTTTTAAGTTGATTAACTTGCCAAATGTTTTAAGTTTATGTATGATACCATCTACTAAAGAAAGACGAATTCGGTCCTACGCAAGGTAGGATTTGTGTACACTTAGTTGTAATCATGTGCCTTCGAAAAGATGAGCCGATTACAAGTGTTTGAGAAGGAGGCCTCCTTCTCAACACTATCTTTATATGATTGTAGATCTGGTACATACATCCTAAAGTATATGTCAGGCCAGACAAACATGATTTACAGAAAAAGAAAATGTTTGAGCATGCACAGGTTTGTTTTTGAGAAACATTACTTGTGCTTATGCTTTATGGCAAGTTTAATCTCTAACTCTAAGAAGCAAGATTTATTTTGGCATGTGCCCACTGAGTACGAAGTACTCAGCCCGCGTGTTATTTTTAAATGTGCAGGTTAGCTCGGATGAAGATAGGAGTGTGCTTGGACGGACTTTTATTGGTTAAGTTCATCTTAAAAGTTGTTTAAACTAGAGTTGAGTTATATGTCTTCATACATATAATTCATTATGTTCCGCTGCAACACTTTGAAATACGTGTTTGAATTATGAAGTATGTTCTAGACTTTGAAGTTTGTAAATTCTGAAGTCTTTGATGTTGGTTGTTAGGGTTTCAGTTGCAAACTTGTTCTAACTTGAAATCAGTTGTCAATTCTTTGTTGAGATCTTTTAAATCCTACGACCCCTTTTATCGTGCTTTCTTGATCTAATGATCTTCTGGTTGATATTGATTTCTTGGCATCGTTGGTCGTGTGGATATATTTGTTGATATCTGGTTAAACATAATTCCTTGTTAATATTCCAGTCTTGGTTGGAAGTTGTCGAGCATGATATTGTTATGGATTTTGGATAAGCATGCTTGTTGGAGTTTTCATTCAAATTCCGGAATATCCATTTGTTAAGAATGTTTTATCAAATATTTGGTTTTTGTTTGATAACTGGGTCGTTATCTATTCCTTGGTTAATCATAAATTGTGTACGTCGTGGGACTCACCGGCTCGGTCATCTTTATTCTGAGTCGGGCTGCGACAGGTACACTACCCTACCACACACTACCCTTACTTTGTCAGTTTATTTACATAAAATACCACTATGGACCACCACTATCTTAATTAAATAATATAACACCACCCTTAAGAGCATCCACTATGGGAGACCTATCAAAGGTAGGTCTCCCAATATTTTATTAATATTTTTTGTGCTTTTTATGGGGTCCTAATGATTGAGAGACCGGTCTCTAAATCGTCTCCAATGAGACCGGTCTCTCACCCCCGGTCTCTCATTATTTTAATTATATTTTTATATTTTATATTTATTTTGAATAATAAAATAATTATAATTAAAATATTACGAAATAATTAAGAAATAATTATATTGTATTGAAACATTGGAAAATTGCAATATAATTTGGAATTTAAAAACGAAAAATTAAATGCTACAAAAAACACCATTTCATCTCGAGCATCTTGCAAACTTTGAGGTGATTTTCCAATACATGCGGGTCCATATCTTGCGTTGGCCTCTTGTAGATATGGCAGACCATCTTAAATGCAACTTTCTTTCTCATCTCTCTAATTTCTTCAGTGATGACGTGGAGGTCCTCGACTTCGTTGGCCGTTATCTTGCCCTTTCCTTTTTTGACCGACTTCTGTCCCATCGGTCGGAAAATACTCAAGGATTCCTCATTTGCAGATTCAGCGTTGCTCAGATTGCTCGAATGGCTTGTGTAGCCTCCGTCCACAACAGTTTTCATTCTTTCCGTCGGTTGTGTCGCGACGTCTGGATTGAGGAAGTTGGGTAGATCTTTGACTATCACCCACGGCTTATGTTTATTGAAATTCTTGCCCATTGCGTTGTAGAAGGCATCCTCAGCCAGGTGGATGAGATCGAGGTCTCTTTGCCCGCTTCCATTCGCCCTTTGGAATTTCACATATTCGGCATTGAATTTGACAATTTCCTTCTTTCCGTGTTTCCACGCCTGCTGAAGATGTTTGGCTTCCCTCGCCGGTGTGCCCTTAGGCCGTATGTCATTGAAGCGCCTACAAATTTTTCACCAAAATTCACCCAGCTTTTGATTACTGGCGGCGACGGGGTCAAGACCGATATCCACGTAGCACCGGGCACGACACTCTAATTCGTCGAAGGAATAATTAACATATTTCCCCTTTGTTCTACCGGAGGTAGTCACCTTCTTTTTTCCCTTCCCCTTTGTTGGAGGCGGCGACGGTGGAGGAGAATTTTGTTCCTCTTCATCTGTTTCTTGCTCATCGTCGTCGTCATCGTTCAGGTTGAAAGCTTGAAACTGGTGATATGCACCAGCCGGTGTGGAGAAAGATTGAAAGCCACCACCGAACGGGGTGGAAAAAGCTTGAAAGCCACCACCGGGCGAGGAGAAGAAGTGGTTGAATGTACCGCCCGGCGACGACGATAAATTATATCCGGGGGAGAAGTAAGGTTGAAATCCGGGCGAGGGCGAGGGCGATGGCGAGAATAGTTGACGTTACGGGGTAGAATTGGGGAATGGATCGTTGAATTGTGGGAAATTTTGCATATACAGGAACCCGGGGGTTGTTGATACCCAAACCAATTGTTGAATTGAGCATCTTTATCACCCATTTTTTGAATAAGAAAGGAGAATTGGTGAAATAAAATGGAAGAAGATAGAGATTGTAGGTAGAAACTGTGTCATTTGAAGTGTAATAAGATGTGATATTTATAGGTAGAAAATGTGAAGAAAAAGAAAAAAATTGTAATAAACATGATTTTATATAAGCACAATTGTTTATACAAAAATGCATGAATCTTATTAAGCATCACTATACATAACTTTAAGCATGAATGTATATAGATTTAAGCATGTTCTCAAGTTCTCACGGGAGAATAATTTCTATTCTCACCTACTCTTCTGACTTAGCGATCTACCGTCTGCGGATCTTCACCTATCTTTGTCAGTGTGTTAGGTACTAGGTTTGTTGTCGATCTCTCATTGGTCGAGGATTATTGACTTTTTCTGACACAGAGATCTCGTCCTAGGAGCTGTCTTTTGAATTCTGAGCTAGATCATTCAGTCTGACTGATTTGATGACTGATGAGTTTCAGAGTCACTACAAAAAAACACCAAAATCGCGACGAAATTTGCGAAGGAAAACCCTCCGTCGTCCCTAGACGATGGACACATGACGGAACGACGACGGAAAAAAGATACCAGCTGTGATGACGGAATTAACGACAGACATGACGTCGTTAACGTCAACGACGGACTTTTTCCGTTATTAATTTGAAAATAATTTTCGTAAAAATTTAATGTTGAATATTGACGACGGATTTTTCCGTCGTTAATTTGCAGGCCACGTCGACGACGGAATATTCCGTCGTTAATCGGAATTTTTTTTTTTTTTAAATTGGCGACGGAATTGGTCCGTCGTTAACTCTTTTATTAATTTTTTTAATTGTTGGCGACGAAAACGGTCCGTCGTTACTGTTCCGGCGACGTGACGGCGACGAACACATCCGTTGGCGAGTTAAATATATCAATTGAATCTTGCCCTAACAAGTTTCATTTTCAGCAGTCTCCCGCGCCCTTCCTTCCTTGCCGCCATCTCCATTCACTGCATCTTTCTTCCTCGCTGCTGTCTCCCTCACCGCGCCCTTCCTTCAACGCGCCGTCTTACCGCGCCCTTCCTTCCTCGCCGCCGTCTCCCTTCCTACGTCGCCGGCCGTTTCTCGCCGGTCGTTTGCCACCGTAAGTCTCCGCCCTCTCTCTCTCTCTCACGTTCTTTCACCGCACGTAGGGCTGCTCTCCCGCTTTCGTCGCGCTGCTACCGTTGCCGCTCCGCTGCTCTCCCATCTCAGGTCAGTCACATTCTTTCCCTCTCTTTCTCTCTGTCTCTCTCTCTCTCTCCAGCTTGGTATTTCTGATCATGTTGATATAATTTATTAGTGTAAATGTATAATTTTTTACAATTATAGATGGATTTATATCATGTTGTAATGTTGTATTTTTAGCATTTGAAGCCATTACGTTGAACCTTAAAAACCCAATATTTCCAAAGATAGAGCAGCATCATATGGCATTCAATATTTCATTCAATTGTTAGGCAGTCGAATTTGTATGATATTGCATTATATACGTGTGATATGTATTGCAGTCAATCAAAACCATATATGGAGATAGGTGTTTTGATGCAATTCTAAATAAATATTTTTACAATGGAGGATAATAAGAAAATATGGTGTAATGTAATGCAGGTCATCAAATAGTTGGTTGCAAGGTTGACAAAAGTTCTGAATAATGGATGAGAATGGAGATAAGAAAATAAAATCAGATATGCAATTTGTTGTCGAGACCCTTGAAAAGCTTTTAAAGGAGGCGAAAGAATCCTTGGAAAAAGCTGAACATATTTCTTTGCAAATTACTGAAGCGATAGAGCCAAAGAATAAGAATTTGTACGTGTCTGATTCAGATGTTGAAGACGACGGTAATCGATCTTCTCCACCTTCCATTCGTCTCAGTCGCCATGGTGCAATTATGATTGAAGATGTGGAAGAAGAGAGAAATGAGATGCTTAATATTCTTCTACCAAAGTTGTTTGAGAAAAAATAGCTAAATGGAGATAATATTTGCTTATTGTATTATGGCTTACAATATTAATTGTAATATATGAATTTTGTTATTTCATTGCGTATTTGTATTTTGAAAATAATATATGTGTTCTTGATTGGGTCTGATATGAACAGGTGGTTGGAAATAGAATAAAACAAATTATTGGAATAAAAAAAAATTCCCGACGGACTAGCGATGGAAACTCACAGTACAAACAAGCTCAAATCTAACGACGAACAAATTCCGTCGTGGGTCGCCGACGGATTGGCGACCGATATTCCGTCGTTACTCCCTTTAAATCACCGACGAAATGTTGTCCGTCATTGATTAACGACGGACCAGTCCGGCGCCGATTCCAGGACGACCAAACTGGTGACCGTTCTCGACGACGGAATTTTCCGTCATCGATCCGTCCTTAAATCTCCCGACAGACACGAAATTCGTCATTAATTTCACCGACGACCAAGAAATCAACGTCAAAATTGATCCGTCGCCGATCCGTCGGGATGTGAAATCGGTGACGGAAATTTCCGTCATTAAATATGTGTTTTTTTGTAGTGAGTTAACTCCATTCTGTCTGCTTAGTTGGGTCTACTCTGCTGGATCTTCTTGAGTCAGCTCAATTCTCTTTGCTCCGTTTGGATCTTTTTTTTAATTTTCTTTGCTCTTCGCTTGAGTCAGCACAGCTGGGTCCTTTGGCTGACTTGGCTCTGCTTGAACTATGCTCAGCTGAAAAACTCTTCAGCTGACTTTGGCTCCAGCTGATCACTCAGTTGGGTCTTCTGCTGTCTTTAGCTTCCTTACCTACAAACTTAGAAAATCTAAAGCTCAAACAGACGAGCTGGAAAAGTGACTTAGGTTTGCGCAATTATCTACTAGGTAGGGGATCAGTTGAGTTTTGGTATCAAATTAAAACATAGAATTTTCCCGACATTTACTTTGTGTCGTTATTTACTTTAATGTCTAGCTAAAATTCCTTAAGCCTGGATTAGGCAAGATGATTTGAACATGAACCGTAACACTCGAGAGGTCTAATATGGGCATGATGATCTGCATGTGTGTGTTCCCGAAGCACTAGGTCTGATTCTAAAATGTTCTTGTTGAGTCTAAGTCGTTAATAGGCTATTAACATCTTGGGCACGATAAGTTCTTTAATATTTTCAGGGTCAATGCATAGGGCGTCCCTTGTATTTGAAAGTATGACTTGTGTGGGTGAATAGTCCGTGCTCTTAGGAACGAGGAATGGTTGTTTCGGGTCTACCTCATTCATAATACTTCCTTGAGTAAGGTCTTTATTGAAGTGTCTTCGTAGAGGGTTGTTTAGGGCTAGGAGAGAACGCCTAGGGGTCTCAGGGGTGGCTCTTAATCATACGGGCAGATGAGGATAGGGGTGGTGTTGTGCGTGATGCGTGACAATTGGGGGCAACATCATTTCTTATCTATAACTGATTGATGCATACATGTAGTGAATAAATTTGCACCAATGACAGAGTGAGTGTTTATGTTCAATGTTTCAAGCCTTGTCTAGGTTTACCTTTTTATTTAATAAATCTACTTTCTTAGTTTCAGTTTAGTTTTTACAATGATTGTGCCCAAGGCAGTGACGGTCCCGACCATAACTATTTTGCAACATCAGATGAGTAAGAAAAAAGAGAGAGGTACAATCAATTTCCTGTGGATCGACCCTGTTCTTGCTACTAACTATTTAGCCGTGGGCATAAGAGTAAAAATTTATTTTGCGTGGTTGAATGACGACCACGTCAGTAGGGGTAGGAGAGGTTGCGGCTTGGGCTTCAGCTCTACCGTAAGACACCACCACTTGTGGTTCTTCAGCTCCTCGTGATGCAATGAAGAACTCCCTTCCATTATCTGAGCTGGAGGAGGTCCCCAGAGCTTTTCCCTCTATGACTGATCTCCACTCAGTTCTCTCCTTATGAGCTAGAGAGGCTGTGGGAGTGGACTCAGATCTAGCTGACTCATCAGCTGGCTTCTCAGCTAGCTTGTTGGCTGCCTTAAATTTGAGCTTCTTCTTGGCAGGTGGAGCTCCAGCTGGTTGTGTCTCCTCTGGCTGCTTCCTTTTCCCTGCTTGAGAGAGAGAGAGACATCCTGCTACTTTGCTTCCTGCATATTCTTCTTTCCTTCAGGGGATGCCTTCTTTAACAAGTCAGTGAGTTGACTTGGATTCTCAAATAGTACCCTGGAGACTGGGAACTCCTCTGGTTCATGCTACCTGATATGGCGTCTGGCAGCGTGCTTCTCTATGATGCAAGCGACTTTGGAGCATAAATAGATTGTCTCCTTGCAGCTGTACAGGGTGCATCCTTCATCCTCAAAGAGGATCTTCTTCGATTCCTTCTCCAACTTTCCCACGAAGTAGGATAACCAATCCACAGGGTCATTCCTGAGGATAGCTATCATTGGCTTCAGCTTTGGCAAGCTAATCTCCCCTTGAGATCCAACTATACCGAGAATGTACTTCTGGGTGTTGTCCAGAAGCAGTCTGTACTTGGGCTTGAGCAAGAGCTTGGACATGCTCGCCCTGTATGTTTCTGGTTTGAATAGCATCTTGTCCAATTTCGTCTGGACTTCCTCTCTGGTGTATCTTTCTGGAGAGAGGTCCTCATAAGTCTTTAAGTCGAACATCTTGTTCAACATTCGATTGATTATGAATTCGATCTCCCAGGGCGTTGTATGCCCTATTTTCTCTTTGATTTGCAGAGTGATGTTGGAGCGGATGTGGTTATCTTTGTTCGTCATTTCCAGAAAGAATTCGGCTACTTCCTGGCGGAGGATGTTCTTCTGTCTTGTAGTTGCCCATTGTATCAGACTGGCTTTCTCGATGAGCTCCATCACCTCCTGGAACTCAGAGTTTTTGTAGTTCTTTAGAGTTAAACAACTCTCAAAGTGAAGTTTTGACATCAGAGTGTTAAACTTTTTGTAGTTCTTTAGTGTTAAACAACTCTCAAAGTGAAGTTTTGACATCAGAGTGTCAAACTGGTCAGCTCCTGGTGCTGGCTTCTTTGGTGCCATGATCTTTTCTGCAAAAAGAGTTATTAGAAAGAAGATACGAGAGAAGAGGGTTTGCAGAGAGATAAGCTAGAATCTGATAGTATTTTAGAGATAGAGATGAGCGAAAATGGAGATGATTTTGCGTATATCTGATATATATATCAACTGTCATGTTGAATGAACGGTTGAGATTGTAGCAGTTGAGTTGAAGATCTGCGGCTGGGAGTGATTCACGCATTACGTCAAATGACGTGCGTACAACGAGTGAAGTTCAAGCGCGCGTAAGGAAGATGAAACATTTCGACTACTGCCTCGATACTCACGTACTATAGTACTCTGCAGACTTTTCATTAAATACGATGGGATTCGATGCGATGGATAGCTTATCGATTAGTCCTTCTTAGAAATGTATGTGTGCAAAATTAAATTCAAATATTTTATCCAAAAATAGCATATTCCTCAGAGAAATAAATGTAAAGAACCGCAAACCTATCAGCTGAGCATAGTAGTCAGCTGATACCACAGCTGTGTTTCTTTATATTGACTGAGCTTTCCTTCAGCTGAGTTTTGATTGATTGGCATTGAATTCTCCCTCAGTTGAGTATCCCTTCAGTTTTGTTGTCCAGCTGAGCTTGGTTCTCTCTCAGGTGGGTTTCCCTTCTTAAACTGAGTTTGCGATCCAGCTGGGTCTGGTTACTCCTTGCTGGATGTCCCATTAGCTCTTGATGTCCAGCTGAGTCTGGTTCTCCCTCACCTGGATGTTTCTTCTTCATCCAGATTAAGCAATCCGAGCAATACACACAACATCTTGAATCTTGCTTCCACCAGCGACTTTGTTAAGATATCAACGCATTGGATATCTTTGTGAATTTTCTCAACAATGACGTCTTTCTTCTCCACATGATCTCTGATGAAGTGATGACTACATCTTGTATGAAGAACTGGATTTTTAGGTATTGCAATAGCACTTGAGCTATCACAGAAAATTGGAACTTGTCGAATCTTGACTTCATAATCATCCAGCTGATGCTTCAGCCAGAGAATTTGAGAGCAGCAGCTTCCAGCTGCCATATACTCTGTTCTGTTGTTAATGTAGCGACACATGTCTGCTTCTTTGAAAACCATGAGATCAACTTGCTTCCTAGGAACTGGCATGTTCCTGGTGTCAATTTCTTGTCCAATCGATCTCCAGCGAAGTTTGAATCCGAGTATCCAGTTAGCTGCAAATTATCTTCAGCTGGATACCACAACCCAACGTTCTGAGTGCCTTTTAGATATTTGAGAATATTCTTGGTTGCTTGCATGTGTGCCTCCCTAGGATCAACTTGAAATCTGGCACATACTCCGACTGCAAACGCAATGTCTGGACGGCTGGCTGTGAGGTACAGAAGAGAACCAATTATCCCTCTGTATTTACTGGGATCCGCTGGATTTCCTTCAGTTCCTGGTTCAATCTTCCAGTTGGTATTCATTGAGATATTTACTGTTTTGTTGGATTGAACTCCGTATTTAGCAATCAAGTCTTTTATATACTTAGACTGATTTATGAAAATTCTTTATGCTGATTGCTTGACTTGAAGTCCTAGGAAGAAACTCATTTCTCCCATAATAGACATTTGGAACTATTTTGACATCATTTCTCCAAATCGTTGGCATAAGAATATTGATCTTGATCCGAAGATGATGTCGTCCACGTAAATTTGAACAACTATGATATCTTCACCTAGCTTGATGGTGAAGAGGGTTCTATCAACTGAACCTTTCTTGAATCCTGTAGACACGAGGAAACCTGACAAAGTGTCATACCAAGCTCGAGGTGCTTGCTTCAGACCATAAAGCGCATTCTTCAGCTTGTACATGTAATATCCCGTATTTTCATAATCTCCTTTAGTGATTAATTAAGGAGTATGCTTTAATTAAGCTAAGTTAAGAAATTAATTAAGCATAAGAAAGTTTCTGTCGAATGAGTTTCTCGACAAATCTAAGAGCCGTAAAAGAAATTCTAGTAATTATTATGTAGTCTCGGTTAAATCCGAAATAAGGGAATGAAGATAATATATTTTATCTTTAATTAAGCATTTATGTGCTTGAAAGTTATTTGAGGAAATCGTGAATTAATTTCCAATTTAATTTTTCTGGGAGTGTTATTTTCAGCGCCGTTGAATTTATTATTTTCCAGAAATATTTTCTATGAATTAATGTGAGAGTTTAATTTAAGTGTGAGAGATTTCTTAAGGGATTTAATTTTAATGAGAGAGTTAAGAGCATAATTTAATTAATATTCCATCAGGAATTTAATTAGCGAAGTAGAAGAAATATTCGGGTGAATAAATACTGTAAGAATCCTAGACAGTATTTTGGATGCATCCATTAATTGACGCTTATCCATTAGTCCACCTCACCCCTCCTTCATTAATTGTTTTTAACTTGTCCTCCATCTCATTAAATGCATGCATTAATTGATTTTAACTTATTTTGTCTCTTTATATGTATGCTAACAAACAAGTTATCATCACTCTCACTCTCACACCTCTCTCATTTCACACGACACACACATACTCTCTCTCTCCATCTCTCATACACAACACACACACACTTACACACACAAACTCCATTATTGTTTTTTCATTTCTTCAGGAGAGCTCAAGATCAAGTGCAAAGTTAGCATTCGAATCAATTAATCAAGGTTAGATCCATCATCTTCTAAGTTCTAAGCTCAAGATCAAGTGTTGATCATCCTTTTTCTCCCCTCTTCATATTTCAAAATTTTTGAAGATTTTTGAGAGGTGTTTTGATCTTGAATTTAATTATAGATGTAATTATCCTCACTATGGTAGATCATTAATATGAAATAACATCAAATTTCTAGCCAAAAATCAAGCATGAAAATCTCCCTTCTTCTATGATGGTCCCTAAGCTAGGTATTTGGTGAAGAGGGGGGGGTGAATACACCAAATAGATTTTTAGATACTTTTTTTTTTCAAGTTAAATCACGGAGTTGGTGAGCTCAGTTATCGATCCAGCTGAGGAGGGTCAGCTGGGTAAATAACTCAGCTGGCGGTGCGGAAAGTGGTGGTTTGAAAACTTAGCTCGGTTACTTAGAAAAACTCAGTTTGAAAAGATTAACTTTATGTTTTCAGCTTAGTCAAGTTGTGCAACTTTCAGAGAGACACAGCTGTCTTTGGAGAGCAGCTGCGTGTGTAGATTTGAACAAATATGCAATGATATGAAAGAGTTAGTACAAAACTGAATATAAAGAGAAAGTAAAGAGCACGCGAGTTTTTACGTGGTTCGGAGTAACACCTCCTACGTCCACGACCAGGTTCACTGGTAATTCACTACCACTTGGTTTCCAAGTACCAAGCAACTTCACAACTCTAACCCGAGCTGTGTTCCAACAGTTTGCGGGCACTGTCAAGCCTAACCTTTCAGTTTACAGGTACTGAAAAAACCTTACACACTTGAATTTCCCGCTTCAAGCAAGCGTAACATTGACCTAACCTTTCTGGGTAAGAGGGGTTTGGTTTTGGGTTCCAACTGTGAACGAGTTCTTACAATTAAGAACTTTAGAGTATGATGAACTCGTTCGAAATCTAGGCTTAAGATGTACAAAGAGTTTAGCCTAGGGAACAGACGAAAAACTAAGCAGTTTCTGAACTAGAAACACTTTAAGATAAAGTGTTCTTTGATCTATGTAGAACTGCTTGAGAGCTTTTGAAAGATTGATGATTTCAGATAATGAAAGCTTGTAGAGGGTTTTTCGTATCTGATCCTGAGGTTGAAGATGGGTTTATATAGGTAGAGATTCAAGACTAGCCGTTGGAGGAGCCGTTTGAATCTTACCTACTCTTCTTAAATTTAAGATCTGCCGTTGGGCGAATCTGCACCTGTCTTCATTTGTGTCACATCCTAGGTCCTGAAGTCTAGGATGCTGATTTGGCAATCCCTCATTGGTCGAGGTATGTTGACTTATCGACACCGGATCTTCTCGCCTTTAGAGCCGGCTTTTGAATTCGGAGTATCTTGAAGTGAAGTCTTCAGAGATAGTTCCCTTTGTTCTGTACAGCTGGACCGGCTGTGTTTTGAACTCAGCTCGTATTCTCTTCAGCTTGATCAGGCTCTGCTGGAGGACTCAGCTGAAGGTTGACGACTGCTGTCTTTTGCTAGCTGACTCCTGCTGAAAACACAGCTGGGTCGACTGCTGTCTTCCGCTGGCTGACTCCTGCTGTAGACACAGCTGGGTCGACTGCTGTCTTCCGCTTCCTTAACCTGTAAACCTAGAAAATCTAAAGCTCAAACAGGCGAGCTGGAAAACACTATTTAGGTTGACGCGATCATCTATTCGGTTGGAGAATCAGTTGGGTTTTGGTATCAAATCAAAACCTTATAATTTTCCCAACAATTTCCCCCTTTTTGATGATGCCAAAACCTAACTAAGACAACTTATGACGCAGAAAAACTTGTGTTTTATTAATGTAAGAATATACATTATAGCACAGGAAAAAGAAAGAAAAAAAAAACTTCAATTCTTCAGTCTTCAATCCCGAGCTTGGTCGGGTCTTCTCTTCGCATCCGTTGCTTCTTTCTTTTGACTCGTCTCTTCAATGTCCCGGATTCAAATTCGGTTCCTCTAGCTCAACAGTTTGCCTCTTCTTTGACTTGTCTCTCTTCTCCCTTACTTCCCCCTTTTTGGCATGATCAAATAGGGTGGGAGAGATACACCATCAGCTGTTGCGATGTTTTAGTTTGGCGAACCGTGGTTTTCGGCTACGAGCGGCGAGGTTTGGAGTCTAAGTGGCTCAGCTGTTGTATTAGCTGGCTCTTCTTCAGTAGCATTAGCCTCAGCTGTGATTGCAGACACAGCGTCCTTGGCTGATTCACAAGGCGATCCGGTGAGTGTTTGGAGGGATGAGTTGGCACGGGAGATAGCATCTTCTGAGTCGGGCACAACTTCATTCCTTGCAAATTTTGCTTCTTCAGACTTCTTAGATTGAATGAGAAAGTCTGATTCAGCACTTGAGAGACTTATGTTCAGCTCTTATCATCATCATTCAGCTGCTAGTGATCATTGGCTGGGTGATATTTCTCATTTAAGCTTGGTGCAGGGACTTGAGCATCTTTCATCGGAAGATCTTGAAGCTGGTGTCCCTGTGGAGCTGTAGGAAACTGAGGAGAAGGCGGTTGAAGTATTCCATATGTCTTGGGGTTTAAGCTTGGTTGATCAACTGGAATACTCCGTTGCGGTGTTGGTGACGATGATGTTCACGCAGGAGCATGAACTTCTCCTCCACCGTAAGAAACGACCGCTTGTGGGCCTTCTGCTCCTAGGAGAGTAATTACGAATTCTCTCATAATGTCAGCTGGCTTCTCGGCTGACTGACTGAGCACCTTTAACTTGAGTCTTCTGTTTGTGAATGGTGCTTCAGCATGTTTTGTCTCCTCAAGTTGTCTCCGATTCCCAGCTGGGACGGAGATAGATGCATACTGCTTTGTCTCCTGCATCTTTTTCTGTGCCTCCTGTTGTTGATCAAGAGCTTTGTCATGACTGCTCTTGAATACTCCGACTTTATCAACATTTGGTCCAGGTCTGTTGACGTTGATTTTTGCATCACAGGGAGTTGTATGTCCCGTTCTCTCTTTTATGTTGAGAGAATCAGTGGGGCTGAGGAGGTCTTTTTCCTTTGACATTCCCAGGAAGTTTTCTGCACCTTCCTGGTGAATGACGTTCTTGAGCTTTGCAGTCTCTCACTGCGCTGGCCTGGATCTATCGAAGTGCTTCACCTTCTTCTGGACTTCCGTCTTCTTTGAGAGTTAAGCAACTCTTATCTTGAAGCTTTGACAGATTCTTTAAGTTTGATCGGCTTCGGGAGATATCTTTCTGGATTCCATGTTCTTCTTCTGCATCTTTTGTTAGTAGAAACAAATAATACCAATTGATAGAAATAAGAAAGAACTCCGAAAAACTTTTTAGGGAAGATGCAATGCTTTACGTATATCTTCTAGCATATTTAAAGAGCTTTCTTGATGAATGGACGATCAAGATTTGTCTATTGATAAGAAGATCTACGACTAGGAGTGATTCTCGCGTCATGTCAATTTCTTGATTAGAAGATGTGAGTTAATGCGCGAGAGAGAACGGTTGAGGCGTTTTGACTTTTGCCTCGAAACTCCCATGATTCAATTCTTTGCAGAATCTTAATTAAGATTGATTAGATATGACAAGATATGAGTTGACAGAAAGACAGATTGAGTAGGTGTACTTAATGTTGTTGCAAACCTTTCAGCTGATCATTGTAGTCAGCTGATACCTCGGTTGAGTGGGTGTGCTGGGTCATCGTGGTTCCA
Organism: Agastache rugosa; assembly: GCA_031470985.1. Classification (NCBI taxonomy): domain Eukaryota; kingdom Viridiplantae; phylum Streptophyta; class Magnoliopsida; order Lamiales; family Lamiaceae; genus Agastache; species Agastache rugosa. The sequence goes on from CM062602.1 coordinate 2,524,599, forward strand.
GCTGGTTCCCCCTCAGCTGAATAATTCTTCACTTTCAGCATCTGGTTTAGCTGAATTCTTTCTCAGCTGATATCAGTGACGTTGATTCTGAATTGCAGTTGTCTGCTTGCATTCAGCTGGGTCTGCTTCCATTCAGCTGGGTCTGCTTCCATTCAGCTGGGTGAAGCATCGTCTAGGTTGAGTAGCCCAAGTAATCCGCACAGCATTTTGAATCTTGCTTCTATCAGTGGCTTTGTGAGAATATCAGCCCGCTGTATGTCTGTGTGAATTTTCTCAACAATCACCTCCTTCTTTTCTACGTGATCTCTGATGAAATGATGTCGTACGTCTACATGCTTGCATCTTGTGTGAAGTACTGGATTCTCTGAAATGGCAATCGCACTTGAGCTATCACAGAAAATTAGAACCTGTCCAGTTTTCACTTCATAGTCATCCAAATTTGATGTTTCACGGAAGAATTTGTGAGCAGCAGCTTCCAGCGGCCATATATTCTGCTTCTGTCGTGGAAGTTGCGACGCACATTTGTTTCTTTGAAAACCATGAAATCAACTTACTTTCTAAGAACTGACAAGTTCCTGAAGTTGATTTTCTATCCAACTGATCTCCAGCGAAGTCTGAGTCTGAGTATCCAGTTAGCTGTAGATTGTCTTCAGCTGGGTACCACAGCCCAACATTCTGAGTTCCTTTGAGATATTTGAGAATGTTCTTGGCTGCTTGCATGTGTGCTTCATTTGGATCAACTTGAAATCTGACACACACTCCGACTGCGAAAGAGATGTCTGGACGACTTGCTGTAAGATACAACAGGGATCCTATTATCCCTCTGTATTTGCTGGAATCAACTGACTTCCCTTCAGTTCCTGGTTCAATCTTCCAGTTGGTGTTCATTGGAATCTTTACAATTCTGCTGGATTGAACTCCATACTTGGCGATCAAGTCTTTCACGTATTTGGATTGATTTATGAAAATCCCTTCTGATGATTGCTTGACTTGAAGTCCTAGGAAGAAACTCATTTATCCCATCATGGACATTTGGAACTTCTCTGACATCATCTCTCCAAATCTTTGGCCTAAGAAGCTTGATCTTGATCCAAAGATGATGTCGTCTACGTAGATTTGAACAACCAGGATATCTTCTCCTGACTTGATGTTAAAGAGAGTTTTGTCTACTGAGCCCTTCTTGAATCCTTTGGATACGAGAAAATTTGACAGAGTGTCATACCAAGCTCGAGGTGCTTGCTTCAATCCATAAAGAGCCTTCTTTAGCTTGTAGACTTTATTTCCTTCTACTTCGAATCCTGGAGGTTGTTCAACGTAGACATCTTCTTTGATTTCTCCATTTAAGAATGCACACTTCACATCCATTTGATAGACCTTGAATTTGTGATGTGCTGCATAGGCGAGAAAGAGTCTGATTGCTTCCAATCGTGCTACTGGAGCAAATGATTCTTCGAAGTCAATTCCTTCCTGCTGAGTGTAGCCCTTGGCAACCAGTCGAGCTTTGTTTCTGATGACGACTCCCAGGGTATCTAATTTGTTCTTGAATATCCATTTGAGTCCTATGACTTTGACTTCTTGAGGTCTGTCGACCAATTCCCAGACACAATTTCTGAGGAATTCGTTCAGCTCTTCTTGCATGGCGTTTGTCCAAGGCACGCTCTTCAAAGCTTCGAGAATTGATTGAGGCTCTGGCACTTGAGCTACGTAACACGCCATTAGAGCTGTGTCTTCATCATAGTCCGTCAGTCCTAGCTCTACTGAGAGTTGAGCTGTGTCAGCTGCTTCTTGATGATCCGATGAAGCTTGAGCAGCTGAGCTTCTGGTTTTGACTTGGTCATTTGGTTCTCCAATGATTGCTGATGATGGATGATCTTCAATCCATCTTCTCCTCTTACGAATTTCTTCTTCCAATTGATTGATGCTTGACGTGGCTAAATTTCGTCTGACTTGTAGTTGCTCAGGAGTTAAATCTTGAGAGATTGGTTCTCTTTGATTTAGATTTTGAGGAGACTTCTGTAGAGGCTCAGCTGGAGATGGAGCTGGGGACTCAGCTGTGTTTGGATTTCCAGCTGATGATGTTCCCCCTTGATTTGGCGTTGAAGCTTCTTCTCGATTTCCAGCTGGTGGAGCTTCTTGGTTGATTTGAAGTTCCTCCTCTGGCTCATCATCCCAAATTAATGGTTCGGCCAGATTCCTGATTCTATTTTCTTGAGCTCTTGTCTGAATCAGTCTTGAAGATTCTCCTTCATTTCTTCGTTTGATAGACTCTCTATATTCGAAGGAGGATTCGTCAAAGGTAACATGTGGAGTTACTTCGACTATTTGAGTTCTTCTGTTGAAGACTCTGTATGCTTTACTCACAGCGGAGTAACCAAGGAATACTCCTCGGTCTGTCTTCTCGTCGAACGTCTTGAGCTGTGTCTTCCTATTGTTGAGGATGTGACATTTGGATCCGAATACCTTGAAATACCCTATGTATGGTATTCTGTTGTTCCATAGCTCATACGGTGTCTTTCCTTGCCTTGATGTGAGTAGGGAGCGATTCTGAGTGAAGCAAGCTGTGTTGATTGCTTCAGCCCAGAACTTCTTTGGAATGGCAGAGCTAGCTAGCATTGAGGTAGCTGCTTCCTTGAGAGTTCTGTTTCTTCTTTCTGCTACACCATTCTGCTGAGGTGTGCGTGCTGCAGATGTTTGGTGTTGAACTCCGTTCTTCTCGCAGTAATCATAAATAGTTTCATTCAGAAACTCCGTTCCACGATCTGATCTTATTGACATTATCTTGCACTCCTTCTGTGTTGATAATCTTTCCAGCAGGATAGGCAGCTTAGTCCTGGTTTCGCTCTTCTGGTACAAGAATGATACCCATGTGAATCTTGAGAAATCATCCACAACGACCAGAGTATATTTTCTGCCATTGAAACTTGCTGGAGTAACTGGACCAAAAAGATCCATGTGAAGAAGTTGAAGTACTCGATCGCCTGATCGAACTGGCTTGAGAGAGAATGAAATTCTTGTCTGCTTTCCTTGTTGACATGCGCTGCACATATGACTTTTGTCATATATTTGATCTAGAATTCCATTAGCAAGCTGGTTCCTAGCCAGTTTGTTGATTGTCTTGAAGTTGAGATGATTCAAATTGTCGCGTACATGCCACCGACTTTATTGCTGCTTTTTGATACAAGACAAGTCTCCGGAGGGCTGCTGTTCCAGTCAGCAAAGTACATATTTCCTTCCTTTTTCCCTCTTAGGAGTATCTGCTTGGTTTCCCTGTGCTTCACTGTGCATCCCTGTGCATCAAACTTGACAGAAAAACCGTTGTCGCAGAATTGGCTAATGGACAGCAAGTTATGTTGCAATCCTTGTACATAAGAAATATTTGGGATTATAACATTTCTAGTTTCAAATGTACCATAACCTTTGGTTAGACCTTTGGAGTTGTCACCAAATGTTACCTGTGGACCTGTACGCTCGATATACTCCTGGAGTAGATGCTTTAGGTGCGTCATGTGCTTGGAACATCCACTGTCCAAGTACCATAGCGTTCTCATCGACTCCTCAGAGATGCGTCGATTCCTTGCAACCTAAACAAAAAATTAAAATTCAGGTACCCAGTTTTAATTGGGTCCTTATGGGTTAGACAGAGATCCTTTGATGACCCAGATCTGCTTGATGACTCGAATTGGGTCATTTGATCTGATGATTCTCCCAGCTGAGTCGATATACACATTCTTTGTGTTCTTCGGTTGTTGCTGGCGGGGTCTTGATCTCCGTGTCTTCCCGTTTTGATGTCTTGATTTCTTTTGGTTTCCAGCTGTGTGCATAGTTGAGACGTTCCTTTGTCTCTGCTGTCTCATGTTATGCTGTGGCTGGAAATGATTATCCAGCTGGTACTCATGTGAGTGGTATCCAGCTGGGTATCTCTGATATCCCGGTTGATATCGTTCAACGTGTTGTTTCTGTTGCTGGTATCTGTGAAATCCAGCCTGTTGTCTTCGTTGAGGTTGAGCACGTTGCTGTCTGAGTTGGGCTTGAGGTTGTCGCACAGCTGACCTTCTTGATGCCTGCTGTGTCTTCGACGGAGCTTGAGGATGTTTCACAGCTGGTCTTCCTGACGCCTGCTGTGTCCTCAACTGTTGATGCTGAGCTGTTGGGTTTGGAGGTTCGTTTGCACATACAAACATTACCTTTGTTCCACTTGTGGAGGCAATGTTTGAGGCATCCTTTGATTCGTTGTATCCCAGTCCCGCTTTGAGTGCCGCTGGATGCTGAGCACTAATGATCTCGTCCATTGTTGACGTGGCTTTGATGAGAGCTACTATCTTCTTAGATAGTACCTCTTCGGTGCTTTTCAGCTCAATGATCTCAGCTGACTTCTTTTCCGATTCAGCTGTGACCTTTTCCACATCTTCTATCAGCTGTTTCTTCTCATAGTAGAATTCCTTCATCAGCTGATCTTGTTTCACTATTTTGTCTTTTAGTGAAACGACTTCCTGTTGGAGCTGAGTTGTATCAGCTGCGTCTGATACTTTTGTCTTTTCCAGTTCCACCTTCAGCTCGGCATTCTCATACATAATGACGTCAAGGATCTCTTGAAGCTCCTTGGAATCGTTCATTACTTTCTCTACTAGACTCCAATCAGGTAGTCCAGATTCTGAGACCTGTGTAGAGTGTTCGTGTGATGGTGAGATGTTAGATAGATTTTGAGTTCGAGACATTACCTCATCTTCATCGATGCCGTCTGTTTGTCCCATGAAGCATGTATCCCAATCAGGTTCATCATGGGCCATCAGGGCTTCTTCTTCCGAGTTTGAAAATGGCATATCATCCATTTTGTTGCACTCTGATTCTTCATCGGCGATATAAGCTCTCCTTCTGTCAGCTGCTTTAGCTTTCAGTTGGTCTTTGTCTTTCTTGGATAGCTTTGGACAATCTAGCCGGTAGTGTCCTGGTTCCTTGCAGTTGAAGCAACCCTCTTCTGTTCGTTTGTCAGCTGACTTCTCATCAGCTGCTGCGTACTTGTCTCTGTAAGTTCTTGCGAACTTCTTGTATTTGCCTTTGCTGGTGTTGAGTCTGTTGTAATTTTTGACCAGCATGGCTATTTCTTCAAGTAGATCTTCCTTGCTCATGTCCTTCTTATCCTTCTTCGATGACTCAGCTAACTGCATGTATGCGGATTTGTCAGAGTTGGCTCTGAACGCAATCTCCTTTGTTGCAGGTGTCAGCTCTCCATCATTCTGATTGCTTGAAGATTCTTTCATTGTAATCTTCAAGTTGTACTCGTTGGCTTTGAGGAGGAAGTATAATCTTTCAGTTGAAAGATCACCTAAGTCACTTCGACTTTGGTGTACCACTTTATAGGTGTTCCATTCAGCTGTGAGCGCTGAAAGAACTTTTAGATTCTTTTCTCGCTGGGTGTATTTCCCAGTTCTGATGGTTTCTATTTCCACCACAATGTTGGAGAATCTGAGTTCCATCCCTTCGATGGACTCGTTGACCAACTGCTTGAAGTTATCAAACTTCTGGCATGCAATCGTGAATTTATTCTCCTTTATCTCCTCCGACCCTTCGCATAGTTTTGCTAGGGTTTCCCACATCTCCTTTGCGGTTTCACAGTTGATGATTTTGCTGAGGTAGGCATTGGAGACCGTTGAAGATATGGTGTTCCTTGCGAAGCTGTCTAGTCCAGCATGCTTCCTTTCTTCTGAGGTGTGCTCATTCTTGGGCTTGGGAATGAGCTGATATCTTGGTTGTTCGCTATCTTGAGTTGGTACAAGCTCGTTCCCTGATTTGTAGATAATGATGGGTCCATCTGTGATGACGTCCCACATCATATCGTGATGCGCACAGAGAAAGCTCTTCAGTCTAAACTTTCATATTGCATAATCGTCTACCGAGAAGGTGGAAAGATTCCTGTTAAGATAAGAATCCATAAAAATATGCAGTATGTAACAATATGAGTTTTTCACAGAGAGGATCTGTTCAGATGACCACTGACAGATAGTCAAGAGAAATCTCTTGATACAGAAACGGTGGTCTGTTGAACCATTGCTCTGATACCAATTGATGGTCCCTGAGCTAGGTATTTGGTGAAGGGGGGGGGGGTGAATACACCAAATAGATTTTTAAATACTTTTTTTTTCAAGTTAAATCACGGAGTTGGTGAGCTCAGTTATCGATCCAGCTGAGGAGGGTCAGTTGGGTAAATAACTCAGCTGGCGGTGCGGAAAGTGGTGGTTTGAAAACTTAGCTCGGTTACTTAGAAAAACTCAGGTTGAAAAGATTAACTTTATGTTTTCAGCTTAGTCAAGTTGTGCAACTTTCAGAGAGACACAACTGTCTTTGGAGAGTAGCTGCGTGTGTAGATTTGAAAAAATATGCAATGATATGAAAGAGTTAGTACAAAACTGAATATAAAGAGAAAGTAAAGAGCACGCGAGTTTTTACGTGGTTCGGAGTAACACCTCCTACGTCCACGACCAGGTTCACTGGTAATCCACTACCACTTGGTTTCCAAGTACCAAGCAACTTCACAACTCTAACCCGAGCTGTGTTCCAACAGTTTGCGGGCACTGTCATGCCTAACCTTTCAGTTTACGGGTACTGAAAAAACCTTACACACTTGAATTTCCCGCTTCAAGCAAGCGTAACCTTGACCTAACCTTTCTAGGTAAGAGGGGTTTGGTTTGGGGTTCCAACTGTGAACGAGTTCTTACAATTAAGAACTTTAGAGTATGATGAACTCGTTCGAAATCTAGGCTTAAGATGTACAAAGAGTTTAGCCTAGGGAACAGACGAAAAACTAAGCAGTTTCTGAACTAGAAATACTTTAAGATAAAGTGTTCTTTGATCTATGTAGAACTGCTTGAGAGAGCTTTTGAAAGATTGATGATTTCAGATAATGAAAGCTTGTAGAGGGTTTTTCGTATCTGATCCTGAGGTTGAAGACGGGTTTATATTGGTAGAGATTCAAGACTAGCCGTTGGAGGAGCCGTTGGAATATTACCTACTCTTCTTAAATTCAAGATCTGCCGTTGGGCGAATCTGCACCTGTCTTCATTTGTGTCACATCCTAGGTCCTGAAGTCTAGGATGCTGATTTGGCAATCCCTCATTGGTCGAGGTATGTTGATTTCCTCTGACGCCGGGATCTTCTGCCTTTAGAGCTGGCTTTTGAATTCAGAGCTGGACTGTCTTGAAGCGAAGTCTTCAGAGATAGTTCCCTTTGTTCTGTACAGCTGGACCGGCTGTGTTTTGAACTCAGCTCGAATTCTCTTCAGCTTGATCAGGCTCTGCTAGAGGACTCAGCTGAAGGTTGACGTCTGCTGTCTTTTGCTAGCTGACTCCTGCTGAAAACACAGCTGGGTCGACTGCTGTCTTCCGCTAGCTGACTCCTGCTGTAGACACAGCTGGGTCGACTGCTGTCTTCCGCTTCCTTAACCTGTAAACCTAGAAAATCTAAAGCTCAAACAGGCGAGCTGGAAAATACTATTTAGGTTGACGCGATCATCTATTCGGTTGGAGAATCAGTTGGGTTTTGGTATCAAATCAAAACCTTATAATTTTCCCAACATTCTACTCTTAAGTTTCGAAATTTTTTGATGATGATGGTAGATGATTTTGATCTTCAATGATCATGTTAAATCCTTGATCTAGATCCCATTTCTACCTTCAAAAGAAGTTGAACCAAACTCTAACCCTAATTTATAAATATGACCGAAAGTTAGGAAGTAAATTAGGAATTTTTTATTTTAATCTCTTATGATTAATTGATGCTAGATTTGAGCTTGTGTGATGTTTGTGAGCATGATTATGCATGAATTGTATGAAAGTGGACATCACTTGTTGAGGAAGCATGAAACTCAAAAATTTAGGGTTCTAGAATTTGGAAATTTTTTATCTTGATTTTATTTGATGAATTGATGAAGGAATTCAACTTATGGTGATTAATTAAGCATGTTTTGATTTTATGAGAATTTTTGAAGCTTAATTACTTAATTTCCAAAAATTAAAGTTTATAAAAATTTAGAGCTTTTTGATTTAATTATGTAATTGGTTAATTAATGTTATAATTAACCTCTTTAATTTTATTTAAGCATGTTATAAGTTGATTGGAGAGAAATTAATCACCTATGCCTAAATTTTTGCAAAAAGTCGAAAGTTTTAGAAGTTGGATAGTAATTTTTCTTCAATTAATTTGGGTAATTAAGTTATAAATGAAGTTTATAATTTAATTGAGTATGAATGGAAATGATTAGAATAAAATTGGACAATTAATCCTAAATCTATGAAAGGGCCGAAAACTTCTAAGGGAGTAAGTGAATGATTTGATTTTTAATTAAGAAATTGAATTCTATGATAAAAATTAAATATCGTAGGATTTCTCGGAATTTTAATACGAAGTTTTGAGAATTTTCTATTTTCAGACTATTTTTCTAAGTCGAAGATTTTACGTATGCATGAGCTCGATTAATGATTTGATTGTGTAATTATGTTTATTATGGAATAGTAAGTGTGTCGAATTAATTTGAGAATTTTTGGAATTTGTTTGATAAGTTGAGCATGTTTCAAGTATGATGATATGAATAGTAAATGATAAGCTTATATGACTAATGATGTGCTTATATAATTGTTGATGATTTTATGAGCTTGTGATGGATTTGATAATTGATTAAAAGTTAAGTATATGTTGAGCATGTTGTGATAAGAAAATGTTGAGCATGTTTAAGCATATGATGAGTATTATGTCGTGAATGATATGTGATATGTTTATTTGAGTAAGTTAATTTATTAAGATTATGTTGGTTAACTAGTTGTATTATGAAGTTAAGTATAAGGTTAAGAAGTAAGAAGGAAGGTTAAGTAAGTTAAGTAAGTTAAGTAAGTTAAGTATAATAAGAATGTTAAGTATAAGAAGAAGAGCCCTAGAATTCTAAGTTGTGATAGTAACTTAGAAATGTCAAAAAGACATCTCTTTATCCCTTGTTATCCCTTTCTCGCTCTTATGTTTAAACCTGAAATTTAATTAAGGCTCGAGCGGGAACGTGAAGTAAAAGGGAATCGAGAAGAGAAAGAGTAAGTAAAGGAAGCGATGAGTAAGGTGAGCTTTATAAACCAAAGAAATGATGAATGTGATTATATGATTATATATGTGATGTTTTTAAAATGATTGACTTGCTAAATGTTTGAAGTTTTTGTATGATACCATCTACTGAAGGAAAGACGAATCCGGTCCTGCACAAGGCAGGATAGTGTGGTGATCGTTCGCCTTCCTTAGGGTGGGCCGGTCACAGTGTTTGAGAAGGAGGCCTACTTCTCAACACTACTATTTATAAGATAGTAGATTTGGTTCATACATGATAAAAGTATATGATTCGCGAATCACCAATATTGAAAGAAAATATTTGAGCATGCACAGGTTTGTTTTATGAAAGTTTACTTGTGTTATGCTTTATGGTAAGTTCATCATATAGCTCTAAGTAGCAGATTTCAATTTATTTTCGGCATGTGTCCACTGAGTACGAAGTACTCAGCCCTGCGTGTTATTTATAAAATGTGCAGGTTTGCTCGGATGTAGATGGAAGTGTGCCTGGACGGACTTTTATTGGCTAAACTCTTCTTGAAAGATATTTAAGCTAGAGTTGATTATATGTCTCCATACATGTAACCTGATTATGTCTTCCGCTGCAACGCTCTAAAATTTGTTTGATTTTGATGTTATTATGTTTCTTATGATATGATTATCTGGAACTTGTTACCTGACTGTCGTACTTTGATACGAGATGGTGTAGTCTCTTGACCATCTTCGTTGATCTTTTGATGGATCTTGAAAGTTAGCTTTCGTTTCTAAGTAATTGATGATTGTTGTTTGATGTTTGACTGATTCCGTTTATTTAAAAAGCATTATTATTGTGAGCATTGTTCCGAGTTCTCATTTCATCATCATTGGTTACTCCTTTAGTTAATCATAAATTGTATTCGTCGCGGGTCCTAACGACTTAGTCATCTTCATTCTAAGTCGGGTTGCGACAGTACACCTTGTTTACTTCTACTTCAAAACCAGGTGGTTGTTCAACGTCGACATCTTCTTTGATTTCTCTATTCAGAAATGCACACGTCACATCCATTTGATACACTTTAAATTTGTGATGTGCTGCAATGCGAGAAATAATCAGATTGTTTCCAATCTTGCTACTGGAGCAAATGATTCTTAAAAATCTGTTAGGTTTAAGATGTCCTTGTTACTTTGACTGTTGGTAACATTTGTTACCAACATGTCTGGAGCCAGATTAAACTTCATATTAATTAATTAATTAATTGTATAATATATGCTTTTCTTATTGTATTCTTTTGCACGTTTTATGTGCAGATTGTTTAGTCGTTATTTGTGTCATTTTTAGGTATTTTGTTCACCGTATTTTTGTGCGTGCATTTGTGTTTCCCATCTATTTTTCTCGTATTTGAATGTATTTTGTTCTTTTTGGTTTTTCCTGTCATTTGTGTTAGATTTCGATGTTTGTAGTTGGAATGTGCTGCAAGAGAAGGGTTTTTAGAGTCGAGAAGAAAACCAACGGGCATCAGAACGTGAGCGCGCGCGAAGAAGAGAAAGCCAGCGGTCGCCGGATTTGAGCGGCCGCTGGAGGTGCTGTTCGGTGATTCCTTCCCAGCCGGCGCTGGAAGTCAGCCGGCGGTGGAAACCAGCCGGCGCTGGTTTTGTGCGCAGCAGCATGTTCAGCGGACGCTATTTTTCTGGTGAGCGCTGGACTGGAGTAACGGCTGTACGCGATTTAAAGGTGTTCAGCTAGGGTTTTCGAGGTCATTCACGCTTGGAAGGCAGCTGTATAATTATTCTTTTCCTGTTTTCGTTTCATACACGCTCTGCTGCTGGTTTGGATGATTCACGCTGGATAGCAGCAGCTCTTCAACGACAGCAGTAGGAGATACTTTTTTTGGGTCGACAACAGCAGCTTCTAGATCACTTTTTGGACAGTGGACAGCAGCAGCTCACGAGCAGCAGCAGCACACTTTCATCCGCTTATTTTCTATTTCATTTCTTTTCTTTTAGATTGTCTTGAAATAGAATGATCATCATCAAGGATTATATCCATTTTATTGTAAGGATTTCTCCACCGTTATTTCTTGCAATTTAATCGATGAATTCTTGTAATTGTTGTCGGATGAATTGTGCGATGTTGAGCTAATTCTTTAATTAGGGTTTAGATATTTGAATCGTGTTTGAACCATGCTTGTTAATTATTAATTCCTCCGTTGATCGAATTGATTTTATTATATTGAATAATTATTCGTTATTTGATATTGCTAAGTGATAGATGAGATCGATAGATGATTCTATTGCTCGATCGTGATTCTTTCAACATTAGATTGACCGGAAACGCATGTCTAATAATTAGTCGTGATCGTGTAATTTAGTCTTTAGGGTTTAACGGATTGAAGCGAAAGTAATTGATATTGACCCTATGTTGAAGTTGATTACGCATGATTGATTATTGGAATTGATTAGAAACAAGCTAGGTGAGAATTCGAGGAGAAGATTCTAAATCCTAATATATTTATCCTATTTCATTGTCCAATTTATTTATTCGTTTGTTGTTTTGATTTCATTTGTTAGTTTAATATTTAATCTCCCAAAATCTTGGTTTAGAATGTTTAGGATTATTTTCTGTTCTGTGTAAATAATACGAGTTGCATTAGCCCTGTTGAGCCTTCCTTGAGAATACGACTTGGGTTAGCTTGACGCCCTACATTGACCTCATTCTCTTGCGGGTCAATTCTAGGTGTTTAGAGTTGAAACAAAATTTGGCGCTGTTATCGGGAAAGGCTTTAGGCAAATTGTTCTTGTGTTATTTTCTTTTTCCGTGTTTATTTTTGTAATTATTTTTATTTTTGTTATTCTTATTTCTCCCCCAGGTGCGCTTGATCGGTTTTGTATTTTTGTTTGCGCAGTGATTAGCGAAACTGGAGGATGATATGTGGGATTTCACCTATCCTGAGATAGAGAAAAATCCGAGCTATCATTACACGGAAAGTTCGGCAATTTATAGTGGAAAACATGGGCACGAAGCTAACATGTGCCAAGAATTTGGTTGGGTTTCCAATCCGTATTTTGGTTGGAATGAAAGTGCCCCGTATCCGAATTCACTACAACATCCACCTCGAGAACCTTCTTTAGAAGATACACTCCAATCTTTCATCCAGTCGACCACACAAAGATTTGAGTCTGTTGATGCATCCATTGCACGCATTGAGACTTGTGTTGGAGAGTTGGTTGACATTGTGGGCAAATTAGTGCAACATAATAGAGAGGAAGAGCTGATTATAGAAGAGGATGAGTACGAGCATGAGTACGATGCAATGAGTAGTGGAGTGGATATCTTGGAGGAAGTCACAGAGTGGTTTGAGGAGCTGTCTATGGCTATAACAAACACACTTTGTGACGCTTTGAATTGTGAAGTTTCTAAACCCTTAACTCCAGTTAATCAGTATTTCCATTATATTATTACTTTGGATACTTTCTTTCGTGTTTCATGGCAGGATTATATATGTGGAAGAGAGGTGAAGCTGGCCCACGCTGCCAATTTAAGTGTGAAGGGAGATTTCACACGGGAAAATAGGACAATCTTAGTCCTATTAATTATTTCAGGTCCGACATACGTGGAAGATGAAGATGAGCTAATCCAAGTAATGGAATGGCTCAAGCTTGAAAAAGAATTCGGATAACACCGGCTTAGTCGGGCTGGCGATTTAAAAACTAGCGCTGGGTGGGAGGCAACCCACGAATTTAATTGCTTTATTTTTATTTTTGTTATTTTTGTTCTTTTCTGTTTTGTTTAAGGTGTTTTGTTTTGTTCTTTTCTGTTTTGTTTTAGGAGGCCGACAAACCCCGATTTGAGGTAGATCAAGCAAAATGGAAAGAACCACAAGTACCACACAAGCCGATAAATCAGGGTAGAGAAGTTCTTTCTCTTTCATATTTTCTGTGCAATGAGGACATTGCTTGCTTTAAGTGTGGAGGGGGAAATGTTTATATTGCTTGTGTGGGATGCATGATTATTGCGAATTTTAAATGTTTGCTTGTTCTGGCTTATTTGTGAGTCCTTCTTGTTGCGCCAAATATGACTTAATTGAGGTTAATTTTATGCAAGTGAATTATGTGATATTGACTTTACTGGATTGAATTATTTTATAATGTCGGATTGATATGTTTTGGGACTTAGTTTTATTGGTTGAATTGTGATATGAGACGTGTTTATGAGAATTAGATTGAGGTAATTTGTCTGACTGAAGTTTGAGGGAGTTTTAACATTGTGACTGTTTAAATACTTGTTTCTTGAAATAATAATAATAAAAAAATGTTGAGAAAAGAGAAAATTTAAAAAAACAAACTTGTGCTAAAATTCGATGGAATTTGAATTATGCTCTTTATTACAAAATGATAAATGTGCATGGGAAACCACGTTAGGGAGTTTGGATTCCTCCAAAATTATATGTTGGGAAAATTAATAGAGTTTTGAAGTGATACCAAAACCCAGCTGACCCCAACAGAGTAGATGATTGCACAAGCCCAAGTGTTTTTCCAGCTCACCTGTTTGAGCCTATAGAGTTTCTAAGTTTACAGGTGGTCGCTGAAGACAGCAGAAGACCTAGCTGAGTACTCAGCAGGGTAAGCCAAGTCGAGTGATCAGCAACGTTATCCAGATTCAAGACGATCAAGTTCTTCCAGACACAGCTGTAGGAAAGACCCAGCTTGTGTGGCAACTCAGCTCAAACGTCAAGACCCAGCAGAGTTCAAGACTCAGCTCAGCGTCAAAGATCCAGCAGAGTTCAAGACAGCTCAGAGTCACCAGCACAGCAGAGTCGAAATCAACTTGAGATAAAGTCAGATCTGACCTGGACCATCAGGATCTCGACACCTCAGCACCTAGAAATCAGACCTAGGATTGCTTTTCGAGGAAATCAAGGAAGAAGACAAGACCAACTTGTCAGAAGTTAGGTAGAGATTCAGAACGGCTCTTTCCAACGGCTAGTCCTAATCTCTCCCTATAAATATGAGTCTTCTTCATCATTAGAAAGAGAGAGGTGACAGAGATGTGACGAGAGAGAAAATACAAAACGAGAGATCAACATACTACATTGAAAGAAGTCTAACCAAAGATCAAGAGATCTTTCAAAAAAGCTTCAAGATCCAGCAGCCTTCATACTTATGAGTTCTTATTCATTCTCAGGCTGCTGAAGCTCTCTCCCACTAGTATCTAGACATATAATCCTTCCCATCTTAAGCCTAGTTTGAACGAGTTTATCACACTCAGTGTTCTTCATTGTAAGAACTCGTTCATAGTTGGAAACCCCAAACTCAAACCAATAAAAGGTTAGGTAAAGGTACGCTTGCTCGAAGCACGTAATTCGAGTGTTGGTTCTGTAGTACCCGTAAACTACAGGTTAGGCTTCAGCTGTGCCCGTAAACAGACTGGTTACGTTTCGATACAGTACGCGTAAACTTGTATCCAGCTTGAGGAACTAAGCTGCAACGCTTGCTGACTGCGCGAAAAGTCAGTGGTATCCTTAGTGGATTATCAGAGGTTTCTGGTCGTGGACGTAGGAGTAGTTTCTTCGAACCACGTTAAGTTGCTTTGTTCTTTCCTGCTTTATTTATGCATCCAACTAACCTTTCACAAGCATATTTCAAGTTGCATAAACTGACTAATTGAAAAGAGAAACATAGCTTTGCAATATATTTGAAGTATCAGACGGACTTTCCAAAAACCCACCACATTCCGCACACAGCCAGCTGTGTTGATCAAGCTGCCTTCCAGCTGGATCGAACACAGCCAGCTCACTCAAAAGAGTTTTAATTGGAAAAGTTTTTAACCTTGGTGTATTCACCCCCCCCTCTACACCAAGGTATCCGTCTTGGGACCATCAATTGGTATCAGAGCAGTGGTTCAAAAGATCACTTTATCTGTGTCAAGTCAGCCTCTTTGCTGATAGTGGTCACCTGAACAGATCCTTCAAAGTTTCAAAATTTTTAAAAAAAAAATCATTATATTGCATACTGTCATGGAATCTTCCCTGTGCAGGAATCTTCCGACATTCTCTGTCGATGATTATCAGATCTGGATGTTCCGACTCAAAAGCTTTCTGAGTGCGCATCACGACATGATGTGGGATGTTATCACTGACGGACCCATCATCATCATGAAATCAGAAAGACAAGCAGAAACCTTACCTGGAGCTGAACCAGTACTCCGGCAAGTTGTGAAGCCCAAAAGGGAGTACTCTCCAGAAGAAAGAAGACAAGCTGGATTGGACAGCTACGCTCGCAACGTCATCTCCTCAACGGTGACGGACGCTTATCTCAGCAAGATCATCAACTGCGAGACAGCTAAGGAGATGTGGGACACTCTAGCCAAGCTGTGTGAAGGCTCAGAGGAAATTCAAGAGAACAAGTTCTCAGTTGCATGCCAGAAATTCAACAATTTCAAGCAACTCCCCTATGAGTCCATTGATCAAATGGAGCTCAGATTCTCCAACCTCGTCATCGAGATCGAGACGATCCGAACTGGGAAATATACAGTTCGAGATAAGAACTTGAAAGTTCTTGCAGCTCTCTCCTCAGAATGGTGTACATACAAGGTGGTTCACCAAAGCAGAACTGATCTTGGCAGCATGGAGACGGAAAAATTGTTCTCCATCTTGAAGGCCAACGAATTTGATCTGGGGATCACAAGCAGAGATTCATCCAGCCGAATGAATGAAGCAGAGCTGAGGATCAAGCCAAGAAAAGAAGCTCAATCAGCTCAGCTTGGAAGGACCAACAAGGAGCACAGAAAGATGAGAAAAGAAGAAGACCGTCGTGGTAACAGCTGGATTCTGTGTCCAAACTGACCGGTTTGCGTCTCATGCATTTATTGCTCTGAGGAATATAATTTTTAAGTTCAATCAATTTGAATTCTAATGTTAAGCGGACATATATTCCTTAGTTAAATTATTTGATAAGTTTCCTTTCCCGTCGCATTAATTATAAAGTCTGCACAGTACTGTAGCACGGTAGTATTGAGGCAAAACGTCAAACGTTTGAACTGCCTCACGCGCGGTTGTAATACACTCGCCGAAAGCACGTCAGTAAAACGTGATGAGTGAATATCTCCCAGTCGTTGATCAGAATATCAACTGATTCAATCTCAACCGTTGATCCTTTATGGCAGTTGATATATATGGAAAAGATACGCAGATTCTTTCTTCCTTCATCTTTATCTCTGCAAATTTCAAATCTTCAAATCCTCTATCTATTTTCTGCAAGTTCTTCGCACGATCAAAATCAACAGATTGCAGAAATGGCACCCAAGAAATCAACCGCAGGGATGAACCAGTTTGAAGCTCTAATGACAAAGCTATCTTTTGAGAATGTTCTGTCCACCTCCAACCTCCATGTTTCAGAACTAAAAGAGATGGTGGATCTGGTTACAGACTCCGGTCTCTTGCTATGGGCAACCTCCATACCCAAGCTTATGCTGAAGAGAGATGCTGCCCTCTTCTACCTCAACATCATTGATGAAGACGGCTTCTACTCATCTTCATTTGACATGATCGTCAAAGGCGCAGACGGAAAGTTTGATTCAGCAACCGTCAATATCAAACTCAACAAGATGCTACGAAAGGTGTTCAACCTACCCAGAGAAGGAGGATTCATCCCAGACGATTATAGCCGTGAAGAAGTGGATGAATTCCTCAGTCAAGAGATGCTTATCTCTCCAGAGCCATATAGAGCGAGCATGTCAAAGCTCCTTCTCAAGCCAAAGTACAGGCTGCTGCTGGATATTACGCAAAAGTGCATCTTAGGGATAGCTGGATCTCAAGGAGAGATCAGCATTCCAAAGCTCAAGCCGATGATTTCCATGATCAAAGGCGCAAACGTCAACTGGTTTGATTTCTTACTCAACCGACTAGTCAAGGAGTCAGAGAAGATCAAGTTTAACTCCACCAGGACGATGTATTCAACTTCAGAGCCACTGTATCTATGCTCTAAGATTTCTTTCTTGATAGAGCAAGCTGTGAAAGGGCACACAGTAAAGTGGGCTGATTCAGAACCGTTTCCAAAAACGAAGATTCTCTTCCAGAGAATTAGTCAAATCAATGATCTTCTGAAGAAGCAGCCTGCTGTGAACAAAGGCAAGAAGCAGCTGGAAGGAACAGAGGCAGAAGCTCCAGCTGAAAAGAAACAAAGGAAAAGGAAGCCAGCTGACCTCAAACCAACTGGAGGCCCAGCTGAAAAGAAAAGGAAAGCAAGTGTCATTCCACCATCCTCTGAAGAAACTCCAAGTCAAGCAATGGTGATTCTCTCCCCACAGCCAGTGTCGGCCTTCAATCAATACGGATCAAACATTCTGGCTGAGATGGGATTGAATGATGGATCGTCATCCAGCTCAGAGGACAAGCTGGATAATCCAAAAGGCTCACCCCAGCCCTCACCGCCTCACAGCTCTCCACCCAAACAGCCTTCTCCTCCACCCAGCTCTCCAACCAAAGAGCCATCTCCTGTAAGAGAGCAGGCAGATATTCGACTGGCTGAAGCTCCTTCACAGCCAGCTGACACCCAAGCTGAACCCACTACCACTAATCCCAGCTCACCCCCAAATCAGCCATCACCCAAAGCTCAAACAGCCACGCAGTTAGCTGATGATTCTTCACAGCCTAATGTGAACCCATTTGAACCAGTTCCTCAAATCTCCACAGAATCAGAGGAGAGTGATTCTACTGCCTCTCCATCACTCAACTCCACTGGCTCAGCCTTCATGGAAGCCATGTACGAGAACTTGCGCATTGCAGGGATCAAGAGTGCTCTAATTCAGTATCCAATCTTGGTGCACCTGCCTATCGCCCTCACCAAAGTCGGAGATCTAAAGTTCTATCTTGCCACCAAAATGGCGACTTGGTACCAAAATGAGCAGCTAATAGAAACCTTCTCTTATGAGAAGTTGAAGACAGATGAAGCATGCCTTGAACACACTTTTGGCTTTGGAAGTCTGGAGGATGCATACTTGCATCAGGATGAGCTCATTAAAGGTATCATCGAAGTATCTCAGAGGTACCCCAAACCGCACCCAGCAAATGTCTGGGAGTCAGCCAACAAGTTTCTTACAGCAGCGGGATGGGAGACACCTTCTGGAGCTGACAATTCCAAAGAAGTCTCAGCTGAGATTACCAAGGAAGCTATACCAGAAAACACAGCTGAGGTAATGATCATTGAGGAACCAGCTGATGCAGCAGCTGAACCAGAGACAGCAGCCCCACCAAGTCCAATTGTCGATGACACTCGCGCACTGGTCGAGTTCGAGGCAGACAAACCCAGTCATGTTGAATCCGGAACCCAAACGGAGTCCAGCACTGAATTCTCTCCTGCTCTTCAGAAACAAATCCAGGAATACGTCGAAAGGGCATTTCTTATGGAAAATATGAAAAATCAAGCTGACCTTCTTCTTCGGTGTACAGCTATTGAAATGCAGGCAGATACTCAAGGGAGGACTATCGATGAAATGCAGAAGTCCATCTACACCCTTGATAAGGACACCGATCGGAATCTCAAGCAGTCCCTCGTTACTCAAGATCTCGAACTCAGAAATCATTTAGAGAAGAGGGTTCCTGAGATATTAACAAGACTTCAAGCTCCACTGGTCGACGACATAGCAAATCTTTCAAGCCAGCTGGAAGCTCTCAAAAAGTCCACTCTCTCCAACAGCTCTGACATCCGCCAACTCTTCAACTTATACAAAGATCTGGATGCTCAATTCAGAGCTGGAAGCAGCAGCACTGCTCAGCTGAACATTATCACAGCTGACAACTCAGCCAAGATCGCTGATGTGGAACTGCTCTCGCCAAGCTCAACGCAACAGTCGCTGACCTCTCTGCCTCCCTTATTGATAATGCCTAAAAGGGGGAAGATCAGAATGAAGCTGGAAAAACAATGGAGAGGAAAGCTGCAGCTCAGGGGGAACCTGTGCAGACAAATCAGTCGGAAATCGATGATTTCGCCAAAGAGCTGGATGACGAAGAGCCAGAGCCAACTAAAGCAGCCAAAGCAGTCAAAGAGACATGGAGAGAGAAAATGGTTGCTCTTGACAAAGCATGTGGACATAAGCCAGAAGAATACAAGGACTATCACTGGCTGTGTAACTTCCACAACGAGCAAAGAAGAGAAATGCAAGAGCTGGATAAGATTATCAAGAGGAAAGCCGATTCGCTCAAGCCTGCTGAGAAAAAGCAAAAGAAGAAAAGGCAGAGCTACAGGCAAGCTAGAAAGAATCAAGTCCAAGCAGCCTCAACTGACAAGAAGAACCCAGATGATATCAATGAAAACTGGGAATGATGCAAATCAGAATTCATCAAAGAATTCTACTACTTGAATCAGTACAAAGGCATGGATCCAGAAACTGCGTTCCAGGATTATCTCCTCGAACTTCACGAGACAGATCCAATGATGGCAAGATCAATTGCCCTATATGCCAAAAGAAACAACATCCAGCTGAAGGCTCCAAAAGTCAAGCGATTGAAGCCTCCTTCTCTAGCTGGAACAAACCTTCCTGACAAGGTCCAAATTATCAAAGAAATTCATCACTGGGCTGGAGAAAGAGGAATTTCCAAATCGAAGAATCAAGCAGAATGGAAGGAGCTGGAAGAGTTCATCTTCAACAGATATGGTCTCAAGACTGACCATCAGATTGATGAACAAAGGAAGCAGCAAATCTGAAGACCCAGCCAACTGGGAATTATCTTTTGAACTTTTGTAATTAGAAAGTTGTAAAATCTCTTCGTATTAATGAAAAGTTCGTTTTATCAAAATCAACCTGAAGACAATCTCTCTTTGTCCAGGCTCTGAATATATGTTTACCTGCTGTGAATGTTTAATCCTTTGAAACCCCGTTTCCTGTTAAGGGGGAAGCAATTTTGTTTTTCCATCTTGGGGTTTTGGCATCATCAAAAAGGGGGAAATTGTTGGGAAAATTAATAGAGTTTTGAAGTGATACCAAAACCCAGCTGACCCCAACAGAGTAGATGATTGCACAAGCCCAAGTGTTTTTCCAGCTCACCTGTTTGAGCCTATAGAGTTTCTAAGTTTACAGGTGGTCGCTGAAGACAGCAGAAGACCCAGCTGAGTACTCAGCACGGTAAGCCAAGTCGAGTGATCAGCAACGTTATCCAGATTCAAGACGATCAAGTTCTTCCAGACACAGCTGTAGGAAAGACCCAGCTTGTGTGGCAACTCAGCTCAAACATCAAGACCCAGCAGAGTTCAAGACTCAGCACAGCGTCAAAGATCCAGCAGAGTTCAAGACAGCTCAGAGTCACCAGCATAGCAGAGTCGAAATCAACTTGAGATAAAGTCAGATCTGACCTAAACCATCATGATCTCGACACCTCAGCACCTAGAAGTCAGACCTAGGATTGCTTTTCGAGGAAATCAAGGAAGAAGACAAGACCAACTTGTCAGAAGTTAGGTAGAGATTCAGAACGGCTCTTTCCAACGGCTAGTCCTAATCTCTCCCTATAAATATGAGTCTTCTTCATCATCAGAAAGAGTGAGGTGACGAGAGAGGTGACGAGAGAGAAAATACAAAACGAGAGATCAACATACTACATTGAAAGAAGTCTAACCAAAGATCAAGAGATCTTTCAGAAAAGCTTCAAGATCCAGCAGCCTTCATACTTATGAGTTCTTATTCATTCTCAGGCTGCTGAAGCTCTCTCCCACTAGTATCTAGGCATATAATCCTTCCCATCTTAAGCCTAGTTTGAACGAGTTTATCACACTCGGTGTTCTTCATTGTAAGAACTCGTTCATAGTTGGAAACCCCAAACCCAAACCAATAAAAGGTTAGGTAAAGGTACGCTTGCTCGAAGCGCATAATTTGAGTGTTGGTTCTGTAGTACCCGTAAACTACAGGTTAGGCTTCAGCTGTGCCCGTAAACAGACTGGTTACATTTCGATACAGTACGCGTAAACTTGTATCCAGCTTGAGGAACTAAGCTGCAACGCTTGCTGACTGCGCGAAAAGTCAGTGGTATCCTTAGTGGATTACCAGAGGTTTCTGGTCGTGGACGTAGGAGTACTTTTTCCGAATCACGTTAAGTTGCTTTGTTCTTTCCTGCTTTATTTATGCATCCAGCTAACCTTTCACAAGCATATTTCAAGTTGCATAAACTGACTAAGTGAAAAGAGAAACATAGCTTTGCAATATATTTGAAGTATCAGACGGACTTTCCAAAAACCCACCACATTCCGCACACAGCCAGCTGTGTTGATCAAGCTGCCTTCCAGCTGGATCGAACACAGCCAGCTCACTCAAAAGAGTTTTAATTGGAAAAGTTTTTAACCTTGGTGTATTCACCCCCCCCCCATGTACACCAAGGTATCCGTCTTGGGACCATCATTATACATAACGAATATTGTTCAAAGTTCCATTTCAAATTTCACAGTACTAAGAAAAATGTTGAAACTTGTTGGTAAAAGCGGTCACATTAGTTAATAACCTTGGTGTATTCACCCCCTCTCTACACCAAGGTATCCGTCTTGGGACCATCATTATACATAACGAATATTGTTCAAAGTTCCATTTCAAATTTCACAGTACTAAGAAAAATGTTGAAACTTGTTGGTAAAAGCGGTCACATTAGTTAAATCACTTCTAATGGGGAGTCAGATCTGATCCGATTGATAATTTGCATGGACGGGAAACATATTGTAGTTCAATTCAATTTTTTTTTCTCTTTGTCCTGATGGTTATCTTTTGTACATTGTTGAAAAATTTGGAGGCAAAATTTGGGATAACCAATAGATAAGTGGAAATTAATAGTTGGCCACCAATTTTATTTGTAGAAATTCTGGCCAACTTTTGGAAATTTGGACCAATTTGCCCTTGGATCCACTATTAACCATCCATCTACACATTTCATTTTTCATTTTTCAAATTTCAGATTCTGTGTTCTGCAAAATATTCTCTCTCTAGAAATTCTATTTTTCTTCATTTCTTCCGTCGCCGCCGTCGTACTTTCATTTTGCCGTCGCCGCCGTCGTACTTTCATTCCGCCGCGTCATCGTACTTTCATTCCCTTCGGCCGCCCCGCCTTCGTACTTCCAGTCCAGTCCGCTGCACCGTCTTGAACTTTTACATTCTGCCGGCCATATTCCAGATCTGCCACCGCACCAGATCCGTCCATATTCACAGCTTTCTCTCCGGAATCCATGGCGTCACATTCCAGATCTAATGTCATGGATGGTGTTCGTCTTTGGTCAACAGCATCCCGGTATGCCTTGGCATACCTGGTACGAATGCAACTTATTCGTACCAGGTGTGCCAAGGCATACCGCGTTTAAACTTGGCACACCTGGTACGAATGGTGTGTATCCGTACTAGGTGTACCAAGTCTAGGCGCGGTATGCCTTGGCACACCTGGTATGAATACGTTGCATTCAGGTGTGCCAAGGCATATCGCGCCTAGACTTGGCACACCTGGTACGAATGGTGTGTATTCGTACCAGGTGTTCCAAGTCTAGGCGCGGTATGCCTTGGCACACCTGGTACGAATACGTTAGATTCAGGTGTGCCAAGGCATATCGCGCCTAGACTTGGCACACCTGGTACGAATGGTGTGTATTCGTACCAGGTGTTCCAAGTCTAGGTGCGGTATGCCTTGGCACATCTGGTACAAATACATTGCATTCGTACCAGGTGTGCCAAGTCGCGACGCGCAGTGACGTGAAAAATGCAGGTGGAATACATATGCACGAAGATGACGGTAAGATCTGGAAAATACGACAAGAACATGACATACTAGATCTAGAAAACTCAATTAAAATTAATAACTAAATTCAAAGTTGATATCTTAGATTAAAAATCATCAATCTACAATACAACCATCAAACAAGCAAATTTCCAAAATACAAGATACATTATTACGATCAAAGCTAAATTACAACCATAAAACCAACAACCTACAATACACCATCAAAGAGTAAATTTTCAGATGGAGATGATATGATGACCGGAGAAGAAAGCCGCAAAATAGAGAAAAGTTGCATCGACGCCGGAGAGATTGGCCATGCTGAATTTCTTAAGATCTGCCGAGTTGTGACTGATAGAAGAGAGAGAAAGAAGAGAGTCGATAATACACAGATCTGCCGGAGAAGACGACCGCAGAAAGCTGCCCATGCCGGAGAATACAGATCTGTAGTTGAGAGAGAGAATCGTGAGAGAGAGAATACAGATCTGTAGAAGACAGAGAGAGAGAGGGAGTACACTGATCCAGATCTGGATCTGGATCTTAAACAAGAGAGAGGTGAAATTAAGGGTATTTTGGTCTCTTTACCTCAAAGTTGGCCAGAATTTCTACAAATAAAGTGGATGGACAACTATTATTATTCACTAACTTGAAATGACATTCCATACAATTAACTCAAAAATTTGCCAGTTAGTCAGAATTGCATTAATAAGCTTGCATGAATTTTTTTTTCTTTTTTCCTCTGTTTTGTTGGTTTGATGTTTGCTTGAGGACAAGCAAAGGTTTAAGTGTGGAGGGTTTGTTTAGTCGTTATTTGTGTCATTTTTAGGTATTTTGTTTGTCGTTTTTGTGTGCGTGAGTTTGTGTTTAGCGTTTTTATTTCTCGTATTTTGTTTTATTTTGTTCTTTTTGGTGTCGCATGTCCTAAGTGCAGGTTCTTGAGCTTTTAGTGGAAAATATCATGCAAATTGCGAATGAAACTCAAGAAGAACAGCAGCTCGTCAAGGTGGAACCAATGGTTGACCGTGTCGCCCCTTGTTTCCGGCGGAAACACATTGTCGTACCATGCCAACGCATCGCCGCCCAAATTCTCCACCGCAAGCAGAGCCTCCTTCAGCTTCTCCACCACAAACTTCATCACGTCCTTCACCCCCATCTCTCTCTCTCTCTCTCTCTCTCTCTATAGCCACTGATGAGTGTTTTGGGGGATTTGCATATAAATCAGTTGGAAATATATGTTTCAAGAATGAGTCGATCATACATGGGGGCCCACGGTTGAGGAAAGGATTTGACTAAATACACTACTAATTTTGGTTACGCAATCCCACTTATGAAGGCAGTCGTCACTGTTAGTTTTCATTCTTATTCTTCTTCGACGAGGAAGAACAGCAGCGATAGCCATAGCTCGACACGAAGAACAGCAGCGGTAGCAGCTCTACCACAGCTGGAGAAGAACGGCAGCCGTAGCTCGATGAGAAAGAACAGCAGCGGCAGCAGCAAAACGATGGACAACAGCAGCGAAGAACCACAGCAACAGCATGCACGAACAGCTGGAGGAGAAGTCGAACCTGGATAGCAGCATCTCACGAGCAGCAGCAGCAGTAGCAGTCTTCGATTCTTCTTCTTCGACGGCAACTTCACGCACAGCAGCAGGAGCAGCAAACCCAACGGCCGCTAGATTCCAGCCGGCGCTGGAATCCGGCAGCCAGCGCTCGCTGGGTAGCACCTTCGTAGATCATGTTCCAGCGAGCAGTGGGTTCGAGCGAGCGCTAGGCGTCGACTAGTAACGGCTGTGCGCGATGTAATAAGTAGCAGCTAGGGTTTTCTTGAAGATTTTTCTTCACTTCGACAGCAACAACACACAGTAGCAGCGCACTCTTCTCTTTCCTTTTCTTTTCCTTTTCATTTCTTTTCTTTTGGCTAGCTAGAATTAACGAGAATCATCGTCCGAGGATTGCATCCGATTGATTGTAAGAATTTCTTCACCGTTTATTTCTTGTGATTTAATCGATTAATTCTTGTGATTATTATTTGATGAATTATTCTATGCTTAGCTAATTCTTTGTTTAGGGTTTAGTGATTCGAATCATTTTCGATCCGTGCTTGTTCAATGATTAATTCCCCGTTGATTGAATTGATTTTCATTATATTGGATAATTGATCTCTATTCGATATTTCAAAGTAGTAGATGAGATCGATGGATAATTCTACTGATCGACTGTGGTTCTTTCAACATTACATTGACCGGAAACGCATGTCTAAATTATTAGTTTTGATCGTATAATTTAGTCTTTAGGATTTATCGGATTGACGCGAAAGCTATTGACGTTAGCCCTATGTTGAAGTTGATTATACGTGATTAATTAATAGAATTAATTTGTAACAAGCTCGGTGAGAAATCGAGACGAAGAATCTAATCCCTAACACTTTCTTTCTTCTTGTTTTTCTTGTTATGTTTCTATTCATTTTATTATTCTGTTGATTAGTTTAGTTCTTGTTCTCTGAATTCTTGGTTTAGAATGTTTAGGATTCTTTATTTATTTTCTGTGTGAATAATACAAGCGACATTAGCCCTGTTGAGCCTTCCTTGAGAATACGACTTGGGTCAGCTTGTCGCCCTACATTGACCTCGTTCTCTTGCGAGTCAATTCGAAGGTGTTTTGAGTTGAAACACAGATTAAGAGCAGCAAATGGATGGTTATGATCACAAATGAAGTGAGATTTTCGAGTGGAGACCAAGGAAGATATTAAACTAGGCATGAGGAGTCATGGAAAATAAAATACCTTGTAACCGCCACTATCCACCTTCTATTCAACCAACTGAAATGAGTGGATCACGGCAGTTATGGACGTCCAAGTGGTGAGAGGATGTAGATTAAACTGCTTATCAGATGGAGGACTATAAATACCACAAGAGATCCACTTCACGGGCGCGCGTTTCGACTTAGAAAAACTCTCTGCAAATTTCAGTGCATTGTTGTTCGCCATTCTGTCTATTGAGTGTTAGTGACATCACAAACCAACACGAGTTCTGCAACAGATTGTGAAATTTGCAAAGCTTTGTAGGATTGGGTTGTGAAGGAATGAATCACGAAAGTAAGTAGTCTTATCTGGATTAATCTTGTATTAGATTAGTCTCGTTCAGATATTCGGAATCTTAGGCAGATTTAATGGCTGTAAAGAGATGTTCATCTTACTTAGTAGATTAGTCTAGCATTAGATTTAATTTTCTAAGGCATTCAATCCTTGAGCAGACAGTGTTGTGAAAGGTTGAATGTTGTTTCATTTTCTGTATTGTAATCTTTAGTTTCAATATAGTATTTAGCCGTAAGGCACCGGCAGGTTTAATCACCTGCCAAAAAGTATTTCATTGTGTTCTTTACTTATTCCGCTGCATGTTAGATCGGATGTTTTTAACATACGATCTAACGTTACTTTTTTGATACACAATGTGAGTTTTTGCAGTAATTCGGGCAACAAATTCTTTCAAGTGGTATCAGAGCCATGACTCGACCCACTGAGTTTTGGTCCTGAGTGCTACTGATTACTACATGATTTTTTATTATCTTTTATTCTTTTTGTTTCTCTCAAATGAAGATCAAAGGTGATTCAACGGTGAGATCATTGAAGGTAGTTAGCATTATGATATTTTTCCTTCGAATTATGGATCTATGAATATCTTGATTTAAATTGAAAAATTCTTGTGCTGAAATTGATTTTCTTACTCTCCTACAAGTTGTGTTGAAGAAGGTGTTTTTGCAGACATTGATCTATTCAATGTAGATAATCGTAGAATGACTACGATTATTATGAAGTTCAACACAATTGTTAAATTATTGTAGAAGAGAACGGTATTTTTTTAAGCTATCTATGTTTCAATCAATTTCTGCTGCGCATATCTCTGGCATTTTGTCTCGAAAAGAATGTGAAATAATTCTTTTTTTTTGAAGTTTGAATATGTACAATGCTGAAAATATTTTGGCATAAGGTACTATGCAGATGAATGATCAAAGATTGAGAGGATGAGAGAACTAAATCTGAAAGTTTTTGTTGAGTGATGATACTCACACTGAAATAACGGAACAACAAGTTCTGTTAGTGGTTGTTTTTTTTTTCAGTATTGATTAAGACGAAGTTTTAGACCATAAAGTGCATAAAGATGATGTTGAAGTTGAAGCAGACTGCAACAGTGATTATGTTGTTAATGTAATCAACATAGTTTCGGGTTACCAACATGTTCAACGTTGCCAACATCCTATTCTAACATCCACGACAAACTACCTCTTGAAGAAGTCAAAGTGTTGTATAATTTTGTCAACATGTTATGTAAAGTGCAAATAAGTAATATCATATTTCTTCTTATGTCAGAGGCTGAGAAGATCATGTGCTAAGACTGGAAGTTCTTTTCACAAAAGAAGATCTTGAAGAATGTCAACTAAAGTGCAAAGTTGGAAATGTTGAAAGCATTTATGCCCATTGAACAAAGGTACATCGAAATTATTTGATGCACTATATTGGTCAAACTAATGAATGTGTTTTGAAATTTAAGTTTGATGATTTTTTATGTGTTGAATGATTTTCGTAATGCTTCTATGCTTGTGAGAAAAGTTTGTTTTTATGTGTTTATGAGCCCGATAAAATAGAATCACATTAAAGTTAAAGTCTTGAACTGAGACATGATCTTATATGTGTTATGATGGTTGTGCTTCTAGATATATTATACCATATTGTGCTAAGTACCTTGATTTCCAACATTCCTTCAGAATATTTTTTTTGAATAGAACATGTGTTGGTTCACGAAGTAACATGATGTTATCTATTGAAACTTGCGATGGTGTCTATACTTCTTTCACACTAACATTACATGAAACAAGTTCTTTAACAGCAAATACTTAAAGCTCATGGCATGCTGGTGCGTCGTTTTTCACCAAAAATAATCCGACACGCGGTCGGTATGCCCACACTGTACAGAACAGCGGTAAGCAAGATCGTCTCCCAAAGGACCGGCGAGAATTTTTCCAACTCTTCAATCTGCAAGTAACCCCAATTTTCCAACGAATGTTTATGAATACAGAAATAAAATTAAATAACTAATATCCAGAAAATATATTTAAACAGAGATGTAAAAGCATTCCGGTTTCCGATTAATTCCACCCTAGCTCTACTAATCCGATCACTGATACAGGAATGACTCCAATTCATGCACACAAATCGGTTATAATCACCGAAGACGCTTCTGACGTGATCTTATCTCTCCTTAACTATTCGATAATTAGGAAGACGCTTCACCAATTACTTCTCTAATCGACTGACAACCCTAGAGACGCTCTATGGATTTAATGAGCCGACAGCATTAATAATTAGAAAGACCCGATTCAAAATTCAATAAACTCTGACGCAGGATTACGAATTAAGACTGTTTATCCCTTGACTCTAAAGAATCAATTTACCACTAATTAAACCTAAACCACAATTACGGATGGCCGATTTAATTGGCTACTAATTAATCTCGGACTACTAAATATTTCGAACTACCTAGCAGAACCAAAACAATTAACGACACTAAAAATAAAGAATCACAGATGCATGCGTAGAATTAAAGTATAAGAACAAATTAGATCTCACAGAATAGTTAGGCTAGGGCTTCATTAATCTTCACCGGAATAAAAGAATTTAGCTCGAATTCATAATCGAATTCAAGCTACAAAATAAAAGAAGAAAAGGAACGATACTGCTATGCGAAGAAGAAGAAAACCGTGAATAATAAAAATAGATCTCTGGGATAAATTGTATGATATGATCTGTCTGCTCCTTTTTTGGAATCCCTTAAATAAGCTAATAAAAGTCAATTATAAACAAGGAAATAAAAACCATACTTTTAATCTAATTAGGAAAAATATTAAAACAAAGTCTAATAATAATAAAACTCTAATACTAAAAATCCAAGCCCAAAAGCATGGTTGAATTTCGTACATCAGCCCAAGTCCACATATAAGTCAGCTTTCAAAAACTTTCTATCGACTGCTTGTATTTTCTCACGCACAGTCAGTTGGTATGGGCATACCGCTCAACTTCCTTCATGGAATTTTGAACCACCTCAGCTGCAAAACCTCCAAAACCACGTCCATTCTTCCAATTATGCACAACCACCTATAATCCATCACAAAACGTAACAAACCCCGTAAAACATAATTTATAACTATTAACATCCAAAAAAGTACCAAAAATAACCCAAAATATATAATAAATATAAGCCCAATCAAATCCCCCCACACTTAAACAATGCTCGCCCTCGAGCATAATTAAATCAAAGGACCACCTGGAAAAAGACTTAAAACGACAAGATAATTATTGGCAACATTTCGATGGACAACAATCAAAGTCGAGACCGAGATACCATCATCCACAAACCACCAACCATTCTCTTGTTTCAAAACTGTGCAAACACTCTTCATTCAAGTCAAAATCGTGCAAAATTGATCCTGCCTCACTAAGTTTCACTCCAAATCTCTCAAAAGAAAACAAGGACAGAATTAATTCACACTAATCGCAACTTGACACTCTCAAACACTGGTTTGCCCGTATGTCACTATCTCCACCATAACATGAGATTAAACACAAATCAAAAGGTCTTTTCAGTGGGTTGTAACGGGGCTAGGGTGCATAGGTAGGACATAAATGATAAAAACGGCTCATAATAATGAAAACATGCAAGTATATCAGAACAAATATTTTCAAGAGCACCTCCCAAAATACCATCACACAAAAGTCGTGCTTATCTCCAACATATAGAGCATATAAAATTCCAAACTTATAAATCAACAACCCTTTCATACATCTGTTCTTCTTATTTCTTCTTCTCTCTTCTTTTTTTCTTTTCTATTTTTTTTCTAAAGAGAGATGTTTTTTTTTTTTTTCAGAAGAACAGAAACAAATTCAAACTTCTCAGCACCTCAACACAACAACTTCAATATAACAGGAGCTCTCATTCTCAAAACAATCCAATATAACTCGCATGTTTTCGAGGGACAAAAGAAAGCTAAATAGGCAAAGGCTGAATTTTAGTGGCTTAAATATTCAAGAAAGAACGGATAAGGCACAAACGAGCACACTAATGGAAAATTGAGGGTACGGATAATTTATTCAGGCCAAAACCATGGTTAATCCTATGTGCCTTAATCATTTTCATGCAAGAATCTCAAAGATTTCAACTATGGCAATCGGGCAAACCAAGAATCAAGCATACAAGTCCGATACACTCAACAAAGAAACAAATGGAGCTTCTCAAGTCATGCTCATAAGGCTCAATTCTCAGAATATCAGAAGGTTTCACGATCAATCTTGCACTTTTTTCTCATCCAAGAATACATACGAGCACATGCACAACTCAATCACAAGAGAAAACAACCATTCATACCAAGACAATATCTTAATCCCTTCTATTCAAATTATCCACCTCCAAGTTGCCAACGACTCAAAAAAAACAAAAACGATTTTTTTTTTTTTAACAAAACACACCAGAAAATATAATCAACTTCTCTCCCCCCCCACACTTAGACAACACAGTGTCCTCACTGTGTAAAAGAGAAGCAGACAAGAAAAAATGCAAAACAAAGGAAATAAAATAAACAAAGAAAGAAAAATAAAAAAACAACGAAAAACTCCCCTGGATGGTGGTCAAGAAGAGGGTGAAGAAGAAAGCGTGAGCACGGCTTGTTCAACAGCAGCAACCCTATCACTCAAAGCATCAAGCTTGGCCTCGACCTTTGCCTCCAAAGCAATCGCCCAACGAGGAACGGAATTCTCAAAAAGTTCCTTGAGCTCGGCTAGAGACGGAGCAGCAGCACAACCTGCAGAAGAACCTGCACTAGAAAGGTGGCTCGGGCCTGAAACACCCGGCTTCAACAGCTGATAATTTCCCTCGTTATTCACATAAAGTAGACGCATAGTGTTGAAATCAGAGAGGGTAAAAGTATAAGGTGGAAAATACATAGGTTCTTCAGCAAAAACATGCAGCTTATGGGCTAGCGTAGTAACAAAAGCACCTAAAGGAATTTTCCCAGTAAAACGCGTAGCACTTGCTCGCCATTGTCTAGCAGCCCAATAGCCAAAATTCATCTTCACACTCGCATGCATATTACCCAAAATGCAGATATCGTTCATAGTAACTATATGCATGGAGTCTATCCTACCAAAAAGATTATGAACGAAAAAACGATGACACAAACGCAAACCATGATCAACAATATTCGCACTCTTAGACCCCCCTTTCACATACACTTTCTCAACAGATAACTCACGCCATCTTTGATCAATGGTGGAAGAAAGATCATCAGGAACGTCACAAACAGCATACAAATATGCATCACTTTTCAATGCTTCATCAGTCTCAAACCCAAGCAACACATTTAATGAATTCACCGACAAATTAAATTGTCGCCCTTTCATGGAAAACAACACAGCATGCGAATCACACAAATCGCGAGACAAATCAAAAATGAATGACGACAGAAACTCCAGACACATCTCACGATAGACATTACAATCATTATCCAAAAAAGCTGACCAACCTATATTAGCAAAATATCTTCTAATTTCAGAATTAACACCTAATACTTCGATATCAGACCAATCAAACAGACGAGCATTAACAAAAGTTCGTAGAGAATTCTTACGAGCTCGAGCTTTTACCTCAGCGACAGGAAGAAAATCAGGTCGAGTAACATATGTGCGCCTTGGCTGTGGTGATGGAACGGTTGCTGGAA
Source organism: Agastache rugosa (assembly GCA_031470985.1). Lineage (NCBI taxonomy): Eukaryota > Viridiplantae > Streptophyta > Magnoliopsida > Lamiales > Lamiaceae > Agastache > Agastache rugosa. The sequence goes on from CM062602.1 coordinate 2,556,151, forward strand.
TGGATGGCTCGACCTCTGTTTCAGGACTAGCGCTTCGAAATGCAGCGGTAGCAGCAGCGGCCTTGGAACGAGTATGGCGACCCTCTGAATTTACTCCACCTGCCACCTCAGACATAGCCTCTGTGGAGGATCGCCCTCTTTTTCTCAAACACCGCTGAGTCGGTGCGGCCGGTGGCTGGCCCGAGGACGACGGAGACTCCACATTATCTTCCAAATTAGAAGGGCTGCCCGGAATTTGAATTGAGGAGGCTGTAACATCTCCTTCATCTCGTAACGGAAACGGCGGTGCAGTAGAAGGATTAGTGGTAGTGATTTCAGCCGGAGAAATAGCAGATGGCGGAATCACCACTGGAGAAAACTTAGGAGCAGCTTTCTGTCCCTTCTTCGTCTTCTTGGTTGGAGTTTTGGGTGGTGCAGATACCGGCGGTAAGGAGTCTGCCGGCGACATAGCAACAGCAACGTTCACCTGTGGTTTTGGAGATGAAGAGCCGGCGGTAATGTCTGCAAAGCATTCAACCGTCGGGCTAGGGGATTCCGAAATAGGAGCAGCGCGCTTCTGCTTCGTCTTCACCGGAACCGTGGAGGTAGTTGAAGAAGTACCAACCGGCGTCGGTATGATAACTGGGTTGTCGACGGCGGAAAGAATCGACGACACAGTAGAATCGGGGGCCTTCTTTTTCGCCCCAATTTTTGTGTGCTCTCTGTTTGGGTCCCATGACAGACGAGATGGTGGTGAAGAAGAAGCAGAAGCAAACTCGGAGGTGAGATGGCCGGTGATGGGATATGAATCGAGAAGCAGAAGCAGTGAAGGTGGCGCGATGTATTTGACTGAGCGGAAGAATTACAGCAGTGAATATGGGTTGCTGTAAAATTAGGGATTTAAATTAATCCCTAATATCAATGATTTGCAGTATGACCCCTTATCTTTCCTAACATCATAAATCTCCCCTCCACACTTGATTTTTAGTCCTCCTTAACTCCACTTCACCTAAAAAAGAAAAAAATAAAGAAATAAATAAATAAATAAATAAAATAAAACAAAATAAAAAATAGAAAATAACATGCTGCTTGTCGTTTTTTTTTTTTATTGAAACAAAATAAATAAATAAACAATAACAACTAAAATGCTTGGGTTGCCTCCCAAGTAGCGCCCTTCTTTAACGTCCTAGGCCGGACATAATGATAAATCGATCATGAGACGATTTTGGGGGCGGCCAAATCCATTCCATCAAAAGTTGCTAACTCCATTCCCCTATAGTATGGCTTGAGCAACTGGCCGTTTACCTTCCAAACCTTGGAAGTGCTAAAACTTCGAATTTCCACTGCTCCATGGGGACTAACACTCACAACTTCATATGGCCCCATATAACGAGACTTCAACTTGCCCGGCATGATTCGCAGCCGAGCATTAAACAAGAGAACTTTCTGCCCGACCTCAAAATACTTCCTGCGAATGTATTTATCATGAAGAAACTTAGTACGCTCCTTGTAGAGACATGCATTATCATAAGCTTCCAATCGAATCTCCTCCAACTCTTGCAATTGGAGCTTTCGCTTTTGACCGACAATTTCTCTATCAAGACAACACTGTTTCACAGCCCAAAATGCTTTGTGTTCCAACTCGACGGGTAAATGGCATTGCTTCCCAAAAATCAGTCGATAAGGAGACATTCCAATGGGTGATTTATAAGCTGTGCGGTATGCCCAGACCGCATCATCCAACCGGCAGCTCCAGTCCTTTCGATTCGGATTGACAGTCTTTTCAAGGATGCTCTTTATCTCCCTATTCGACACTTCAGCTTGTCCATTTGACTGCGGATGATACGCAGTGGCTACTCTATGATGAACCCCATACTTCTTGAAAAGAGCTTCCAAGGTTCGATTGCAAAAATGAGTTCCTTGATCGCTGATTATAGCACGCGGCACACCAAACCTTGCGAAGATGTTAGTCTTAAGAAAGCTGGCAACAACCTTGGAATCATTAGTGCGAGTAGCCTTGACCTCTACCCACTTGGAGACATAATCGACGGCCAATAGAATATACGAGTTACCAAACGAACTTGGGAAAGGCCCCATGAAGTCCATCCCCCACACGTCAAAAATCTCACAAACCAAAATAGGAATTTGAGGCATTTCATTACGAGATGAGATATTACCCGTGCGTTGGCATCTATCACAATTCTTGCAGAAAAAATAAGCATCCTTAAAAATGGTTTCCCAATAAAAACCAGAATCAAGAACCTTACGGGCTGTCCTTTTTGGTCCAAAATGACCACCACAAGCATGGGCATGACAAAAGTGCAGAACGGACTGAATCTCACTATCGGGAATGCACCTCCTAATCACTTGGTCAGCACAAATTTTCCACAAATAAGGATCGTTCCATATGAAATACTTTGCCTGACTTTTCAGTTTATTCTTCTTAGCAGTCTCAGTCCCTTTTGGAAACATCCCCGTGGTTAAATAATTAACCAAATCAGCATACCACGGGTTCGTACCATTGAGCGCCGGCGAGCGGTTCATCGGGGAAATCGTCCGGTATGGGCATACCATCGACTCCGTCCGCAATGCGCTCAAGTGGTCGGCAACATTGTTCTCGGCACCCTTCTTATCTTTGATCTCCAAGTCGAATTCTTGGAGCGAAGTATCCACCGTATGAGACGGGGCTTGGATTCGCTTCTTGGAGAGCAAATACTTCAAAGCCGCATGATCGGAATACACGACAACTTTCGAACCCATAAGATAGGATCTAAATTTTTCACAAGCAAATACAACGGCTAGAAGCTCCTTCTCTGTCGTCGTATAATTGCACGCGAGCGGGATTCGAGTTTTTGAAGCATAATAGATAACATGACTCTCTTTTCCGTTCTTTTGTCCAAGCACGGCTCAACGGCGAAATCGCTTGCATCACACATGATCTCAAAAGGCGTCCCCCATTTCGGTGGCTGAATTATGGGAGCAGAAGTCAGCTTGCTCTTCAAGAGGTCGAAAGCTTCCTTGCACTTTTCATCAAAGACGAATGGAACATCTTTCTGCAACAACTTTGTTAGAGGCTGTGCAATCCTTGAAAAGTCTTGGATGAAACGCCTGTAGAAACCGGCATGGCCTAAGAAAGCTCGAATTTCTTTTTCGTTAGAAGGGTAAGGTAATTTCACAATTAAGTCAACTTTCGCCCTATCCACTTCTATGCCTTTTTCAGAAATCACATGTCCGAGCACAATACCTTGCTTAACCATAAAATTACACTTTTCAAAATTAAGCACAAGATTCGTTTCAACACACCTCAACAAAACCTTTTCCGCATTATCCAAACAATGATCAAAAGAATCTCCATGCACGGTAAAATCATCCATAAAAATCTCAATGCAACTTTCAATCAAGTCGAAAAAATACTCATCATGCACCGTTGGAAAGTACCGGGAGCATTACATAAACCAAAAGGCATACGACGACAAGCAAAAGTACCAAACGGACAAGTGAAAGTTGTTTTCTCTTGATCTTCTTGTGCCACAAAAATTTGAAAATATCCAGAATAACCATCAAGAAAACAAAAGAATGATTTTCCAGCCAATCTTTCAAGCATCTCATCAATAAAAGGTAAAGGAAAATGATCTTTCCTAGTGGCATCATTCAATTTCCTAAAATCTATGCACATACGCCAACCAGTTTGAAGCCTCATGGGAATCAATTCATTATTCTCATTCTCAACCAACTGGAAACCAGACTTCTTAGGAACTACATGAACATGACTGACCCAAGCACTATCAGAAATTGGATAAATAATCCCTAAATCTAGCAATTTAAGGATTTCTTTAAGCACAACCTCTTTCATGACAGGATTCAATTTTCTTTGTGGGTCTCGAGAAGGTTTACAACCAGGTTCAAGTAAAATGCGATGCATGCAAGTAGAAGGGGATATACCTTTTATGTCGGCTAAGGTCCATCCTATGGCAGTTTTATACTTCTTCAAAAGCTCAATCAACCTTACCTCTTGTTCCTTGCAAAGCTCATTACTTATGATGACCGGCAGCGTGTCCTGCTCTCCCAAGAAGGCATACTTCAGATGCTTTGGAAGCACCTTCAATTCCAGCACTAGAGCTTTCACCACAGATGGTAAAAGTGGTTCAGTCTTGGTCGGTATGGGCATCCCGCTCGACAAATGCCCAGTGGGAAATTCACGGTGGAATACAGCTGCTTAATGATGTCTCGAATTTCCTCATCCTCTTCAGTAATTGCTGGTGCGTCTGTCATCCCACCAAAAAGTACCTGCTCCAACTTGTCTTCCCTGAAATGATTCTCAACAAAATCCTCAACTAACGGGTCAACAACATCAATCATATACAGAGCTTCAGGATCCTCAACATGCTTCATAGCTTCAAAAATATTAAATGTGACAACATCACCATCAAATTCAAGGCTAAGCATGCCTTTATCAACATCAATCTTAGTTCTTGCAGTTTTCATGAATGGCCTTCCTAAAAGGATCAAAGATACGTGAAGCGAGAGGAGAAATCATCCATGTCAACAATGTAAAAATCCACAGGAAAAATTAATTCATTCACTTTCACAAGAACATCTTCCACCACACCTTCAGGATATGTATTAGACCTATCAGCTAACTGAATGATAACACGAGTTTCTTTCATAGGACCTAATTGCAACTCCTTATACATAGAAAATGGCATAACATTAATAGATGCGCTTAAATCTAACATAACTCTCTCAACCTTCTTGCTGCCAATGATGCAAGGAATAGTAAACATACCAGGATCCCTACATTTTTTAGGCATTTTTCTTTGAATAACCGCAGAAACATTTTCACCAACCTTAATTCTCGCATCTATGCCATACCTCATCTTTTTAGCACATAATTCTTTCAAGAATTTTGCGTACCTGGGCACTTGCTTAATAGCATCAATCAAAGGCAAGTTGATCTCTACCTTTTTGAACAGCTCAAGGATCTCTTTCTCATCATCTTCTTTCTTGTTTCGAACCAACCTGGAAGGAAAAGGTGCTGAAATTAGAGGTTGAGAATTAGAAACTTTAGGTTCCACACTTACATTGGGAGGAAGAGGTTTGTTCGGTTGTTGCGCCTCTTCAATGGCTTCCTTAATTTGATCTCCAACCTGCTCTTCTCGCTTCTTTTCACCTTTCTTAGCTTCTCGCTCAACCAACTCCTTTCCACTTCTTAAAGTTACAGCACTAACGTTTCCTCTAGTATTTACTTCTGTTTGTGATGGAAGTTTGCCCTGATTCGCGTGCATCTTATTCATCTGAGTGGCGAGTTGGGTGATTTGTGTTCCCATATTTCCCAAAGCGGCCTGTGTCTCTTGCTGAAAAGCTTGTTGGTTCTGCACCAAACTCTTAACAATTTCACTGCTCTGCGCCAAACTTTTCATAATATCATTCATGCTTGGCTCTGTTCAGTCAGTATGGGCATACTGACCACCCTGCGGCTGTTTTTGGGTCAAAACTCCAGGTATCTTCTGATCTTGTTGTCTCCAGCTGAAGTTAGGATGATTCCTCCATCCTGGATTATACGTGTGCGAGAACGGGTCGTTCTTCCTCTGCCTTTGTGCATCATATTGTGCATCACCGGAGCCATAGCATGCTTGCTCAGTTTGAGGATCTTGCAAGGTAGGACAAGCATCAGTATAGTGGCCATTTTCCGAACAAATTCCACAGTGAGCTCCTTGAGTTTGTGCCACAGCAAGTCCTCTAACTAGAGAAGTTAACGCATCAATTTTATCATTCACACCAGAACTCTCTGTACCTTCAACTCCTTTCACAGGTCTATATCTATCGTCGTCCTCGTCTTCATATTGTTGGCCGTTGGAGACCATATCAACTATGAAATTTGCTTTGCATCGGCCCAAAGTCTTGTTGGTTAAAGAACCTCCACAACGGCATCAACGATTTTCCGATCAAAAGAAGACATACCACGATAAAAGTAATTTGTGAATGGTATTCGTAAAATCCATGGTCCGGACATTTACGGCACAATTGCCGAAATCTCTCCCAATAATCAGCCCAAACTTTCTTTTGGCTTTTGCTTAATGCCGCCGATCGCCATTCTTAAGTTTGCGTCCTCGACTCGGGGAAAGAACTTGCGCAAGAATTGCTCCTCTAAATCATTCCACGTCCGAATTGAGCCCGATGGAAGATCAAACAACCGGTCCCTTGCCTTGCCCCCGCAACGTATGAGAGAAAGTCGGTAGTCTCAAATTGTTTGCATCAAAACCTTGAGGGCGTAGAGTAGAGCGAGACTAAATCAAATTCGGCAAGGTGTTTATGTGCACTCTCTCCGTGTAAATCGCCGAACTTTGGTAGAACTTGAATAAAGCCAGAGCTCGATTTCGAATTTCGGGCGATAGTTGGCGCACGATGCGGTCGATCGATTGTTCCTATGACGGCCCGCTTCTCTTATCAAAGGTTGAGGTTCTTCCCTCTCGATTTTCTCCTTCATTTCTTCTATCGTTGTTCCCTAGTATGATATTACGATCCTCCTCATCGCCCATGTCTTCTTTGAATAGATATTCAATATCAAAGTCTTCCGAATCGAGGCAGCGAGCTTGAGCTTCCTTCGATTCTCCGGCCACCTTCCTCAACTTCCGTTCGCCTTTATCAATATCTGGATCAAAGACTAAATCTCCTGTACGAGAAGAACGGGGCATAAACCAGAAAACAGAAAAATTAAATATGGCAAATCGAAGAATCAGAATAATAACTACTTAGAAACCAGTCCCCGGCAACGGCGCCAAAATTTGGTGCGTCGTTTTTCACCAAAAATAATCCGACACGCGGTCGGTATGCCCACACTGCACAGAACAGCGGTAAGCAAGATCGTCTCCTAAAGGACCGGCGAGAATTTTTCCAACTCTTCAATCTGCAAGTAACCCCAATTTTCCAACGAATGTTTATGAATACAGAAATAAAATTAAATAACTAATATCCAGAAAATATATTTAAACAGAGATGTAAAAGCATTCCGGTTTCCGATTAATTCCACCCTAGCTCTACTAATCCGATCACTGATACAGTAATGTCTCCAATTCATGCACACAAATCGGTTATAATCACCGAAGACGCTTCTGACGTGATCTTATCTCTCCTTAACTATTCGATAATTAGGAAGACGCTTCACCAATTACTTCTCTAATCGACTGACAACCCTAGAGACGCTCTATGGATTTAATGAGCCGACAGCATTAATAATTAGAAAGACCCGATTCAAAATTCAATAAACTCTGACGCAGGATTACGAATTAAGGATCGTTTTTATCCCTTGACTCTAAAGAATCAATTTACCACTAATTAAACCTAAACCACAATTACGGATGACCGATTTAATTGGCTACTAATTAATCTCGGACTACTAAATATTTCGAACTACCTAGCAGAACCAAAACAATTAACGACACTAAAAATAAAGAATCACAGATGCATGCGTAGAATTAAAGTATAAGAACAAATTAGATCTCACAGAATAGTTAGGCTAGGGCTTCATTAATCTTCACCGGAATAAAAGAATTTAGCTCGAATTCATAATCGAATTCAAGCTACAAAATAAAAGAAGAAAAGGAACGATACTGCTATGCGAAGAAGAAGAAAACCGTGAATAATAAAAATAGATCTCTGGGATAAATTGTATGATATGATCTGTCTGCTCCTTTTTTGGAGTCCCTTAAATAAGCTAATAAAAGTCAATTATAAACAAGGAAATAAAAACCCTACTTTTAATCTAATTAGGAAAAATATTAAAACAAAGTCTAATAATAATAAAACTCTAATACTAAAAATCCAAGCCCAAAAGCATGGTTGAATTTCGTGCATCAGCCCAAGTCCACATATAAGTCAGCTTTCAAAAACTTTCTATCGACTGCTTGTATTTTCTCACGCACAGTCAGTTGGTATGGGCATACCGCTCAACTTCCTTCATGGAATTTTGAACCACCTCAGCTGCAAAACCTCCAAAACCACGTCCATTCTTCCAATTATGCACAACCACCTATAATCCATCACAAAACGTAACAAACCCCGTAAAACATAATTTATAACTATTAACATCCAAAAAAGTACCAAAAATAACCCAAAATATATAATAAATATAAGCCCAATCACATGCTTTGATGATATCTTGCTAACTATGAACCAATTTTTGATGGGAATGTAATATCTGAGAAAAACGTCAACAATGAATATGTTGGTGAAGGTACACAAAACGTGTAGAATGGTCTACATACAATAGGAATGAAGACTATATTTTTTATTGGTTTTAGCTAATGGTGTGGTAACGACATATCTGTCTTATCTATAACACTTGTAAAGTGTTTGACATTTTACACAAGTATATGTTGTTTGGAAGCAGATGTGATATCTGTTACAAAACTTTTCTCAAGTGAAGCGGTTAGAGGTTTACGAAGCTCTCATATTCAAAGATGAATATGTGTATGGTGCATGTCAGAAGGAAAAAGAGACTTGCGTGTTACACCTTGTGTTACCAACACAACACTATCAGATGAACTACTTTGCATGGACCTCATTGGACCTATTGAAGTAGAGATTAATGAAGAGTTACGCTGTGTTTTGGTAATGTGCCCATAACTATTATCATTTTACTCTGGTGTAATTTATACTTAAAAAGTCCGACACATTCTTTATGTTCAAAAAGTGGTTTGAATGACTTATATTTTGAGTGAATAGAATGTTGTCAAAATCTGAGTGACCATGGCTGAAAGTTTGAGAATTTTACATTCTCTGATTTTTTGTGCAAAGAGGCATTACACAAGAAGTTCAACACTGAAAACTCATCATCAGAATGAACTTGAAAACATTCAGAAACTAAAGCTACCAACACAGGCTAAAGCTACCAACATCAAAAACTGAATCTGCCAACACAGACTGAAGGTACCAACATGAAAAATTTGATACTGCCAACACACGATGTTGTTGACAGTAGAATTTGTCAAGTGACACTCCGTTATATGCTCGACGCATGAAGCTATGTGAGCATCTGGTTTGATACTCAAGGATATTATGTTTGTTGTTATAACATAACATGCTAAACACTTTCACAATTTTGTATGTGTTTGCTACATCCTGAATATGAATTCCATCAACCAAAAATGGAGAGTGGTCAGCTGTGTGTGTCGGTTGAGCTGTGTCAGTTGTGCTGGAGTCAGCTATGTTGAAGTTGGTGTTGGTTGTTGTGTTGGTTTGGTTGTTTGTTCAAGCAACTATTGCTTACAACTTTTTGTTTATGCTCTTGTTACTCGATTTGGATGTGTTTGCAACATCCTGCATTTGACAGGGCCGGATTACTTGATTCAAGTAGCAACAAAAGAATATTGTAGGCTACTCTTCACCATTCGAGCTTTCAAAGTGTACCACCTGCGCATTAAGATCAAATATGAGTCAATCAATATTGTGTTTGATGACTCATCAAGTCTTGTTGTCAATGTTGACAAAGAAGAAGTGTCATGTTGCATGAAGAAGGATCAGAAACTGAACAAGAATCTGAAATCCTTAAAAGAAGAGATGTTATCTCAACATTTGATCTAACATCAGATTCATCGCTAGAAGTAACATGCACTGAAGTGAAGCAATTTCATAAGGAATAAGATTTGTTTGGAAGCGCAAGCAAGTTCACAAATGATATGTTGAAGAATCTGTAACAACACATAAAGATTCATTTGGAATTGAGTGACAGACTCTGCTATTGTCAGAACCTATGTTGGACACGATGTTGGAATCGCTCTTATCCAACATAGTAACAAGAGACGACTGAAAGTCTTCTATTCTGAATTTCCAGCATACTAGATATCTTGCTCAAAGTGGTGTATGTACTAGGTACCAGTCGAAATCTAAGGAGTCATATTTGAAATGATCAGATGTATTATTCGTTATGTTGCTGGAACTGTTGATCTTGGTATGTGGTATACCAAATATCCAAATTCCAATCATGTTGGATACATGATACAGACTCGACAGGAGATTTTACTGACAAGAAGAATACCAGTTGATGAAATTATTGACATGAAGAGTACTGGTGGAGATGTTACGAAAGAGAGAGTACTGGTGAAAGATGTCACTGTGAAGTTACTGTCATGAAAAGTATCAGTTGATGATGTTAATTCAATGTCATTAACATGAAGAGTACTAGTCAAGGATGTTACTTCGTTGGTAACAACATGGTATTTTGGTCAAAGTAAGAAGCAGAACTGTGTTACCCAATAGCTAAATCTGAGTACGTTGCTGCTGAGAATGGATGTGCATGGATGAAGAAACTGCTGAACGACTTTGACATGGAATGTGAGGTACTGTTTATAATGTGTGATAATATGAGTGCAGTATAAATCTCTAAGATTTTGTTCAACACTCGCAAATCAAGCATATTTAATATCAGACACTATTTTTTTTAAGAGATCCTATTAAGAATGCTTGTGTGTCTGAAATACGTGCTCACAAAGAAGGAAATTGCTAACATCTTGAATTTTGTTGGCATTAACATGAAGGACCTGAATACTGGAAACTATGTTAGTTTCTTGTGTCCAAACCTATGTTGGTTTCTTGACTTGTTGATGTTAGTTAATAACTTTGTGTCGATGTTAGTTATTTCAACACACAGATTCTTCAGGATGTGTGTTGAATATTAAGATTGTTTCTTCATGATGAAGTGTTTGCAAGAATGTTAGAAGAGATTGTTCTAACATGATATGGTGTTGGCCGATGTGTTTGAAACATGAGTTTCAACTAGTTATTTGAAGAATTTTCTAAAATTTTCTAAGATATCTTGTTGAGATTTTATTCGATTTGCTGATCTATTTTTAGATAAATCTCATGAAATTGAATATTTTATACAAGATATTTATCACATTTGATAAATATGAATTTTCAATTCATAATTATCTATAAAGATTTGGATATGGTTCTTTTTAATGATAGAGATCCCAAAGAGTTTGCTAAGTTTTGGACTCTCAAAACTGTAGCTATATCATACATGTCTTTAGAACCATATATCATATCTCTTTCGATTTCAAAAAATTTCTGGAGTAAAAGTTGGACGACAAAGAAGTGAGGTTTTTAAACTCTTTAAAAACTTTACTCAAAAAACTTTGATACTTCAAAACTTGCAGCCAAACACATGTCTACAGAGTGTTGGAAGTCCTCAATATTTGTGTTAGAAAAATCTTCAAGCAGTCAAACACCTTGCTTTCATGTTTCATGACATCAGGTGTCACTTTCCACTTCCATAAAAGATGCTACTCTTGTCAAGGATTTTTCTTGATATAAACAATCTGGAAAAAAGCTTAGTCTAAATTGGAGACTGAACTCACAAAGAATCTGTGAATGCTGCTGAAAAGGAGAAGACTGATGTTGATAACACTAGTCAAAAGTAAAATCTTGTTGGTGAGTTCGTTGGCGAGTAGCCTCAAAGTCTTGACAAGATACATTTTCCATTAAAGAGAATTGACGATATTGAAGAGATCATCAATGTTGATGAACCTAGAGAAGACAGCCCAAAGAATGTTTCTAAGGCTGAAAAAGAAAAGAAAAAGTGCTTATCTCGAAGTAACACAAGAAAGTAACCTCTTTCGCTTTCCATGCATAACATAAAGAGAAGACTCTTTTCACCGACATCTGCTCTTTCACCAACATCATCTCGTCCTGACGAAAGTTTCGATGGCATATCTAACTCAGATTATGGGTTAATTTTTTGAAGACTCTATGTTGGAAAAGTATTCAGTGTAATATTCTATTCCTTTAACATAATGTTACTTCTGATTCTCTTTTATGAGTTGTTCTCCTTTATTGTTGGTCATGTTGTTACTAACATTTTAGTTTGACTTAACATGTGTTAAATCTGATTTTTTTTCTTGAAGTGTTCGTTTATTTTATGTTAGTAACAGATGCAACTAACATTCAGTTTGCACTGATGAGAGTGTTGATCCCGATGTTGTGAACTCTACTGAACCAACATGACATCTAACGTGGTATGATTTGACTGTCTAAGAAGAAGAATGTGCCAACACTGCAATTCTGATTGACCAAGGAAATGGATTTGATCCGGTTGAAGCTCTTGAAGAAGTAAGAAGACTCTATGAAGTTCTTGATAAATAATGTGCTGCTCAAAGAAAAGATCTCTTGTTGATGATTGATGATAATCAAACTCTTAGGAGTCGTGTCAAGAAACTTGAAGTTCTCCTCACTAGAAAAGATTATGAGCTTCACATTTTAAAGAAGAAGCATGAAAATGATCGAACAACTTTTGACAATCTGAACTAAGGTACTCTTGCTCTCAAATAAGCTCTTTCTTTGGGTCAAACTGATAGACATGGTCTAGGTTTTAATTCTGATCTCTCTGAAAACAAGTCCTATGATGTGAATTTTGTGAAAGAGAAGAGTCCAAATCATGTTGATATGGATGTTTGTGACACTAGTGTTTCTAACAAAGGAAAATCTAAGGTTAGATGAGATGATATTACTCACATGGGAATGAATTGAGTTGTTCTACTTTGAAATTCGAAATTTCTATTTCTAAAAGAAATTTCTGTTTTACGAAAATATTTTTGATGATTTTTATTCGAATAATGTTATTCGGATATATCTCATAAGTTCTTGACTTTTTATCCCTTTTGGTGAAAGATGTTGGGATGTCTTGTTCAAGAAATATGGCAGAATATATGATTATTCTACAAGAGCCATCAATTCTTCATTTGGATTGGAAGATGTTGGTCCATATATTATTTTGATTTATGAAGAGGACGTGACAATGGTCCTAACCGGTGGAAAACTGACGAGTAAAAGTCCATAATTGTTGGTTCTCTTTGCACATAGAAATACGTCGCACTACACAAGGTTGTTTTGCACAGTTGGTGTTCACCAAAAACTCAACAGTGTTGGCTGGAAAGCAAACTGCATTTCTATAAAAAGTTGGTAACACCCTTACTTTTAAAAGTTTATTACATTGTTGTGTTATCTAACATTACTCGTGCAGTTTTTAAGACCATTTGAAACCAACATGTTTCCATATCCAAGTCTCATCTACTCATTTATGAAGAACCAAGAGCTTGTAGAAAGATCCAACGCTGAAATAATTGAAGAACGTGGACCTTTTCGTGTATGCAACAATATTGATAACACTTGAAAGAGTCAAGGATCTCTCCTACCTTTAGTGAAGACAAAAAGTCAAATCTGACTTTAATGAAATGGATGCAGAAGACAAGCTCCTAGATGTTTAAATTGGTGCACTCACATTTGGAGAAAAAGCCGAAGAAGATGAGGATGGGAAAGCTTAAGTGAAGAAGACTGAAAGTCTTGAAGTAGAACATGTTTCCAACAAGTAGGACATGTTTCCAACAGCTCAATATGGCAATGTGATTGACACGTGGTTTTCGATATGCAATGAGGTATATCTTATTTCGATTATGATGAAATCATGTTTGTGAATATCACATATCTGACTTTAGTCATTTTTTAATGTTTCATATGTGTTCATGATTAATACATATCTGGACCATTTCTTTTTTATGTGTTTACCTTATTCTTGTGTTGGTTGAACTATTTTGTTCCAACACGGGTTAACAGGTTGATTATTAACTCGAATACAAGCAACTAAAAGGTCTTGACATTTGAACGATATTCAATATTACAAGTAGAGGTTTCAATGATCTCTCTAAAATAGTGTTCGGGTACAATTAGTTGATTTAGGGGAAGCTGTCAATATGTTTAGAACGTCTTTGTGTCTATGTTAGAAGAAGTGTTTCCAACAGTTTCTTCTTAAAAAGTATTCTAAATTTTTGGATAGAAATTTATGTGTTTACACATCTATTTTATTCTTATTAATTTATTTGTGGTGGATACAAATTATTTTTCTATCTTCGGCGACGTTTAAATATGTTGGACATATTTTATTTTTGAAGGACGTTGAGTTGTGTTTATTCACACCTTAAACTTCTTCGTTATGTTAGTTTTGGTATGTTACTTCTATCATACCTTGTTTTCCATTCATGATGTTCAGTTATCGTTACTAACTCCAGTACAAGTCGTAGATGAAGTGACAGAATCCTCCCGCAGTGGCTCACAACACGAGGAACAACATGCTCAACCATCAGTTCTTGAAGTGTAAAGTGCTTTGTTAGCATTTCCAAAGCTAATAGAAGAGACAAAGAACCTAGCAACTTCTGTGGACACACACATCAAAATATTTTCAAAAGCTTGCAGTTGAAGCTAACTTCAAGCAGTTCATTCCTTCAGTGGAAAAGAGGGAGTAACAATATCAGTTGTGTTCTGTTGATGTTACCGGTTGCTAACATGTTGTTTGTGTTCTGTTGATGTTACTGGTTGCTATCATGTTGGTGTTACTAGATGTTGTCGATGTCAGCTTGGAGTTTATCTATTTCAAGTGTTGAACACTTTATTTTTTAAATGTGTTGAACACAAATATGTTTTTGTTGAATGAATGATATGAATATGTTTTGAACATATTTTGATTTCAATTTTTGGTGTGTATGATCACATCTTAGTTAAGTATGAGACGGAGTTGAAGCACGAAGAACTTCTGCCAAATTTTATCTTCAATCACGTCTTTCTACTGTTGCTGCAAAGTAACATTGATCCTAACACATCTACTCTTGCAATAGAGTAAGGATTGTATTGGAGAGTAAGTCGCTATTGGGTTCGATGAAGCAACGATGCAGTATGTTGTTCATGTGAATGTTTCTAACATGTTAGAATGAATTTTCGTTAACATTTCTCTTATAAGTTGCAGGAAGAGTTTCACACTTCTCAAGTTTTTTTGAGCCTATGTTACTAATATGACACCTATGTGTTTCAGGGAGAGTTATGTTACTTCTTCTTGTTTCGTTGTTGAGAGTTGTCTAACATCTCATGTTAATCCTGTACATATGTAAATATGTAAATATTCCTATAAATATGTAAATATCTTGTAAATATGTAAATATTCCTGTACATATGTTAATATGTAAATATCCTGTAAATATGTAAATATGTATATATATATATATTCGTTTGAGGGGGAGCTTTTTATTTCTCTCTAAAACACATTCTTTTATTCTTTATTATTTCATTTGTACATAATTTTTATTTTGGGGAGAGTTTCCGTTTGCCCTCCATTATTCTTTTAATTCTTTATTCTTTCTTTGAAGAGCTACCTTTCACTCTTCAAAGGTTTTCGTTTTTCAAATAATGTGAGAGTTTCATTTTGCTCTCACTTCTATTTTTCTGCATTTTGTTTTATGTTTACTTTATTTTATTCTGCAAGAAAAGTTTTTGTGCAAGAAAAGATACATATACAATTAAATAAGAAGCGATCTGGACCATTGATCTTTGTAGATCTACGGTTGCCATTGACTGGTGCATTATAATTGAATATGAAATGCATTATCGTAACAATGCACTGTAATTATTCTCAAAAAAAAAACAATGCACTGTAATAAATCAAAAATGCATTATTATGACAGTGCATTGTAATAAGACATAAAATATATTATTTTGATACATAAAATGCATTATTATTTTTTTTTACGGGAAAAGTGCTTTGTACGTGAACCAACCCCTATATATATATATATTTAATGGAATGATTGGATTGGATAACAAAGTGACGTGCATTCCCTTCCTTTTTACCACAAAATTCGGCTGTCAAGATTTAGGGAAGGATTCTACTACGTTGCCTTTTCTTTTACATGAGAAGGTTAATAAAATATTATGTTAGTATTATTGGGCTGAATTCAGAAAAAAAAAATTAAAAGAATTGGGTTGGGTTCTACTTAAAATTTGGCCCATACACTTAAGTTAATTAAGTAGGCCCAATTAAGATTAGTTTAGTTAAACTTATAAACCCTTTGCCTAATAAAGCCCAAGTAATTTAATTAACTAACTTCTTAATCGAACTCAATAAATTCTTAATGCTCGATTTTAACGTCTTATGAATATAAAAACTGTACTTAATTAATAAGATTTTATTTATCACGAGATTAGAATTACGGGGTATTACATTATTTTACCTTGACAAAAAAAATATGACTAGATTGATAATTTTTACAAAATTTACTAACATCCATAAAAATCTATTAAAATATTTGGCTTCATTTATTTATTTATTATTGAGCCAATAAGAAAGGATGTATGAATTCCAATCAGGGCATCTCCAACCCATCTCTATATCTTCACATATCTCCAAATCTGGAGCAATTCCTTCTCCAACCCAGCACCAAAATCCTGCTGTATTATACATATTTGAATAGTATTGCTCCAAACTTGGAGCAACACTAGTCATTGCTCTATTCTTTTTGCAATTAATTTTATTGTTATAATTATTATTCCTTGTTATATTTATTATTTTTTGTGTTCTTTAATTATTTTGTGCCAAAATATTATATTATAGTTATATTTCTAAACATATTATACCAACATTAAAATTACATAAAATTATTTAAAAAATATATTTAAATAAAATACAAGATAAGCAAAAATATTTTAAAAAATACAATTACATAATAAAAGCATAAACACAAAGTCGATACATTTAATTTCTAATAAAGGCCATCTCCGGAACATCCCACCCCATCTGAAAATAAATTTTGAAACATATCAGAAATACTAGTGTTGGCGTCTTTGGCTTGTTACCGCTTTCGAATAATATCTTGTTGCTCTAATCGGAAGTAATCACATGTTTCAGGATCATCAAGCGTGACTAAAAGTAGAATATTCTGTTTTGTGTAAAAATATAGAGCAGACTGCTGGAGATGACTTACTAATTTTGCTGTATTTTTGTGCTGAAATTGCTGTATTTTGGTGTGAACTGCTGGAGATGGCTTCGTATCTATGTATTTTTAAAAAGAGTAATAAAATAGTCCCTAAAAAAATGAAAAATATTTGCGTGTAAATTTAAATTCAGAGATCTGGCCTGCTTCTTTAAACCCTAACTTGCTCCTCTCAGTTACAATGGAACTCAGCTCCTCAAAACCCTATTCATTCCACCTCTCTCTCTCTCTGACCAATTTCGAGCAAGCTGAGCAAAAATGGCGCGTCGTCTAGCTGCATCGAAACAGATCCATTTGAATCCAAATCTCGCGAGTCTTTCATCCCCATTTCCCTTCAAATCGGTTTTCCTCTGCTCCTTCGCCGTTGCAGCCGCTGGAACCTATCTCAAATGAAGAAATCTCCATCTCCGCAGATCCAAATCACGATTCTTCATCAGCAAAGGAGACGGTGGATGCAGCGCCTCTTCTCGAAGGTAGGCCTCTTCGAGAAGGTAGGCGCCCGCGGAACCCGGAAAAAATAGAGCAAACTATTTGCAGAATGATGGATAGTCGGCCATGGACGACACGATTACAGAACTCAATCCGAAAACTGGTACCGTGTTTTGATCATGAACTCGTTTACAATGTGTTACACGGCGCCAAGAACTCGGGTCACGCGCTCCAGTTCTTTCGCTGGGTCGAAAGATCGAATCTTTTTAAGCATGATAGGGAGACCCATCTTAAAATGATTGAGATTTTGGGAAGGGCCTCGAAGCTTAATCATGCTAGGTGCATTTTATTAGATATGCCGAAAAAGGGTTTGAAATGGGATGAGGATTTGTGGGTTTTGATGATTGATAGTTATGGGAAGGCGGGTATAGTTCAAGAGAGTGTGAAGCTGTTTCAGAAAATGGGGGAGTTGGGAGTAGAACGCACTATTAAGTCTTATGATGTTCTGTTTAAAGTGATTTTGCGCAGGGGAAGGTACATGATGGCTAAGAGGTATTTCAATAAGATGTTGAGTGAGGGAATTGAACCCACTAGGCATACCTTCAACGTTTGATTGGGGGATTTTTTCTTTCTGGGAAGGTGGAGACAGCCAATAGGTTCTTTGAGGATATGAAGGCCCGTGAAATTATGCCGGATGTGGTCACGTATAACACAATGATTAATGGGTATAATCGGGTTGGGAAAATGGAGGAGGCGGAGAAGTATTTCGTGGAGATGAAAGGTGGGAACATTGAGCCTACTGTCATCACTTATACGACCTTAATCAAAGGGTATTTTTCGGTGGAGAGAGTGGATGATGCATTGAGGTTGGTGGAGGAGATGAGGGCATTTGGGATTAGGCCGAATGCCATTACTTATTCCACCTTGTTGCCTGGGCTGTGTGCCGCGGAGAAGATGTCTGAAGCTCGGAGTTTCTTGAGGGAGATGGTGGACAAGTTTATTCCACCTACGGATAACTCCATTTTCATGAAACTAATGTCGGGCCAGTGCAAGGTGGGTGATTTAGATGCTGCAGTAGATGTGCTGAAGGCTATGATTAAGTTGAGTATTCCGACAGAGGCTGGGCATTATGGGGTTCTGATTGAGAATTGCTGCAAGGCTGGTCAATATGATAGAGCTGTTAAGTTGCTGGATAAGCTCATTGAGAAGGATATCATACTGAGGCATCAGAATACCTATCATCTGGAACCTAGTGCCTACAATCCGATGATTGAGTATCTCTGCAAAAATGGCCAGACTGCGAAGGCTGAAACCCTTGTGCGGCAGTTGATGAAAATGGGTGTGCAGGATCCCATGGCCTTAAATGCTCTCATCTGTGGGCATTCGAAAGAAGGGACCCCTGATTCTGCTTTTGAGCTTCTCAAGATCATGCTTAGGAGGAAGGTTGCTTCGGAAAAAAGTGCTTTTGATTCACTTGTCCAAAGCTACTTGACAAAGAAGGATCCTGCAGAGGCAAAATCCGTGCTGGATAGTATGATTGAGAATGGTCATCTTCCTGATTCCTCTCTGTATAGGTCAGTGATGAACGGCTTGTTTGAAGATGGACGAGTGCAGACAGCGAGCAGGGTGATGAAGATGATGCTGGAGAAGGGGGTGACGGATCATCATGATTTGATTGTTAAGATATTGGAAGCTTTGCTCATGAGGGGTCATGTTGAGGAAGCCCTCGGGTGAATTGAACTGTTGATGCAGAGTGGCATCGCTCCTGATTTCGACAGCCTCTTATCTGTTCTGTGTGAAAAGGATAAGACGATTGCTGCTTTGAAGGTATTGGATTATGGTTTGGACAGGGACTATGACATCAGCGTCTCGAGCATCGAGAAGGTTGTGGACACTCTACTAGCTGCTGGGAAGACTCTGAATGTATATTCAATACTGTGCAAGATTATGGAGAAAGGAGGAGTTACTGATTGGAGCAGCTGCAAAGACTTGATCAAGACTCTCAATGAAGGTGGACACACAAAGCAAGCAGACATTCTGTCTCGGATGATCGTGGGGAAGAACAAACCGGCTCGTAGCAAGAAAGGAGATAAAAAAAGCAGCATCGGCATAAAATTTGAAAAATTTAAATAGTTCAGTCATCTTGAGGTGAGATTTTGATCCCTCCAACTTGCTATGAGACTTGGCTTTTAAGGTTCAGTCTTTTGATCCAGAGTTGAGTTTCATTTATGAGTATTTCTTTATTTTGATCTGATTTATTAGGTGTTGAAATAACAAACATGGAGAAGGTTTTTGTTTGATCTGATTTACCAGTGTTTCTTGTTTTAATGTGCTATTATTTGTTCATGCTGTGTGTGGGGGGAGTTCACTACAAGAAATTCGCACATAGACAACATTTAATAGACAACGGGTTATTAACAAAATACGAGAAATATAAACGGGAAACACAATTGCACGCACAAAAACACGACAAACAAAACACATAAAAACAACACAAATAATGACTAAATATTGAGTCAGCTCAGTTTCCTTCGCTCCGTTGGATCTTCTTGGGTAGATCCATTCTGCTTTACTCTTCGCTTGAGTCAGCTCAAATATGTGTTCTTGTTTCTTGTTCTCTAAGATCTAATTTCAACTGGTTGCGTGTAGTTAGCCTAATGCTGGAGGCTCACCCTCATTTGTTGCTCGAGAATTCAACACTGTTCAGGTTGCCAGTGGTGGTGGCAACTTGAAGTTCAAGTCCCACTTGAAAAGGTTTGTTACCTCTCAACAGCTATCTCATTATCTACATGCATACAAACATATATATATATATATATATATATATATAATTTTGATATGCTAAGCGGCTTAGATGAGCAATTTGTGAGCGACAGGTACACGTCAGATAAAAATTTCCTTTCTCTAATCTATTTCCTCAATTCTCTTTTTCCTTTTTTTCTAAAACCTATTTACGCCTCCCCCTTCTAATACATGTTCTTCTTTTTTCTATCCTTAATTTATTGTTCATCTTCAACGATTTCTGCATCAATCGACGACGGCAAAAATCATTGACTGATTGTTCATTTGTGTCGCCACCGGCGTGTGAGCCGTTCGATGTACCCTGCATCGCTCGTCGTTTTACTATAAATATATTCACGGTTGTATCCATCCTTCGTCTCTGCTTCTCTGATCCCCACGTATTTCCTACAATTCTTCTGCTCCGCCTTCGTTTATATCTTAATGGTATGTTCTTTCTTGATTTTATAGTGAAACTAGAATTCTCATATGAAGCACGATTAGAACTTAAGTACTCAATATTAATCTTTATAGATACGAATTGTTTATTTACTATTGTTGTTTTACATTCATGTGGAACCATCTATAATATTACTTTGTAATTGTAATATTGGACAACAATGGGGGAAAATATTGATATTTTGTTGCACATTCCTCCTGTTGCGGATGAACGAATATAGACGATCATCATAATAACAATAGCAGTGCAAATGAAGATGCTAGCGGGTATTATGCATAATTTATTTTGGTTAATAATTATTATTCGTAATTTTATTGTAGCATTAACAGTAGCAGTGATTGGTGTGGTCATTGATGTTACAATTATTTTGCAGGTTCTAACATGTGGTGAAATTTAATGATTTTGATAAGAGGAGTTCACTTATATAAAGATGAGAATTTGGTAAGCAAATCACTTTCAATGGTTTTTCTTACTTCTCGGTGTTGAAATTTAATTGTATATTTTTTTTTTTTCAGGTTAAGAGAAATTTTGATTAATCAAGTCTCATTGTTGGAATGAAGAAGTTTTTTTTTTTTTTTTACAGATTTTAGTTTCTTAATACTGATGAGATGGCTGTCATCCTACGCTAGTGACATGAACGAGCTTTGCTGCATTGACCTGCTCTTCCAAAACTACGGGAGCAATATGTTCTCATGAGTGATTCAGCAAACTTTAATAAGCAATATGTCTCTTCGATCTTTCTTTTAGTTGAGAGTGTTTGAGCACTTATTTCCAGTTCTAAAGATGTTCTGTTGTAGTTGATGAAGTTGTTGATATCACTTGCTATTGGTTTGAGCTTTTGAAAACCAATGACATAATTTTAAGTGATTCTTGATCTACTTTCAGTTTTGAGATTCTAATTGAGGGATTCTTGAGAGATTTTAATTTTTTTTTATTTTTTAATACGTATAATAGGACGCTCCTAAACGTCCTATTAGCAATATTTTTTTATTTTTTATTATATATAATAGGACGCTTGTAAGTGTACTATTACAGATTATTTTTATTTTTATTTATCTCACAATAGACAACGGGGATTCCCCGCTATCTATATTATAATTTTCCTGTTGTCTATTACGATATAGACAACGTGAAATCCGCGTTGTCTATAACCGCCTTGTAATAGACTACACCTGCATAGACGACACGCCTTTTTTTAATAGACAACACAGTTTTCCCGTTGTCTATAAGCAATTTTCTTATAGTGGTTCTTGGATTTGCTTGATCAATTGTGGAAATGCTTGCCTTTGTCTTACCTAACTATTGTGGCTATATTTTGTTTTGTTTTGTCTTACCTAACTGCACTGTGATTATTTGATTTTGACTGGTTTTTTTTGTATGATATTACATTGACAAAAAAAATATGACTAGATTGATAATTTTTACAAAATTTACTAACATCCACAAAAATCTGTTAAAATATTTGGCGCCATTTATTTATTTATTATTGAGCCAATAAAAAAGAATGTATTAATTCAAAATAATAATAATAATAATAATAATAATATTTATTATTATTATTATTATTATTTAAGTAGAAAGCCTAACTGATAAATTGGGAAGCTCAATGTCTTCAACTCAGCTGTCCCTCAGCCCAGCTGCTTCTTCAACTCAGCTATGCCTCCGTCCAGCTGCTTCTTCAACTCAGTTGTTCCTCAGCCCAGCTGCTTCTTCAACTCAGCTATGCCTCCATCCAGCTGCTTCTTCAACTCAGCTGTCCCTCTGCCCAGCTGCTTCTTCAACTCAGATGTTCCTCAGAACAGCTGCCTCTTCAACTCGGCTATTCCTCAGCCCAGCTGCTTCTTCAACTCAGTTGTCCCTCAGCCCAGCTGCTTCTTCAACTCAGTTGTTCCTCGGAACAGCTGTTCCTTAGCTCCGCTGTTCAGCTTCGCTGAAGATTTCGACATTATTACTTGCCCGTTTTATCTGTATTATCTTTGTGTTCATCTCGTCGCTCGCTATCCTAATCTCCTAAAAACCATGTTACCAAAACCCCCACATCACTATACACACAAGACAACGATTAAAACATACAACACACAACATAAACACCATTTGATCAGTAGATAATAAAAACCTTATGTTGGAGAATCGAGTATTCTTTGTTCCGCCGTCGAGCCAACGTGTAATATCCTGTCTTTCTTGCGTATTAAAATTAATTAATTTAATAAGAAAGATAAGATTTCAGTGAAAGAAAAATTTTCGTTCCCGAAAATTTTATCCGGCAAATATATTTTGCCGTAAAAATGAGTTTTAATTAATTTTTATCGTCTCGGTTAATCCGAAATGAAGAAGTTTTTACATTTATCATTAAGTGATAAATGATTAGTCATTAATTGACTAAAAGAAGAATTTAATTTATTTAAGTGATTTATTGCGTAATTTATCACTTAAATTTTTAGTTTCGGTCGATTTGAAAATGTTTCGAATCTCC
The DNA here is from genome assembly GCA_031470985.1 of Agastache rugosa. Lineage (NCBI taxonomy): Eukaryota > Viridiplantae > Streptophyta > Magnoliopsida > Lamiales > Lamiaceae > Agastache > Agastache rugosa. The sequence continues at coordinate 2,579,078 of CM062602.1, forward strand.
GATTCTTTCTGTGAGATTTTTATCTAGGGTTCGTGAAACCCTATATTAATTTTCTATATTGAGAAATTTGAAGTTTAATTGAAGAGTTGTTAGTAGTTAATTAATTGAATTAACTAAGTAATTAATTAATTAACTAACTAAAACTTAATCCCTAAGTTTCTCTCTCCTATAAATAGCCTTCATCTCTTCTTCCCCACCTCCAAAACTCACGCATACACACACATATATACACATATCAAGTTCTTCCATTGATGCGCTCAAGCTAAGCTCAAAGATCAAAGATTTGAGTCCATCAATCATCTCCAATCCATTAAGTAAGAATATATCTCTATTCTTTCAAGCTCTTAGCTTCCTTTACATGGTTGAAATCTCCTCTTATATAAATATATATATATCGACATTTTTGAGGAAAAATAGAAAAATGGTTGGATGATGTTGATCTCTTAGTATGATGTTTATATGATGATTTGTATGATTAAAGCATGAGAATCAAAACCCTAGCTCTAAGTTTCATAATTTTCGAAAATTAGGGAAAATGGTCAAGTTTTGATGCATGAATTGTATGATTATTTTGATATTTAATATGAGCTTAGTTAATTATTCTAAGCATGTTTCATGTTGGAAGTAAGCATGAATTCACAATCCTTTTTCATTTTAATGAAAAGGTCGAAAATATGAAGAGGAAAATTAGGGTTTGAAGTGTTGAGATTATATGATGTATTTGATGGATAATGTGATGATATATGATGCTAATGATGTATGATTAATCAGGAATTAATCAAATAAAAGCATGATTAGCCCTAAAACCCTAGAAATTCGAATTAGGGTTCATGAATTAGGGTTTTTGATTTGATGATTAAGTAAATGAAATTGATTGAGGAATTGAGCTTATGTTAATTATATAAGCATGTTAGAAATTAAAATAAAGAGAAAATAATTCTAGAAGCCCTAATTTAAAAAGGACCGAAAATTAAATAAGAAAAATAAATTATTATTTGAATTTTAATTAAGAAACTAATTGCATTTATGAACTTCTCGATAAAAATTAAGTATTGTGTGATTTTTCGAAAATTTATTTCAAAGTAATAAAGAATTTTCTATTTTTGGTTTATTTTCCTGAGTTGGGAGTTTATATGTTTAATCGAGTCGAATGTGTGAAGTAAATGTGTGATTATGTATATAATGTTGTAAAATGTGTGTGGAATTAATTTGAGAATTTTTTGAATCCGTAAAACGGATTAAATTCGATTTAGTCGATTGTCATGAATAGTGATTGATGAATATTGTGTTAAGTGTAATTTTGATTGATGATTGATGATTAATGAGGAGTTAAGATAGATTAAGAGCGTTTAAGAAGTTAAGTTAGAAATTCTCGAGTTTCGTCGAGTTTCGATGTAGAATTTCGAAGTAAATTAGAAGTTAAGAATATCGAATTCGTTTATTCGATAGTAGTTAATTCTCGTTCTGAATTCGTAAAATCTATTTCGAATGAAGGATCGAGTGGAAGTGTGAATCCGAGGATTCAGGTTCGTTAAAGGTTAAGTCCAAAGCTTCAGTTATCAGGTGAGCTTTCTAAACCAAGAAATGATGAATGCTATATATATATATATGATTATATATATGTGTGATGTTTTCAAGTAATTGGCTTGCCAAATGTTTAAAGTTTTGTATGATACCGTCTACCAAAGAAAGATGAATTCGGTCCTATGCAAGGTAGAATTTGTGTACACTATTTTGTAATCGGGAGCCTTCCGAAAGGAGTGGACGATTACAAGTGTTTGAGAAGGAGGCATACTTCTCAGCACTATTTTATTGTAGACATGGTACATACTCATATATATGTATATATATTCTTTTGAACATGCACAAGTTTTATTTGTGCTATGTCTTTCGACAAGTCCAATTTATAGTTGTATTCAGTAAGTTTTCAAATTATCTTGGCATGTGCCCACTGAGTACGATGTACTCAGCCTCGCCTATTATTGCCTAATATTTCTAAAATATGCAGGTTAGCTGGGATGAAGATGATCGTGTGCTGGCGGACTTGTTGTTGTTGATGTGATTGTTTCGTTTGATAAGAGTCATTTATGATGAGTTTAGAACCTAGAATATATGTCTTCATACATATATTCTCTCGTTTTTCCGCTGCAAGATTATGATATTGATATTTGCATAAGTTTGATGAAGTGTTGAAGTCTGAAGTCTCGAAGAATGTTCGTGATGGTCCCTGAGCTCGGTATTTGGTGTAGAGGGGGGGTGAATACACCAAATAGATTTCTGAAAACCTTTTCAAGTTAAATAACAGAGTTGGTGAGCTCAGTTATTGATCCAGCTGAGGAGGGTCAGCTGGGTAAATAACTTAGCTGGCGGTGCGGAATGTGGTGGTTTCAAAACTTAGCTCGGTTACTTAGAAAAACTCAGCTTGAAAAGATTAACTTTATGTTTTCAGCTTAGTCAAGTTGTGCAACTTTCTGAGAGACACAGCTGTCTTTGGAGAGCAGCTGCGTATGCAGTTTTGATCAAATATGCAATATAATGAAAGAGTTAGTACAAAACTGAATTTAAAAGGAAAGTAAAGAGCACACGAGTTTTTACGTGGTTCGGAGTAACACCTCCTACGTCCACGACCAGGTTCACTGGTAATTCACTACCACTTGGTTTCCAAGTACCAAGCAACTTCACAACTCTAACCCGAGCTGTGTTCCAACAGTTTGCAGGCACTGTCAAGCCTAACCTTTCAGTTTACGGGTACTGAAAAAACCTTACACACTTGAATTTCCCGCTTCAAGCAAGCGTAACCTTGACCTAACCTTTCTGGGTAAAGAGGGGTTTGGTTTGGGGTTCCAACTGTGAACGAGTTCTTACAATTAAGAACTTTAGAGTATGATGAACTCGTTCGAAATCTAGGCTTAAGATATACAAAGATTTTGGCCTAGGGATCAGACGAAAAACTAAGCAGTTTCTGAACTAGAAACACTTTAAGATAGAGTGTTCTTTGAACTATGTAGAACTGCTTGAGAGAGCTTTTGAAAGATTGATGATTTCAGAGAATGAAAGCTTGTAGAGAGTTTTTCGTTTTTGATCCTGAGGTTGAAGACGGGTTTATATAGGTAGAGATTCAAGACTAGCCGTTGGAGGAGCCGTTTGAATCTTACCTACTCTTCTTAAATTCGAGATCTGCCGTTGGGCGAATCTGTACCTGTCTTCATTCGTGTCACATCCTAGGTCCTGAAGTCTAGGATGCTGATTCGGCAATCCCTCATTGATCGAGGCGTGTTGTCTTCCTCTGACGCCGGGATCTTCTGCCTTTGGAGCTGGCTTTTGAATTCAGAGCTGGATTGGGCAAACTGACTTGAAGTGATGTCTTCAGAGTTAGTTCCCTTTGTTCTGTACAGCTAGACCGGCTGTGTTTTGAACTCAGCTCGAATTCTCTTCAGCTTGATCATGCTCTGCTGGAGGACTCAGCTGAAGGTTGACGCCTGATGTCTTCCGCTAGCTGACTCCTGCTGTAGACACAGCTGGGTCGACTGACACAGCTGGATCGACTGCTGTCTTCCGCTTCCTTAACCTGTAAACCTAGAAAATCTAAAGCTCAAACAGGCGAGCTGGAAAACACTACTCAGGTTGAAGCGATCATCTATTTGGTTGGAGAATCAGTTGGGATATGGTATCAAATCAAAACCTTATAATTTTCCCTACAATTTCGCCCTTTTTTATGATGCCAAAACCTAACTGAGACAACTTATGACGCAGAAAAACTTGTGTTTTATTAATGTAAGAAAATACATTATAACACAGGAAAAAGAAAGAGAAAAAAAATCTTCAGTCTTCAATCTTCAATCCCAGTTGGCTGGGTCTTCTCTTCTGCATCCGTTGCTTCTTTCTTTTGACTCATCTCTTCTCCAGTTGATTCTGATTCAGCTGGTTCCTCTAGTTCAACAGTTTGCCTCCTTTGTCTCATTCTCTTCCCCCTTACTTCCCCTTTTTGGCATGATCAAACAGGGTGGGAGAGATAGACCATCGGCTGTTGCAATAGTTTAGTTTGGCGAAACTGTGGTCTTCAGCTCTGAGCAGCGAGGTTTGAAGTCTAGGTGGCTCAGCTGTTGTATTAGCTGGCTCTTCTTCAGTAGCATTAACCTCAGCTGTGATTGCAGACACAGCGTCTTTGGCATGATTCAGCTGGGGCGGTCCAGCTGAGTGCTTGGAGGGATGAGTTGGCACTGGAGATAACATATTCTGAGTCGGGCACAACTTCATTCCTTGCAATTTTGCTTCTTCAGACTTCTTAGATTGAATGAGAAAGTCTGATTCAGCACTTGAGGGACTTGAGTATTCCCCTTCCACTTCGAAGTGGTGGGTATTGGGTTCAGCTCATATCATCATCATCCAGCTGCAGGTGATCATTGGCTGGGTGATGTCTTTCATTTGATCTTGGTGCAGGGGCTTGAGCATCTTTCATCGGAAGATCTTGAAGCTGGTGTCCCTGTTGAGCTGAAGGAAATTGAGGAGAAGGCGGTTGAAGTATTCCATCTGTCTTGGGGTTTAAGCTTGGTTGATCAGCTGGAATACGTCGTTGTGGCGTTGATGATGACGATGTTCACGCTGGCCCATGAACTTCTTCTCCATCGTGAGAAACCACCGCTTGTGGGCCTTCTGCTCCTCGGAGAGTCGTTACGAATTCTCTCATAATGTCAGCTGACTTCTCGGGCGGCGGAGCACCTTTGATTTGAGTCTTCTGTTTGAAGACGGTGCTTCAGCATGTTTTGTCTCCTCAAGTTGTTTCTGATTCCCAGCTGGGACGGAAATAGATGCATGCTGCTTTGTCTCCTGCATTTTTTTCTGTGCCTCCTGTGGTGGAGCAAGAGCTTTGACACGACTGCTCTTGAAGACTCCGGCATTATCAACATCTGGTCCAGGTGTGTTGACGTTGATTTTTGCATCCCAGGAAGTTGTATGTCCCGTTCTCTCTTTTATTTTGAGAGAAACAGTGGGGCGGAGGAGGTCTTTTTCCTTTGACATTCCCAGAAAGTTTTCTGCACCTTCCTGGTGTGTGAAGCTTTACAGTCTCTCACTGCGTTCGACTGGATCTGTCGATGGGCTTCACCTTCTCCTGGAACTCCGTCTTCTTGAGGTTCCTGAAAGTTAAGCAACTCTTATCTTGAAGCTTTGACAGATTCTTCAAGTTTGATCGGCTTCGGGAGATATCTTTCTAGATTCCATGTTCTTCTTCTGCAACTTTTGTTAATAGAAACAAATAATACCAATTGATGGAAATGAGAAAGAATGCCAAAAGACTTTTTAGGGTTGTTGCAATTTTTTTTTTACGTATCTCTTCTAGCATATTTATATAGCTTTCTTGATGAATGGACGATCAAGATTTGTCGATTGATACGAAGATCTACGACTGGGAGAGATTCTCACGTTATGTCAATTTCTTGTTTAGAAATTGCAAGTTAATGCGTGAGAGAGGACGGTTGGGGCACTTTGACTTTTGCCTCGAAACTCCCATGATCAGTTCTTTTCAGACTTTTAAATAAATTTGATTAGACATGACAAGATATGATTTGACTGAAAACAGATTGAGTAGGAGTAGTTAATGTTGTTACAAACCTCTCAGCTGATCATTGTAGTCAGCTGATACCTCGGTTGAGTGGGTGTGCTGGGTGATCGTGGTTCCAGCTGGTTCCCCCTCAGTTGAATAGTCCTTCAATTTCAGCATATGGTTTAGCAGGATTCTTTCTCAGCTGATACCCGTTACGTTGATTCAGAATTCCAGCTGTCTACTTCCATTCAGCTGGGTCTGCTTCCACTCAGTTGGGTCTGCTTCCATTCAGCTGGGTCTGCTTCCATTCAGCTGGGTGAAACATCGTCTGGGTTGAGTAATCCAAGTAATCCGCACAGTATTTTGAATCTTGCTTCTATCAGCGGCTTTGTGAGTATATCAGCCCGCTATATGTGTGTGTGAATTTTCTCAACAATCACATCCTTCTTTTCCATGTGATCTCCGATGAAATGATGGCGTACGTCCACATGCTTGCATCTTGTGTGAAGTACTGGATTCTCTGAAATAGCAATCGCATTTGAGCTATCACAGAAAATTGGAACTTGTCCAGTTTTCATTTCATAGTCATCCAGCTGATGTTTCAGCCAGAGAATTTTGAGCAGCAGCTTCCAACGGCCATATATTCTGCTTCTGTTGTGGAGGTTGCGACGCACGTTTGCTTCTTTGAAAACCATGAAATCAACTTACTTCCTAAGAACTGACAAGTTCCTGAAGTTGATTTTCTGTCCAACCGATCTCCAGCGAAGTCTGAGTCTGAATATCCAGTCAGCTGTAGATTGTCTTCAGCTGGGTACCACAGCCCAACATTCTGAGTTCCTTTGAGATATTTGAGAATGTTCTTGGCTGCTTGCATGTGTGCTTCCTTTGGATCAACTTGAAATCTGGCACATACTCCGACTGCGAATGAGATGTCTGGACGACTTGCTGTTAGATACAGCAGGGAACCGATTATCCCTCTGTATTTGCTGGAATCAACTGACTTCCCTTCAGTTCCTGGTTCAATTTTCCAGTTGGTGTTCATCGGAATCTTTACAGTTCTGCTGGATTGAACTCCATACTTGGCGATCAAGTCTTTCACGTATTTGGATTGATTTATGAAAATCCCTTCTGTTGATTGCTTGACTTGAAGTCCTAGGAAGAAACTCATTTCTCCCATCATGGACATTTGGAACTGCTCTGACATCATCTCTCCAAATCTTTGGCATAAGAAGTTTGATTTTGATCCAAAGATAATGTCGTCTACATAAATTTGAACAACCAGGATGTCTTCTCCTGACTTGATGGTGAAGAGGGTTCTATCTACTGAGCCCTTCTAGAATCCTTTGGATACAAGGAAATTTGACAGAGTGTCATACCAAGCTCGAGGTGCTTGCTTCAATCCATAAAGCGCCTTTTTTAGCTTGTAGACTTTATTTCCTTCTACTTCAAATCCTGGAGGTTGTTCAACGTAGACATCTTCTTTGATTTCTCCATTTAAGAATGCACACTTCACATCCATTTGATAGACCTTGAATTTGTGATGTGCTGCATAGGCGAGAAAGAGTCTGATTGCTTCCAATCGTGCTACTGGAGCAAATGATTCTTCGAAGTCAATTCCTTCCTGCTGAGTGTAGCCCTTGGCAACCAGTCGAGCTTTGTTTCTGATGATGACTCCCAAGGTATCCAATTTGTTCTTGAATATCCATTTGAGTCCTATGACTTTGACTTCTTCAGGTCTGTCGACCAATTCCCAGACACAATTTCTGAGGAATTCGTTCAGCTTTTCTTGCATGGCGTTAGTCCAAGGCACGCTCTTCAAAGCTTCGAGAATTGATTGAGGCTCTGGCACTTGAGCTACGTAACACGCCATTAGAGCTGTATCTTCATCATAGACCGTCAGTTCTAGCTCTACTGAGAGTTGAGCTGTGTCAACTGCTTCTTGATGATCCGATGAAGCTTGAGCAGCTGAGCTTCTGGTTTTGACTTGGTCAGATGGTTCTCCAATGATTGCTGATGATGGATGATCTTCAATCCATCTTCTCCTCTTACGATTTTCTTCTTCCAATTGATTGATGCTTGAAGTGGCTAAATTTCGTCTGTCTTGGAGTTGCTCAGGAGTTAAGTCTTGAGAGATTGATTCTCCTTGATTTGGATTTTGAGGTGACTTCTGTAAAGGCTCTGCTGGAGATGGAGCTGAGGATTCAGCTGTATCTGGATTTCCAGCTGATGGCGTTCCCCCTTGATTTGGCGTTGAAGGTTCTTCTCGATTTCCAGATGGTGGAGCTTCCCGGTTGATTTGAAGTTCCTCCTCTGGCTCATCATCCCAAATTAGTGGTTCGGCCGCAGTTACGATTCGATTTTCTTGAGCTCTTGTCTGAATCTGTCTTGAAGATTCTCCTTCATTTCTTCGTTTGATAGAGTCTCTATATTCGAAAGATGTTTCGTCAAAGGTAACATGTGGAGTTACTTCGACTGTTTGAGTTCTTCTGTTGAAGACTCTGTATGCTTTACTCACAGCATAATAACCAATGAATACTCCTCGGTCAGTCTTCTCGTCGAACGTCTTAAGCTGTGTCTTTCCATGGTTTAGGATATGACATTTGGATCCGAATACCTTGAAATATCCAATGTATGGTAATCTGTTGTTCCATAGCTCATACAGTGTCTTTCCTTGACTTGAAGTGAGTAGGGAGCGATTCTGAGTGAAGCATGCTGTGTTGATTGCTTCAGCCCAGAACTTCTTTGGAATGACAGAGCTGGCTAGCATTGAGGTGGCTGCTTCTTTGAGTGTTCTGTTCCTTCTCTCTGCTACACCATTCTGCTGAGGTGTGCATGCTACAGATGTTTGATGTTGAACTCCGTTCTTCTCGCAGTAATCATAAATAGTTTCATTCAGAAACTCCGTTCCTTGATCTGATCTTATTGACATTATCTTGCACTCCTTCTGTGTTGATAATCTTTCCAGCAGGATAGGCAGCTTAGTCCTGGTTTCGCTCTTCTAGTACATGAATGATACCCATGTGAATCTTGAGAAATCATCCACTACGACCAGAGTATATTTTCTGCCATTGAAGCATGTTGGAGTAACTGGACCAAAAAGATCCATGTGAAGGAGTTGAAGTACTCGATCAGTTGACTGAACTGGCTTGAGAGAGAATGAAATTCTTGTCTACTTTCCTTGTTGACACGCGCTGCACATATGACTTTTTTCATATACTTGATCTGGAATTCCATTAGCGAGCTGGTTCCTAGCCAGTTTGTTGATTGTCTTGAAGTTGAGATGATTCAGTACGTACGTGCCACGCCTAGCCGACTTCGATCTTGCTTTTCGATACAAGACAAGTCTCCGGAGGGCTGCTGTTCGTCAGCAAAATACATATTTCCTTCTCTTTTCCCTCTTAGGAGTATCTGCTTGGTTTCCCTGTTCTTCACTGTGTATCCCTGTGCATTAAACTTGACAGAAAAACCGTTGTCGCAGAATTGGCTAATGGAAAGCAAGTTGTGTTGCAATCCTTGTACATAAGAAACATTTGGGATTATAATATTTTTAGTTTTAAATGTACCATAACCTTTGGTTAGGCCTTTTGAGTTGTCACCAAATGTTACTTGTGGGCCTGGTCGCTCGATATACTCCTGGAGTAGATGCTTTAAGTGCGTCATGTGGTTAGAACATCTACTGTCCAAGTACCATAGCGTTCTCATCGACTCCTCAGTGATGCGTCGATTCCTTGCAACCTAGAAAAAGATCAAAATTTAGGTACCCAGTTTTAATTGGGTCCTTGAGGGTTAGACAGAGATCCTTTGACGACCCAGATATGCTTGATGACTCGAATTGGGTCATATGATCTGATAATTCTTCCAGCTGAGTCGATATACACATTCTTTGTGTTCTTCGGTTGTTGCTGGCGGGTCTTGATCTCAGTGTCTTCTTGTCTTGATGTCTTGATTTCTTTCGGTTTCCAGCTGTGTACCTGATTCTGAAACCTGTGTAGAGTGTTCGTGTGATGATGAGAGGTTAGATAGATTTTGAGTTCGAGACATTACCTCATCTTCATCGATGTCGTCGGTTTGTCCCATGAAGCATGTATCCCAATCAGGTTCATCATGGGCCATCAGTGCTTCTTCTTCCGAATCTAAAAATGGCATGTTGTCATCCATTTTGTTGCACTCTGATTCCTCATCGGCGATGTAAGCTCTCCTTCTGTCAGCTGCCTTAGCTTTCAGTTGGTCTTTGTCTTTCTTGGACAGCTTTGGACAATCTAGCCGGTAGTGTCCTGGTTTCTTGCAGTTTAAGCAACCTTCTTCTGTTCGTTTGTCAGCTGACTTCTCATCAGCTGCTGCGTACTTGTCTCTGTAAGTTCTTGCGAACTTCTTGTATTTGTCCTTGCTGGTGTTGAGTCTGTTGTAGTTTTTGACCAGCATAGCTATTTCTTCAAGTAGTTCTTCATTGCTCATGTCCTTCTTATCCTTCTTCGATGACTCAGCTGACTGTATGTATACGGATTTTTCAGAGTTGGCTCTGAACGCAATCTCCTTTGTTGCAGGTGTCAGCTCTCCATCATTCTGATTGCTTGAAGATTCTTTCATGGTAATCTTCAAGTTGTATTCGTTGGCTTTGAGCAGGGAGTATAATCTTTCTGTTGAAAGATCACCTAAGTCACTTCGACTTTGGTGTACCACCTTATAGGTGTTCCATTCAGCTGTGAGCGCTGAAAGAACTTTTAGATTCTTTTCTCGCTGGGTGTATTTCCCAGTTCTGATGGTTTCTATTTCCACCACTATATTGGAGAATCTGAGTTCCATCCCTTCGATGGACTCGTTGACCAGCTGCTTGAAGTTATCAAACTTCTGGCATGCAATCGTGAATTTATTTTTCTTAATATCCTCCGACCCTTCGCATAGCTTTGCTAGGGTTTCCCACATCTCCTTTGCTGTTTCGCAGTTGATGATTTTGCTGAGGTAGGCGTTGGAGACCGTTGAGGATATGGTGTTCCTCGCGAAGCTGTCTAGTCCAGCCTGCTTCCTTTCTTCTGAGGTGTGCTCACCCTTTGGCTTGGGAATGAGCTGATATCTTGGTTGTTCGCCATCTTGAGTTGGGACAAGCTCGTTCCCTGGTTTGTAGATGATGATGGGTCCGTCTGTTATGACGTCCCATATCATATCGTGATGTGCACAGAGAAAGCTCTTCAGTCTGAACTTCCATATTGCATAATCATCTACCGAGAAGGTGGAAAGATTCCTGTTAAGATAAGAATCCATAGAAATATGCAGTATGTAATATTATAAGTTTTTCACAAAGAGAATCTGTTCAGATGACCACTAACAGATTGTCAAGGGAGATCTCTTGATACAGAAACGGTGGTCTGTTGAACCACTGCTCTGATACCAATTGATGGTCTCTGAGCTAGGTATTTGGTGTAGAGGGGGTGTAGATGGGGGGTGAATACACCAAATAGATTTCTGAAAACTTTTTCAAGTTAAATAACAGAGTTGGTGAGCTCAGTTATTGATCCAGCTGAGGAGGGTCAGCTGGGTAAATAACTCAGCTGGCGGTGTGGAATGTGGTGGTTTCAAAACTTAGCTCGGTTACTTAGAAAAACTCAGCTTGAAAAGATTAACTTTATGTTTTCAGCTTAGTCAAGTTGTACAACTTTCTGAGAGACACAGCTGTCTTTGGAGAGCAGTTGCGTATGCAGTTTTGATCAAATATACAATGTAATGAAAGAGTTAGTACAAAACTGAATTTAAAAGGAAAGTAAAGAGCACACGAGTTTTTACGTGGTTCGGAGTAACACCTCCTACGTCCACGACCAGGTTCACTGGTAATTCACTACCACTTGGTTTTCAAGTACCAAGCAACTTCATAACTCTAACCCGAGCTATGTTCCAACAGTTTGCGGGCACTGTCAAGCCTAACCTTTCAGTTTACGGGTACTGAAAAAACCTTACACACTTGAATTTCCCGCTTCAAGCAAGCGTAACGTTGACCTAACCTTTCTGGGTAAAGAGGGGTTTGGTTTGGGGTTCCAACTGTGAACGAGTTCTTACAATTAAGAACTTTAGAGTATGATGAACTCGTTCGAAATCTAGGCTTAAGATATACAAAGATTTTGGCTTTGGGATCAGACGAAAAACTAAGCAGTTTCTGAACTAGAAACACTTTAAGATAAAGTGTTCTTTGAACTATGTAGAACTGCTTGAGAGAGCTTTTGAAAGATTGATGATTTCAGAGAATGAAAGCTTGTAGAGAGTTTTTCGTATTTGATCCTGAGGTTGAAGACGGGTTTATATAGGTAGAGATTCAAGACTAGCCGTTGGAGGAGCCGTTTGAATCTTACCTACTCTTCTTAAATTCGAGATCTGCCATTGGGCGAATCTGCACCTGTCTTCATTCGTGTCACATCCTAGGTCCTAAAGTCTAGGATGCTGATTCGGCAATCCCTCATTGGTCGAGGCGTGTTGTCTTTCTCTGACACCGGGATCTTCTGCCTTTGGAGCTGGCTTTTAAATTCAGAGCTGGATTGGGCAAACTGACTTGAAGTGATGTCTTCAGAGTTAGTTCCCTTTGTTCTGTACAGCTGGACCGGCTGTGTTTTGAACTCAGCTCGAATTCTCTTCAACACAGCTGGGTCGACTGATACAGCTGGATCGACTGCTGTCTTCCGCTTCCTTAACCTGTAAACCTAGAAAATCTAAAGCTCAAACAGGCGAGCTGGAAAACACTACTTAGGTTGAAGCGATCATCTATTTGGTTGGAGAATCAATGGGGTTATGGTATCAAATCAAAACCTTATAATTTTCCCAACAGTTCATTATCTCATTTTGAAGCCTAGCAGACTTGATTATATATACATATCAGTTGCTAGTTATTTTAAAGCTTTGTTGATATTGAAACTGTTTTCTATCGTGCTTTCTTGATCCTAAAAATCAGCTCATTCCCTTCATGGTTGTTGCTATTAATTTGGTTGATGAGATTATTGATTTCCGAGATGCTTTGAGATCGTATTTGATGATATGCATGTTTTTAAAAAGAAGAGATCAAATGTTCGTTTCATTAATCTCGAGTTATGCATGTCATAAATATTCTAAGTTCATGTTTTGCCAAACATGAGTTGCTTTGTTTGTTCTTGAATGATAGTCGGGTCGCTATCTTAATCCTTTTGTTAATCATAAATTGTGTAAGTCGTGGGATCCACCGGCTTTGTCATCTGATGGTCCCTGAGCTGGGTCTTTGGTGTAGAGGGGGGGTGAATACACCAAAGATAGATTTCTAAAAACTTTTTCAAGTTTAAAACAGAGTTTGTGAGCTCAGTTATGAATCCAGCTGGTGAAGGTCAGCTGGGCTAATAACTCAGCTGGCGGTGCGGAAAGTGGTGGTTTGAAAACTTAGCTCGATTGCTTAGAAAAACTTAACTTGAAAATATTCTTTACGTTTTCGACTTAGTCAAGTTGTACAAGTTTATAGACAAAACACCGTTGTCTTTGGAGAGCAGCTGAGTATGCAGATTTGATAAAGATGCAATATGCAAATGGAATTAGTACAATATCTGAAAATAACGAGAAAGTAAATAACACGAGATTTTACGTGGTTCGGAGTAACACCTCCTACATCCACGACTAGATTCACTGGTAATTCACTACCACTTGGTTTCCAAGTACCAAGCAACTTCACAACACTAACCCGAGCTGTGTTCCAACAGTTTACGGGTACTGTCAAGCCTAACCTTTCAGTTTACGGGTACTGAAAAAACCTTACAACCACTTGAATTTCGCGCTTCAAGCAAGCGTAACCTTGACTTTAACTTTCTGGGTAAAGAGGGGTTTGGTTCGGGGTTCCAACTATGAACGAGTTCTTACAATGAAGAACTTAGAGTTAGATGAACTCGTTCGAAATCTAGGCTTAAGATATACAATGATTTCTGCCTAGGAATCAGACGAAAAACTGGGCAGTTTCTGGACTAGAAACACTTTAAGATAAAGTGTTCTTTGAACTATTTAGAACTGCTTGTAAGCTTTTGAAGGCTTGATAATTTCAGAGAATGAAAGCTTGTAGAGAGTTTTTCGTATCTGATCAAAAGGTTGAAGACGGGTTTATATAGGTACAGATTCAAGACTAGCCGTTGGAGGAGCCGTTTGAATCTTACCTACTCTTCTTAAATTCGAAATCTGCCGTTGGGCGTTTTTGCACCTGTCTTCATTAGTGTCACATCCTAGGTTCTGAAGTTTAGGATGCTGATTTGGCAATCCCTTATTGGTCGAGGTATATTGACTTCCTCTGACACCAGGATCTCTGCCTTTGGAGCTGATTTTTGAATTTAGAGCTGGATTGGGTAAACTGACTTGAAGTGACGTCTTCAGAGTTAGTTCCCTTTGTTTTGTACAGCTGTACCAGCTGTGTCTTGAACTCAGCTTGATTTATCTTCAGCTTGATCCTGCTCTGTTTTGAACTCAGCTCAGCTGGAAAACTCAGCTGATAGTAGACTCCTGCTGTAAACACAGCTGGATCTTCTACTGTCTTGAGCTTCTGTTGTCTTCCGCTTCCTGAACTGTTTTGAACTCAGCTCAGCTGGAAAACTCAGCTGATAGTAGACTCCTGCTGTAAACACAGCTGGATCTTCTATTGTCTTGAGCTTCTGCTGTCTTCCACTTCCTGAACCTGTAAACTTAGAAAATCTAGAGTTCAAACAGGCGAGCTGGAAAACACTACTTAGGTTGATGTGATCATCTACTCGGTTGGAGAACAGTTGGGTTTTGGAATCAAATCAAAACTCTATTAATTTTCCCAACATCATTTAATTTCTAGGCCGGGCTGCGACACAACGATTTCCTTTCCAGAAATTTCAATCTTGACTGACAATTTTGTTGCCGTAAAAATTCAGTTATCGTCGGTTTAATTGATTACATCAAAACTTCGGTTAAGAATTTAAAATCTAAAAATCATGGATGGTTTAAAAGAAACAGCCTCAATGTTAACTAAATAAAAGAACAAAAGCATTTTTAGAATTAGAAACTTGAGGATATTTGCTCCGACGATTTCCTTGCCGGAAACTTCAACCCGCCTACCCTATCGGTGCTGGAAAATCAGACATCACTGATATTGAATTGATAAATAAAAAAATTCAGTTTGTGAAATTTATGTCTAAATATAAGGAATAAAGAGAGAGAGAGTGACAGGCTACTCGAATACTTACCACTTTCAATTCTACTTTGACCGATCACTGGTGTGTATTTCTTCTCAAACCGTCCCCAATAGCTAAGTAGCACGCCGTCATCCTAAGCCGTCCAATACTTACCACTCTCGCTTATACTTTGACTGCGTCTGCGTATGTCATCCTTTGTTTTTCCATTGTTTTTTCATCGACAGATTTTGACAAAGGGATTTGAGAAACAACGTCCCAGTTGCAGAAAGAAAATCAAAATCGCAAACGGTTGAAGTTTTGAAGAATGTGGGTTGAGGGGCAAGGGCCAGTAATTTAAGTTTTCAATCGTTGGCAAGAAATAAATACTATACAAATAATCTCGATTAATTATTTTAATTAAAAAATTAAGTGATATTAGACAAAAATAAATGATTGGTAGAACATGGCACAATCCACTATATGCCTAATTCATTAAGCTATACCAAAGTATGAGCAAGAGAGAGTAATGTAGAAAGACATGGTCAAGATCTTCAGAGTCAAGCAATATATCCATGGCAAAAGTATGAAGCCAAAAGAGAATTATATCCAGTTCAAAGATACAAATTCATGTCCATCAGTAAATAAATAGGAAACATAAATTAATTTATAAGGAATAAATCATACCGCTGCACTCTGTTTACACAGTAGATGACATGAACATTTCTGATAGATACTTGGATGTTGTCAAGAATCTTGGAGAGAAAGCAGGAAAGTTAGAGAGGAGGTGGAAATTAGATAAATGAAACTTTATGACAAATTGAAGTAAAGCACTACTACTCAAATAATTATATTTCCTTTCCAAGCAAAGTCCATGGCAAATGTCAAGTGTTACATATAGATCATCAACTTTTTGTGAAAATGCCAGTCATACTAGTCTAAGGTTGATTACAATGTAAAGTCTAGGAACACCAAACTGCTGAAGGGCAGTAGGAAAAGAGGCATTAGGAAAAGAAGCAAGAGTAAGTCCAAGAAGTTAAGGTGTGGAATGCTTGAAATAGAATACTTCGTAATAAGAATAGTACATATAGCAACAATAAAAAGTGACACACCTGCAATTTATTGGAGTTCTTGAATCTTAAATAATCCTAGAGACAAGCATCATTCTAGGGGTGAACAATCTGTTTATTTGGTTCATCTTTAGTTGTCTTGCAACTAAACTGAATCTTAAATTGTAAAAACCTAACTGAATAAATTTAGATAACTAAAACTGTATCAACCGAAATATATACTAGAAAAACTCACATACATAACACTGCATACATAACTGGCATTTTTAATATGCGTTATGTATGAGCGTATTTTTGTAAAAATGCGTTTATAAATATCCGTTATGTATGTAGTGTTATCTACGTACATATATAACGGTGTCAACTCATACGTTATATATGAGCATTATCTATTAATCATATATATAACAGTTTTACAGAATCGTTAAGCCATACGTTATGTATGAGCTTTTAATATATAACGATTACTTGAATCGTTAAGCCGACCGTTATACATGAGAGCATGTTTTTTTTTTTAAATTTTTAATTCCAATTTAATTATTTAAAAATATTTTCAACCAAGAAATAAAACTTCACAGCAAACTCTTCGTCTCTTCCCATCCAATTTCAACCTTCTCTTTCTCTATCTTCTCCTTCTCCGGCGAGAACAACGTCGCCGACCTCTCCGCCGTCGCTTCCGCCTCTGCTTACTCTCCCTCTCAGCCAACCTTTGTATCCCTTTATAATTACAGTGAAACTCTCAATGGAAAACCCTAGATCCCCAAGCGAAACCCCTATCTTCTCTCTGAAATTTGATCCCCAATAAAAAATCCTAGATCCCACCATTTCCGGTGACCTCGCCGCCCTCTTGACTCGGCGTCACCTCCGCCTCGCCTCCATGGAAGCAACGAACAGAAGCGGCATATATAGGAGCCGCCACCTCTGCTCTCTCTCGCGTCTTCGTTCTCTCTTACAGACAGAAATCCATCTTCTTCCCTCTTCTTCATTGTCGCGGCTTATCTTCGACATCGTCCTGCCACCGTTGCCGCCGCTACTTCCTGCACGGACCGCAGCCAAACTCTCTCAATTTCGAATTTTAAATCCGCAATTCAGAAGTGATCCCTAATTTTGAATCTAGGTTCAGCCCTTAATTCACGAAGAAGCGGGAGTTGAGAAAAATAAAGAAGTCGCTGAAAGTATCGCGGAAAATGTAGGCGTTCCTCGGCGGCGTGGCTGAGATCCGGGAAAACTCCGGCACTTCAGACAGATTCAAATCCTATGGAATAATAAAGGTAATTATCCTCAGTCCTTAAATTCATTGTCTGACATCTTAGTTCATTAAAATAGGAATCGAATGAATTTAAGTTACTTAATATGCTTGTTGCCATATCTTGCTAGAATTAGAGCACTTTTGTGCATGCCCCTCTTGTTACTCCATATTTTAATTTATGCACGTCGTTTAGTACTTTAATTTGCGCACATTATCTTCTTACAATGAAATGGTGTGTTTATATTGTCTAGCTGTTGAGTATTCACGTTGCATTGGGATAAACCAGACCTTGATCAAATAAATTACTTAATGTTCTTGTTGCCATATCTTGCTAGAATTTAAGCATTTTTCTGAATGTCCCTGTTGTTTCTTAGTATATATCTTACTTAATTCACGTCGTTTACTGCTTTTAATATGTGCAGCATTTATTTAGTTAGAGGTTTGTTCCTTACTGATTTGAGTCAATCTTTATGGAATACTTGTATTTATGTTGCGTTACGAGTGGAGCCCTGGTCTTTCTTGGGAAAGGATATGCAAATTATTGCTTCTTTTCTTTGGCTTTAGCACTAACAATTACCGGATCGATCACGTAAATTTGCCAACTTCATTTGCTTACAGGTTGATATGGTCACAATCCCAGCAACTATGAGACATATGGGTGTTTTGTCAGTTCATGAAGGCAATGATGTGACTAAATATTTTCTGAGATGCAGGTTTGCTTTTGTCCACACAAACTGTTTAGGCCATACCAATAAATCGCATAGACCCAAATTTGGTCCAGAGAGGCCTTGCTGACTATCAGTGGCGGATCCAGGATTTTGAATATGGGGGGTACGAAATTGATTGGCAGACCCAAGGCCTGCAACAAGTAGTGAATTTGTGACTCGTGGTGGGGAGTGAGGCCCACAGCAGCACACGCACACCCAAGAGAAAGAAACAATATTTTTTTCCTTGCTAATGTCGATCGAGGAAGAAAACTACAAAAGAGAAAGAAGAAGAAATTCTATTCTTTAAAAGAATAAGGCAGCCGCAAATGAAAAATAGGAAAAGGTAGTGGGGCCTTGTGAATTGGGGATTAACTTATTAAAATATTATGTTAAACCATTGAATTATATTAATTGTGGACTGAGTTATTGAATTTTTACAATATTATACATTATATATATAGTAAAAAAAAAAAAATTGGGGGGACGGCTGTACCCCTTGTTCCCAAGTAGGTCCGCCCCTGCTGACTATCAACAAAAGGTAAACTCAGCATCAACTGATGCAGAAAAAAGCTGCAACACAAATCGGCATCGATGTACACAGTGCTCTTAATGCTGCTCTTACAGGTTAAAGGTAAGTAATTCTCCTCCATTTTTCTACTTACTAAACTTTGATAAACTTATATTAACCATGGACTTGTTTACTGCTTTTTGACTTCTTTTTACCGCAGAATTGTCCTCCTTTATACTGTATTCTGGGTTCTTGGTTGTGACAGAAATGAGTTTGATATTTCAGAAATGATAGATGGTATCTCTGCCTAAATTCTAAAGTCGTACATTTTCTAGTTACTGAAATTAAATTATTTAACTGAGTTGTATAGATTCAGTAATTGTCGTTGATTTATGATGTTGCTGAACGTGGTTCTGTTTGTTAGGTGTTAAGAGAAGCTTTGGAGATCTTGATGATGATATTTTTGGGTAAAAAAGGTCCCTTTTACTTCTATTTACTGAGTTGGTATTCCGAAATTTGTAATATCATTCTTACTTGTTTGTTGGCATATGATGTGATTTTCTTAACAATATTTATAAGCATGATGATATTAACATAATGGTTAATTGGATTTTACATTTTCTCATTTTATTTGTATTTTAGCAAGGAAAAATCATATTAGTATTTATATCATATTTATAATCTTTATTTAAAATTAATATTTTTTGTTGGTCTTGTGAAAAAAAAGGTGCATGCTTTATTGCTCTAAAGCTTCTAAGAAATCTGTTTTGTATTAGGCACAAACGGAACCTATATCTAACATAGAATTTTTTGTTATCTTGAAGATGTGGTAGCACACTAAGCTAGATATGCCGACATGAGTAGTTAAGTTGATGTAGTATGAACTCAAGAACGTTCTATTTTGTGCAGCCAAGAAATTATTATCCTAAACAGGTACATCATATATACCTTCAGATGTTCATATTTATACTTGTGATGCATGCTGATTATTTTATCTAAGTGCACCAACCACCAGTGAAAAACATGTTCATAAAATTACTAAATAAGTATATACCAAACAATAATAATTAGGCCTATGGTAGCAAATCAATTGTTAGTGATTATAACCATAGTTTCCATGCTGAATATGCATGTAGCCTTTGATAGGTTATATTTTTTTTTTGCGCCAATAATTGTTTTCTTATTCCAGGCCATAAATAAATAAATATGCTTGTAATGTGGTTTAAAAATGACATTAATATTCATATGACTCATGAAGGCCAAGTGGTTGAAATATCTGCATCCATGATTTGTTTTCACGTGTTCTTTGACATTTCCTTGTCATTTACTTCTCCAATATTTTTCCAAGCACAAGACCTATATCAAAGCTCCTTGCCAGAAAATTACACCACCACCGATGGCTTTCATTGTTGTTGAAAAAGATACTCTAAATAATTGATGGAATAATTACAAATAGTCCAACATAGTTTTAATTTGCTCCTTTTTGGAATCTACATTTTTTTTTTCAGTTTGTTTGTTTGGTTTTTGACTAGTACTGAGACTTAGAAAATAGTTAAGTGATCGACTTCAATTTTATACATGTACAACTTGTGCATTGAGCTTCGTGTGATATTATTGTTAATTAGTGTATTGATGATTTTTGTTATTACTTACTTTCTTTTACTATGTAATAGTGGTAGGATTGTGTTGGATAAAATGAGCCGTTGAGCTGAAGGGGCTTGTGATTCCAAGCAATATTATTCGCCAGAAACGTTGTTCCAATGGCTAGCTAGCTGCATCATAATATGTTCTCTTTCTTTTAAGACATATAGCTAGATAGAACACATGTGACATTTTGACTATATCCAGATGATAATGTATGAATGTTTTGGATGATATATAATATAAGTTATGGATGGTAATATTATTTTGTTGTTTTAGAATTATTTATTCATTTATCGAAATAAATAACACAACGAAATTTAATAACATTTATAACGGTAAAGAACTGTTATGCATTATAAAAAAGATAACGTAAAACTACTGTTGTCTAAAATACAAATCAACGTTATCTATAGTGAAATATAATACATATGTAGTTTATTTCATAACGGAAAGAATTAATATTCATAACGGTTCAAAACGTTATGTATAATACCTATAGATAACGGAGATAACAGTGTTATGTACTAGGATAAAACTGTTATGTATAACATTATAGATAACGGTTTTTCTCCGTTATGTATGAGCGTATCATACATAATACCACTATAAATAACGGAGTTTTAGGCACATAGATAACAGATAATCTCCGTTATCTATGAGTGTTTTTCTAGTAGTTTTCATTTTGGTTGGACTGAATTCTTTTTTGAGTTTATCATCCCAAATAGCCATTATAGATAGTGAAAAATAAAAGTTGTCAAAAACTTAATTTAAGATAAATTCTGTCAGATTTTGGGATGAATGAACCAAAATAACCTTTAAACAAATTTAAAAAAAAAACCTACCACACCCTACAACCACCACCCACCCTACAACCACCACCCACCCCACTTTCACTTTTTCTCTCTTCTCTCACACTATCTCTCCCTCGTATACTCTCTCCCTCTCTCTATTCTCATTCTCATCTACAGCCACCGCCTCAACCACTACCATTGCCGCCCTTTCTCCATCGTCACTCTCTATTCTGCCACCGCCACCGCCTCTTTTTTCAGACAACTTATCGTCTTTTCCGATCGTCTTCTTCTTCGCGACCCGAACAACCACTGTTCACCAATCCGTTGCTTTCTTCTAGATCGACCAGCTTCCATGGCATCGGACGTCGACTCCAGATTTAACGAATACAACTATGATGCTTCACAAATAGAGTTGTTTTGATGTGTTTTTCGTTTAAAATTTATCCAGATTTGTTCTCTGGTTGCCTTAGATCATCTTCTGATTGTGGTTGAATTTCTGATTCGAGTTGAATTACACATTGCTTTGATTTATGTGCTTGGGAGAAGGGCTGTTTGTGGGGTGTTTTTGTTGATATTTCTGCAACAATTTTCTGTTGCTCGTTATTTGGATAATAGCATATTCCGACGAACTTTGTATGACAGGTACGAATAAATCCATTCGTACGAATTAGTTGTGATTTGTTACTGGTTCAATTTTAAAGTAATCTCTCTTAATGAAAAATCACAAAACAATCATCCAAAAATTGATCTCTCATGTTATTTCTCAATTTATTCTTGACTTGCTTGGATTGCAGAGGTTGGGTGTGGGGGTACAATTAAAATTAATTAAATATATATATATATATATATATATATATATATATTGGGAGGTGCAGCTGCACCCCCTTACTCCCATGTAGATCCGCCAGTGCATCTCCATGGGAGCCTATTCCTTGCTGCGCCCAAGGACGCATGCCGCCAGCTTCCTACCTCCACCGTATATCATAAATAAATTAAATAGATAAATAAATAAATAAATAATTTTGAATTATTAATCATAAAAGAATTATTTATTTATTTAATAAATAAATAATAAACAATTAATCATGTTTAATAACAATAAACATCAAACATATAGTATAAGTTGGTCTTCACATTATCACATATAGACATGGACGAAGGATCCATATCGCACATACACAAGTCATTTTGGACCCTTTACAATTAATTAATAACATAATCCAATATTTTACTATTATTAGCCCAACATGTCATCAGCCCATAAATAAATAGATAAGTCCAATTAATAATAGTCCATGTATAAATAAATAGGCCCAATCCCATTAAGTTTTTAGCCCATTTGTCACAGCCCGACCCCGAAATTAGATATCAAAGCCGGTAGGTCCCACGACTTACACAATTTATGATTAACAAAAGGATTAAGATAGCGACCCGGCTATCATTGAACAACAAAGGACATCTCATACTCAACAACTTATCAAAGTTGGGACAACTAGGATATGCATGACTTGAGTTTAATAAGACGATCAACTAAATTTGACAATAACATGCATATCAACAATTAAACTCAAATCAACTCGAAAATCAATAGATCTGATCAACCATATTATCGACAACAAATGAGAAGACGAAGGAAAACGATTTTAGAATCAAGAAAGTAAGATAAAGAAAAACGATTCTAAGATCGACAAAACTTTCAAAACAACGAACAACTGATATTTTTATATAAGAAGTATAATAACGAAATAACTATCGAACATAGTTCGATCAAGACTTCAGAATTTTGACAACTTCAACAACTTATATAAAATACTTCACAATCTTTCTTAAAACAAAACCTCTTAATATTGCAGCGGAAAACGAGAGAATATATATATAAAGATATATATTCTAGGTCAACTCTTATCAAATATTAACAACAATTGCCCATCCAGCACTCGTCATCACCATCCCTGCTAACCTGCACGTTTTAGAAATAACATGCAGGGCTGAGTACTACGTACTCAGTGAACACATGCCGAAAACATATGAAATTTGCTGAATACAGCTATATTTTGAAAACTTGCCGGAAAAAACATAGCACAAGGATTTTCTGAAAACAACTTATGCAATGTTAAAATATTTTCTTTTCTTGAAAAACATTTGTCTGCAGACATATTAACAGTATGAACCATATCTATAGTAAATATTAGTGATGAGAAAGATGTCTCTTTCTCAATCACTTGTAACCGGCATATCAAGGAAAGGCTCACAGTTACGTATAACCGGCCCATCAAAGAAATGCTCACGATTACATATGTGTATACAAATCCCACCTTGCGCGGAACCGAATTCGTCCTTCTTAAGTAGATGGTAACATACTTAACATTTTAAAAATATTTGGCAAGTATCAAAGCTTTGAAAAATCATATAAATTCATACTTTTCACGTTGTATAGATAAGAAAGCCCACCTGGTTTTCTTAAGCTTTAACTTTTAAACTTTACTGCTCGTTCTTACTTCACGTTTCTGCTTCCACTTCCACTTGCTCCTTTAAATCGAAATGGAATAACGACTTTAGAACGAGAACTTCTATCGAATAACCACTTCGATAATCTTAACGTAATTCGATTCGAATTTCTACGCCGAACTTAACGAAATTTGAGAATTTCTATCTTAACTTCTTAAACATTTTTATTCTATCTTAACTCATCATTAATCAACAATCATCAATCAACACAAAATAAATCACACTCATTCATAAACATTCATCATTTACTATTCATCATAATCGACTAAGTCGATTTTAATCCGTCTAACGGATTCAGAATATTCTAAAATTAAATTCATACACTTATTTCATTATAACAACATAATTACACATTTATTTCACACATTCGGTCCAATTAACGAATAAGCTTCCTAAACAGAAAAATCAACTAAAAATAGAAAAGTTTTAATACTTCGAATTAAAATTCTAGAAAATTACACAATACTTAATTTTTATTAAGAAGTTCATAAATGCAATTAATTTCTTAATTAAAAATCAATTAATTATTTATTCTATTTATTTTATTTTCGGTTATTTCAATTTTTAGATTTCTAGAATTCTTTTCTCTTCTTTTTCATTTCTAATATACTTAATTAAACTTCTTAAACTTAATTCTCCAATTAATTTCATTCAATTACTCATTAAACAATAAACCCTAATTTCAATTTCTAGGGTTTCTAGGGTTAATCATGCTTTTAATTTACTAACTCTTGATTCAACAATTACCATTAACATCATATAACATCAAATTATCCATCAATTAAATCTTTCTTCATCAATTCTTCAAAACCCTAATTAAAACTATAATTTCGCCCATAATTAATAAAATGAGATAAGTTGGGAATTCATGCTTACTTCCAACATGAAACATACTTGGAATAATTATTTAAGCTTAATTATAACATCAATTTAATCATAAAACAAATGAATCAAAAACCCCTAAAATGTCATAATTTTCGAAAATTACATCTTAGGGTTAGGGTTTTCTCATGTTCAATTTAATCACATATTTGATCATATAAACATGATATAAGCATCTGTCGCAGCCCGACCCCGAAATTAGATATCAAAGTCGGTAGGTCCCACGACTTACACAATTTATGATTAACAAAAGGATTAAGATAGCGACCCGGCTATCATTGAACAACAAAGGACATCTCATACTCAACACTTCATCAAACTTAGGACAATTAGGATATGCATGACTTGAGTTCAATAAGACGATCAACTGAATTTGACAACAACATGCATATCAACAATTAAAACTCAAATCAATTCGGAAATCAATAGACCTGATCAACCAAATTATTGACAACAAATGAGAAGACGAAGGAAAACGATTTTAGAGTCAAGAAAACAAGATAAAGAAAAATGATTCTAAGACCGACAAAACTTTTCAAAACAACGTACAACTGATATTTTTATACAAGAAGTATAATAACGAAATAACTATCGAACATAGTTCGATTAAGACTTCAGAATTTTGACAACTTCAACAACTTATTTAAAATACTTCACGATCTTTCTTAAAACAAAACCTCTTAATATTGCAGCGGAAAAACGAGAGAATATATATGTGAAGATATATATTCTAGGCCAATTCTCATAACTTATTTTAATAACAACAACGACAACCAGCCCAGCTCTCGTCAATCTTCATCCCTGCTAACCTGCACGTTTTAGAAATAACATGCGAAATTTGAAGTACTTCGTACTCAGTGAACACATGCTGAAAACATTTGAAACTTGCTGATTACAGCTATATTTTGAAAACTTACCGGAAAACATAGCACAAGGATTTTCTGAAAACAACTTGTGCAATGTTAAAAACATTTTCTTTTCTTGAAAAACATTTGTCTGCAGACATATTAATAGTATGAACCATATCTACAATAAATAATAGTGATGAGAAAGAGGCCTCTTTCTCAATCACTTGTAACCGGCATATCAAGGAAAGGCTCACGATTACGTATAACCGGCCTATCAAAGAAATGCGCACGATTACATATGTGTACACAGATTCCACCTTGCGTGGAACCGAATTCGTCTTTCTGAAGTAGATGGTAACATACTTAACATTTTAAAAACATTTGGCAAGTATCAAAGCTTTGAAAAATCATATAAATTCATATTTTTCACATTGTATAGGTAAGAAAGCCCACCTGATAAACTTAAGCTTTACTTTAACTTTATCGCTCGATAAACGTATGCTTCACGTTTCCGCTTCCACTTCCGCTTGCTTCTTTAAATCGAAATGGAATAGCGACTTTAGGACGAGAACTTCTATCGAATAACGACTTCGATAATCTCAACGTAATTCGATTCGAATTTCTACGCCGAAATTCGACGAAACTCGAGAATTTCTATCTTAATTTCTTAAACGCTCTTACTCTATCTTAACTCATCGTTAATCATCAAACATTCAAACAATTCACACTTATTACTTAATTATCAACATACATCATTTACTATTCACAAAAACGACTAAGTCAATTTTAATCCGTTTAACGGATTCAGAAAATTTTAAAATTAAATCTATATACTTATTTCATCATAACAAACATAATTACACATTTATTTCATACATTCGATCCAATTATCAAATAAACTTCCGAAACGAAAAAATCAACTAAAATAGAAAAGTTTTAATACTTTGAATTAAAATTCCAGAAAATCACACAATACTTAATTTTTATTAAGAAGTTCATAAATGCAATTAGTTTATTAATTAAAAATCAAATGATTATTTATTTTATTTAATTAATTTTCGGTATTTTTAAAATTAGGATTTCTAGAATTCATTTCTCTTCATTTTCATTTCTAATATACTTAATTAAACATCCTAAACTTAATTCTCCAATTAATTTCATCCAATTAACCATTAAACTATAAACCCTAATTTAAGAATTCACTTTCTAGGGTTTCTAGGGTTAATTATGCTTTTAATTCACTAACTCTTGATTCAACAATTACCATTAACATCATACAACATCAATTTAATCATCAAATACATCTTTCTTCATCAAATCTTCAAAACCCTAATTAAAACCATAATTTCGCCCATAATTAATAAAATGAGATAAGTTGGGAATTCATACTTACTTCCAACATGAAACATACTTATAATAATTATCTAAGCTCAATTATAACATCAATTTAAGCATATATCACATGAATTAAAAACTCCCAAATGCTCATAATTTTCGAAAATTACTACTTTCAAACTAGGGTTTCACATGCTTAATTTAAACTCATAAATGATCATATATACATGAATTTAACATCATACTAAGAGATCAAGATCATCTAACCATTTCTTCCCAAATTTTCGAAAATATATATATATATAAGAAATGGAAGATTTAACCATAGAATCAAGCTAAAACTTAGGTTAGCATATACCTAACCCTTCTTGATTACTTGGGAGAAGAAGAACTAAGCTTGAACTTGATCTTGATTCTTGGAAGCTTAAAGCTTGGACAACAATGGAGAAAACACCTTTAATGTGTGTAGTGTGTGTGTGTGTCGATTTTGAGGGTGAAGGAGAAGGGATGGGGGGTGGTATTTATAGATAAATTTTAGAAAAAAAATATCTAGATATTTTGCATGAATAGTGTTTTAAGTTAATTAATTAAATCATTAATCAATTCAATTAATTAATCACCAACTAATCCTCCATTAAACCCTTAATTTCTCAACATAGAAATTTAATTTAGGGTTTCGTTAAAACCCTAGATAAAAATCTCACAGGAAGAATCGGAGATTCGAAACATTTTCAAATTGACCGAAACTAAAATTTTTAAAGATAATTTACGTAAAAATTTACGTAATTAAATTAAATTCTTCTTTTAGTCAATTAATGACTAAACATTTATCATTTATTGATAAATATAATAACTTCTTCATTTCGGATTAACCGAGACGTTAAAAATTAATTAAAACTCATTTTTTCGGTAGAATATATCTGCCGGGTAAAATTTTCGGAAAGAAAATTTTATTTTGCTAAAATTCTTATCTTTCTCATTAGATTAATTATTTTAATTACTCAAGAAAGATGAGATACTACATGCATACTAAGACATCAAGATCATCTAACCATTTCAAAAAAAATTTCCAAAATTTCGAAATATATATAAGGAAGAAAATAGATGATTCATCCATGAATCTTGAGATAATAACTACAAAGAACATAAATCCAACCTTGATTAATAACTTAAGGATGGATTGATCTTGCTTCTTGAGCTTAAACTTTGATCATCAATGGAAGAAATATATAAGTATGTGTGTGTGTGTATAGGCGGTTTTGGGGGGGTGAAAGGGATGAAAAAGATGATGATAATCATAATATATATATAGATAGGATTATATTACTATTCACTAAAACTATCTTAGATATTTAGGTGAATAGTAATCTAAATTAATTAATTAATTCCTTAATTACTTTACTTAATTAATAACAACCTAATCCTCCATTAAACCCTTAATTTCTCAACATAGCAATTTAATTTAGGGTTTGATGAACCCTAGATAAAAATCTCACAGAAAGAATCGGAGATTCAAAATATTTTCAAATCGACCGAAACTAAAATTTTAAAAGATAATTTACGTAATTAAATTAAATTCTTCTTTTAATCACTTAATGACTAAACATTTTTCATCTATCAAAATATATCTGCCGGATAAAATTTTCTAAAATGAAAATTTTTTCTTTCACTGAAATCTTATCTTTCTTACTAAATTAATTAATTTTAGTACGCAAGAAAGACGAAATATCACACCATTTCGGATCCTATAGGATATAGCCCATTTCGAATAAATTCGGGTCCAATAGATTGTAAGGCATAGCCCACATATAAGGGTTCAGATTACAAAATAACATCTTGGACTCTATGC
>CM062602.1:2614626-2651170 GCA_031470985.1 Agastache rugosa
AGAAGCAGGCAAGGACTACGCCGTGTGTTGGGAAAATTAATAGAGTTTTGATTGGATACCAAAACCCAGCTGACCCCAACCGAGTAGATGAATGTACAAACTTTGTGTTGTTTCCAGCTCACCTGTTTGAGCTTATAGAGTTTCTTAGTTTACAGGTAGATTCGCTGAAGACAGCAGAAGACACAGCTAAGCAGACAGCTTAAAGAACTCAGCAGAGCAGACTCAGCAGAGCAGACCAAGCAGAGTCAAAGACCCAGCAGTATCAAGACCCAGCTCAGTGACGGAAACCCAGCTCAGTGTCAAAGACCCAGCTCAGTGAAAAAGACCCAGCTTAGTGTCAATGACACAGCTCAGGTCTAAGACAGCTCAGGTTAACGACACAGCTCAGGTTGAAGA
Organism: Agastache rugosa; assembly: GCA_031470985.1. Lineage (NCBI taxonomy): Eukaryota > Viridiplantae > Streptophyta > Magnoliopsida > Lamiales > Lamiaceae > Agastache > Agastache rugosa. The sequence continues at coordinate 2,615,023 of CM062602.1, forward strand.
CACAGCTCAGGTTGATGATACAGCTCAGGTCTAAGACACAGCTCAGAGTTGAGACACAGCAGAGTCCAAACCGCTGAAGATACAGCAGAGACGCTTAGCAGCTCGAAGATGAAGACCTTCTCCAAGACAAGATCCCGATGTCAGAAGATCTTGTCTGACGCAGTCAAATCAGAGAAGGAATAGCTTCTGCAGATACAGACCTACTTCGTAGGTAATGGCCAGAAGTCAACAAGAGTAGGTAAGATTCAAACGGCTCTCTTCCAACGGCTAATTTGAATCTTCACCTATATATATCTCTCCTCCACCATTGCTGGTGAGGGGGCTGACAAGACGACTGAAGAAATAGAAGAAAACAGAAAAATGAACAACGATCTTCAAAGCCAAATCTTTCAAGAACACCCGGCAAATACCGTGTTCTTAGTTGTTCACATATTCAGTCATAGGCAGATTAGATCAGAATAAATATCTTAAGCCTAGTTTGAACGAGTTCATCATACTCCTTGTTCTTCATTGTAAGAACTCGTTCATAGTTGGAAAACCATACCCAAACCCAAACCCAGAAAGGTTAGGTAAAGGTACGCTTGCTCGAAGCGTGTAATTCGAGTGGTTAGGTTCTTCAGTACCCGCAAACTGAAGGTGTAGGCTTGACAGTGCCCGCAAACTGTTGGAACACAGCTCGGGTTAGAGTTGTGAAGTTGCTTGGTACTTGGAAACCAAGTGGTAGTGGATTACCAGTGAATCTGGTCGTGGATGTAGGAGGGGTTACTCCGAACCACGTTAAAGATGCTCTTGTTATTTATCGCTTTGTTTTATGCATGTTACTAACTCTCATAAGCATACATTTCAATGCATAAATCGACTAATCGAAAAGTGAAACGAGCTTTGCAATATAATTTGAAGCAACAGACGGACTTTCCAAATCCACCACATTCCGCACACACCAAATGTGTCGATCAAGCCGCCATCCAAATTTGGATCGAACACAAACAAATTTCACTCAAAAGAGTTTTAACTTGGAAAAGTTTTTAAACCTTGGTGTATTCACCCCCCCCTCTACACCAAGGTATCCGTCTTGGGACCAACAATTGGTATCAGAGCAGTGGTTCAAAAGATCACTGTATCTGTCAAGTCAGCATTTCTTTGCTGATAGTGGTCACCTGAACAGATCCTTCAAAGTTTCAAATTTTTTTTAAAATCATTATATTGCATACTGTCATGGAATCTTCCCTGTGCAGGAATCTTCCGACATTCTCTGTCGATGATTATCAGATATGGAAGTTCCGACTCAAAAGCTTTCTGTGCGTGCAAAACGACATGATGTGGGATGTTATCACAGACGGACCCATCATCATCATGAAATCAGAAAGACAAGCAGAAACCTTACCTGGAGCTGAACCAGTACTCCGGCAAGTTGTGAAGCCAAGGAATGAGTACTCTCCAGAAGAAAGAAGACAAGCTGGATTGGATAGCTACACTCGCAACGTCATCTCCTCAACGGTGACGGACGCTTATCTCAGCAAGATCATCAACTGCGAGATAGATAAGGGGATGTGGGACACTCTAGCCAAGCTGTGTGAAGGCTCAGAGGAAATTCAAGAGAACAAATTCTCAGTTGCATGCCAGAAGTTCGACAACTTCAAGCAACTCCCCTACGAGTCCATTGATCAAATGGAGCTCAGATTCTCCAACCTCGTCATCGAGATCGAGACGATCCGAACTGGGAAATACACAGTTCGAGATAAGAACTTGAAAGTTCTTGCAGCTCTCTCCTCAGAATGGTGTACACACAAGGTGGTTCACCAAAGCAGAACTGATCTTGGCAGCATGGAGACGGAAAAATTGTTCTCCGTCTTGAAAGCCAACGAATTTGATCTGGGGATCACAAGCGGAGAATCATCCAAATGATAAATGAAACGAGCTGAATCCCAAGGCAAAGGAGACATCTCTCGGTGCGAGTCAAGAAGATCACTCAATCACTGCATCGAAAAAGTCAGAAAGGAGTTCAAAAATATGAGCAAAGAAGAATTGCACGAAGAAGTTGCCATGCTTGTACGGAACATCAATAGGCTGGAACACAACAAGGAAAGGTACAAGAAGATCGTGAAGGTTCATCACGACAAGCAACTCTACCCAAAAAGAAACCCAGCTGAGTCGACCTCCCGAAGAAATGATAAAGAGCTCAAGACGAGCAAGAAAGAAGAAGATCAAGTATTTTCTTCCGACTCAGAAGATGAAGCATTTTATTAAAGATGACTGCTTCATGGGACTCTTAAACCCAGCTGATGAAGAAAATGAAGAAACCCAAATGATCCGGGACCACTGTGAAATAAAGACAGCTGGATACAAAACTAAAAACTCAAAATCACCGCCGAGTACATTGGTCTTAAGAAAATAATCGAGAAGCGACGGATGAATCACTGGATTTGGGACAAATTGTCTACCACGCTATACAAACGGAGACCTCATCAAAGGAAGTAGGATGCAGCTGAAGAAAAAGCCACCTACTATCAAATCAAGGAGGAACTCTACACAGCTGGAAAGAGAGCAAAATCAAGTAGAATGCCCAGCTGGATATGGCACAAATTGTGCATGCTAAAGAGACCTCATCGAAAAAGTGCTCAGCGACTTCAAGAGATTACTAGAAATCCTTGAAATCTAGCCAGCTGAGAATTCGGAGCTAAGGAATGAGCTCAAGAAAAAGAATGATCAGGAGCTTGAAGATGAGAAAACACAGCTGATCAAGAAGCTGAAGATGGCCAAAGCTGAATCAGATCAAAGAATGACTCCAGCCAATACAAACACAGCTGGAACCAAGCCAAGGATGTACCAAAGAGGTCGTACATAATCAAGCCAGCTCTCTAAGCTCAGTCATATCAAAGAAGAAAACTGCTCGGCAACTCCAAGCCCAAGAAAAGCAGCAACTCCTAGCTGATCACAGAGCTCAAAGGCAGCAGATAAATCCTGCTGACTGGAATCAAAATCAAAGACAGAATGTCATCCAGCACAGACATCAAGGTCAATTTATAAGACAGCTGGGAAGGATCTCGGTAGTTAGAAAGCTGGAAAGCAACCGAGCTTCAAATCAAGATTCCAGCAGACGGGATATCAAACTAGATATCAAGCTTAACAGACTCCAGCCATGAAATGGACATCATCAAAGAAAATGGAGTCAACAAGGTCCAAAGAAGAAGCGGACTCATTCAAGGACCAACCAGAAGTATCACTCACAAAAGATAAGGACAAATCTGGGTTATCAATGGAACCCTCAACAACAAAGCCGGACCCAATCACAACTGGGTGCCGAAAGAGTGATAACGGTCGAGGGACGTACGCAATTGTGGATGTCATCAAGCTTCTTTGTGAAAGAAAGACGACATGATCCAAGCTCATGACTTACCTCAAAGCTCATCAAAGAATATGTCAAGCGTACGGGTCCCAGCTAATTGTTGTGATAACGTTTTTCCTGGTGAGTTCGATGCAAAGAACAGGAAATCGAAGATTCTACCCCACAAAGCAACAATGAACTCAGCTAATCATGGAGCAACTGACCTCATCAAAGAATTGAGCCAGTGATGAGAAAATTCACTCAAGTGAAGTAGGAAGTAGCTGAGAAAAGAAAGCCACCTACTATCAAATTCAGGGGGAACTCAGTTCACCAGATTCACCATCAATTGGTATCAACAATTGATCTCATCCCAGTCCAGCAAGATCTTCAAGAAGAGCATCCAGTAGGAAATACTCAGCTGGATCACCGTGTGTCATCAAGAAGGAATCGGACACAGCTGGACTAACTCAGCAGGAACCCCAAGGAGTTCAAAATGAATTTATCAAGTCAGGGGGAATCAAACCCAGCTGATAAAACCCAATTGGTTTATCCAATTGAGGGCGAACCTCGCAAACAATGTCTATCAGCAGAGAAAGAAAGACAAAATGACTCATTCCAAACTGAGTCATACAGCTGAGAAAGACCATCAATTGGTATCAGCTGAAAAGAAAGAGTCAAAAGTGCATCAATTGGTATCAACTCCAAGCTGACTGGAGTTACCAAGAACGGGAAGAAATTATTACCAGAACGCTGCCGCCAGACCTCGACTCTCCTTCCTCCCAATATCTTTTTGATGAACCAAAAAGGGGGAAAGGATTGAACAGAAAAACGGGAATAAAAAGGGGGAAAGGATTGAACAGAAAAGGAATCTAAAAGAGGCAAATGGCGAGCTGAAAAGACAACTGGAGAAAGAGTACAAACTCTCGTTAAGGCATGTGGAGCAGCCAGGAAGAGTTTAGTTAGGATTTTTGTTTTGTGTTTTTCTGTAAAAGTTTTTAAAGGTTTTGGCATCATCAAAAAGAGGGAAATTGTTGGGAAAATTAATAGAGTTTTGATTGGATACCAAAACCCAGCTGACCCCAACCGAGTAGATGAATGTACAAACTTTGTGTTGTTTCCAGCTCACCTGTTTGAGCTTATAGAGTTTCTTAGTTTACAGGTAGATTCGCTGAAGACAGCAGAAGACACAGCTAAGCAGACAACTTAAAGAACTCAGCAGAGCAGACTCAGCAGAGCAAACCAAGCAGAGTCAAAGACCAAGCAGTATCAAGACCCAGCTCAGTGACGGAAACCCAGCTCAGTGTCAAAGACCCAGCTCAGTGAAAAAGACCCAGCTTAGTGTCAATGACACAGCTCAGGTCTAAGACAGCTCAGGTTAACGACACAGCTCAGGTTGAAGACACAGCTCAGGTTGATGATACAGCTCAGGTCTAAGACACAGCTCAGAGTTGAGACACAGCAGAGTCCAAACCGCTGAAGATACAGCAGAGACGCTTAGCAGCTCGAAGACGAAGACCTTCTCCAAGACAAGATCCCGATGTCAGAAGATCTTGTCTGACGCAGTCAAATCAGAGAAGGAATAGCTTCTGCAGATACAGACCTACTTCGTAGGTAATGGCCAGAAGTCAACAAGAGTAGGTAAGATTCAAACGGCTCTCTTCCAACGGCTAATTTGAATCTTCACCTATATATATCTCTCCTCCACCATTGCTGGTGAGGGGGCTGACAAGACGACTGAAGAAATAGAAGAAAACGAGAAAAATGAACAACGATCTTCAAAGCCAAATCTTTCAAGAACACCCGGCCGATCGATTTGTGTTCTTAGTTGTTCACATATTCGGTCATAGGCGAGATTAGATCAGAATAAATATCTTAAGCCTAGTTTGAACGAGTTCATCATACTCCTTGTTCTTCATTGTAAGAACTCGTTCATAGTTGGAAAACCATACCCAAACCCAAACCCAGAAAGGTTAGGTAAAGGTACGCTTGCTCGAAGCGTGTAATTCGAGTGGTTAGGTTCTTCAGTACCCGCAAACTGAAGGTGTAGGCTTGACAGTGCCCGCAAACTGTTGGAACACAGCTCGGGTTAGAGTTGTGAAGTTGCTTGGTACTTGGAAACCAAGTGGTAGTGGATTACCAGTGAATCTGGTCGTGGATGTAGGAGGGGTTACTCCGAACCACGTTAAAGATGCTCTTGTTATTTATCGCTTTGTTTTATGCATGTTACTAACTCTCATAAGCATACATTTCAATCTGCATAAACTGACTAACTGAAAAGTGAAACAGAGCTTTGCAATATAATTTGAAGCAACAGACGGACTTTCCAAATCCACCACATTCCGCACACAGCCAGCTGTGTCGATCAAGCTGCCATCCAGCTGGATCGAACACAGCCAGCTCACTCAAAAGAGTTTTAACTTGGAAAAGTTTTTAAACCTTGGTGTATTCACCCCCCCCTCTACACCAAGGTATCCGTCTTGGGACCAACACCGTGTATACGGATACATCGAAGAATGGACTAGGTTGTGTCTTGATGCAAGATGGAAGAGTCATAGCCTATGCGTCACGACAACTCAGACCTCATGAGGAGAATTATCCAACTCATGATTTGGAGTTAGCAGCAGTCGTGCATGCTCTGAAGATCTGGAGACACCACTTTTTTGGAGCCAAGTGTGAAATCTTTACAGATCACAAGATCCTCAAATACTTTTTCGAACAGAAAGAGCTAAATATGAGGCAAAGAAGATGACTAGAGCTAGTAAAGGACTACGATTGCAAAATTTCCTATCATCCAAGAAAAGTGAACGTAGTAGCCGATGCTTTAAGCAGGAAAAGCATATCCGAGTTAGAATTTCTGCTCACTTAAGAACAAGAACTGATAAAGAGTCTTGGAGAGCTGAGAATAGAAGCGGTTTTACCACCACAATCTTCAGAGCAGCTAATTGCAGCTCTAGAGATAACTCCAGTCTTGAGAACAAGAGTTTCAGATGCTCAGAGAAAAGACGAGAAGTTAGAAAAGTTGCAACTCAAGATCCGTGAAGGAAAAGTCGAAGATTTCCGTGAAGCTGGAGATAATTTCCTTTTGTTCAGAGAAAGGCTTTGTATTCCAGATGAAGAGGAATTAAGAGCTGAGATCATGAGAGAAGCTCATGAAACGCCTTACACCGCTCACCCCGGAAGCACCAAGATGTATCAAGATTTAAAGCAGAAATTCTGGTGGGAAGAAATGAAGAGAGATATAGCTGCTTTTGTAGAGCGATGTTTAGCTTGTCAACAAGTTAAGGCTTTACATCAGCGGCCTTATGGAAAGCTTCAGCCGTTAGACATCCCGGAGTGGAAATGGGATGATATCACCATGGATTTTGTAACTCAGTTACCTAAGTCCAAGAGAGGAAATACAACTATTTGGGTGATAGTGGACAGATTGACAAAATCTGCTCACTTTATACCAATTCCAGTAACGTATGGATCGGACAAGTTAGCCTAGCTGTATGTTTGTAAAATCGTGCGTCTGCATGGTTTGCCCAAATCGATCACGTCAGATCGAGATTCCATGTTTACCACCCGATTCTGGAGAAGCCTGCAAAGTGAGCTGGGCACCAACCTAAATTTCAGTACCGCATTTCATCCTCAGACGGATGGTCAATCCGAGAGGACGATTCAAATTCTAGAAGATATGCTCAGAACTGTTGTATTGGATCGAGGTTAGCAGTGAGAGCAAATTTTGCCTCTCATTGAGTTTGCGTATAACAACAGTTACCAAATGACGATCGGCATGGCGCCCTACGAAGCTCTTTATGGAAGGAAATGTCGTTCCCCGCTTTTTTGGGATGAAGTAGGTGAAAGAAAAGTATTAGGATCCGATGCAGTTGAAGAGATGATTGAGATCGTTCGCAAGATCAAGCACCGGATTAAAGAAGCGCAAGACCGCCAAAAGTCTTATTATGCGGATACTCGAAGGTCAGAACTCGAGTTTGAAGTTGGAGATAAAGTTTTCCTAAAAGTTTCACCTTTGAGAGGAGTTCACAGATTTGGCGTGAAAGGAAAGCTAAAGCTCCGCTACATAGGACTGTACGAAGTTCTGGAGAGAATAGGTCAAGTTGCATATAAGCTGGCTTTACCGCCAAGCTTTGGGAACTCGCACAACGTTTTTCATGTATCCCAATTGCGCCGATACATCTTCGATCCCAAGCATGTCATTCGTCAAGAAGAAGTGGCCCTAGAACCAGACCTCTGTTATGAGGAGAAACCAGAAGCGATTTTGGATCGAAAGGTCCAGCAGCTAAGGAACATATCGATCGCGTCGGTCAAGATCAAATGGAGACATCACGGGCCAGAGAAAGCGACATGGGAACTTGAAGATAAGATGAGAGAGAAGTATCCCGAGCTTTTTCTTCAAGGTAAGCAAATTTCGGGACGAAATTTATTTTTCGGAGGGGAGGATGTAATACCCCGCTCTTTCATAATCGGACTTAGGATTAATTAGAAATTTTCGCCGAGATAATTAAAGCGTGAAAATCTAGAAAGAAATTAAGTTCCGGCAATAAAAATATTTCGGCAGCCCTAATTTGCCGAAAGTAAAGAAAGTAAGTAAAATAAGTAATTTAAGAATTTATCTCTTCCCGGTTAATCTCAGATAAGTTGTCGAATGTGTTTATGATTCTGTGCTTATATGTTTGAACTTTATTTGAAATGTGTGTGATTATTTGAAAGATTTGATTTCTCCGGAGATCGTAGAATTTCTCCGGCAAATCTATTTGTTCCGGATTTTATTTCCAGAATTTTCTTGAGAAAGCTTAAATTAGGGTTGGAGAAACCCTAATAAATTATATAGAGCTCGAGAATTTACTATCTAGAGCCGAGACGATTTTAATTAATAATTAAATGATGCCTAAGTAATTAATTAGAGAATTAATTAATTAATTACTTAAATAAGATACTATGCTAGATATTTTAGATTAAGCTTATCTAATAAGCTTTTATTTAATTAAATCTAACAATATCAACATGGATTATTGATAGTACAAAGAAATTCCATGTTAGATGCTAAATGCTAATTAATATAAATGTATGAAATCTTAATTAAGATATCAATAGTACCATCAAATCTAACTTAAGGATTTCCTCCCAACATCTAATTATTGCAAATAGTGATTTGTGTCTAATATCTAATTAATGTAAAGCATCTAACACTCATCTCACTCTAATCTCTCTCTCTCTCTCTCCCTCTCAGCACTCTCAACACACACGCATATCACACACACATCCACCATTGTTTAAAAAGATCAAGGATTCAAGCTCAAGGATTTAAAAGATCAAACATCCATTTCATCCAAGAAGGTTAGATCAAGCTCTTAGCTCAAGATTGAGCACAAAGAAATCCATTTATTCCTCTTCCAAAACTTTCGAAATTTTCATGAAGTAGGATAGATGAGTTTGATCTTCAAGTATGATGTTAAATCTATGATCTGGATCTCATTTCTAACATCAATTTAAGAGGAATCAAACCTAAACCTAATTTTCTATTTTTTTTTTCGAAATTAAGCTTAAATTTAAGGGTTTTTGATTCTTTGATTCTATGATCAAATTGATGATTTTAATGAGCTTCTATGATGTTTATAAGCATGCTTGATAGTCTAATTTAACAAGATTTGATCAATTGTTATTTTATTTTAATTTGGCTAAAAATTAGGGCCAAAATTAGGGTTTTTAAAATTTGATCTCTTATGATTTAATTGATGGTTTATTTGAGCATATATGATGTTATTAAACATCTTGATGTATAGATTGAATGAATTGAATCCTCCTTGCCCTAATTTTTAATTTAATTCGAAATTTAGGGTTCCTAAGCCTAGAATGAATTATTGAGAATTTTTAGAGCTCAATTAAAGGATTTCTAAAATTAAAGTTTAGTAAAATTTAGGGCTTTTTAATCTAAAGCATAAATTGCTTAACTAATGATACAATTAGCTTCTATAATTATTTCTATGCATGTTAGAAGTGAAATTGAAGAAAAATAAAATTTTCTAAACCCTAAAGTAGAAAAAGTCGAAGGTTTTAAGAATAGGGTTTTGATTTTTCTCCAAATTATTTAAGTAATTATGTTATAATTGAGGTTTATAAATTAAATTAACATGTTTAGAAGTGACTAAAATGAAATTGGGATTTTAATCCTCAATTTCTCAAAAGGGCCGAAATATATATGTATATTTAAGCCATGTATTTCATTTTTAATTAAGGAAATAATGATAGAAATGAAATTTAAGTTTAAAATTAAGTGACGTAGAATTTTTTAGAATTTTAATATGAAGTTTTGAAATTTTTCTATTTTTCGACTATTTTTCAAAGTTGAAGGTTTATACGTATAGATTTCTTTGTTTGATGATGTGATCATGTAATTATGATTAATATGGTATAACAAGCTTATGGAATTAATTTGAGAATTTTCGGAGCTCGTTTGTCGAGTCTAAAACGTACTAAGTTTGATGACATGAATAGTGAATGATGAGATTAAGTGTTAATTAGATGTTAATGATGAGATTAATTGTTAATCACAATCTAATGATGAGATTGATTGTTAATTAAGTGTTAATGATGAGATTAAATATTAATGATATGTTAATAATGAATTTAATTATTAAAGATGTGTTAATGATAAGTTTAATTGCTAATAATGAGATTGATTTCTAATGATGCTTAAATAGTAAGTTTAATTATCGATGAATTTAAATGTTAATGTGATGCTTGAATGTAAATAAGATGTAAATGAGATATTGATGATATGATATGTTGATTATTTACGATGATTATATGTTAATGAAATATCATGTGCTTATGTTATGATGGTGTGATTAATGATGAAAATAGTATAATGTTGGTCCCAAGACGGATACCTTGGTGTAGAGGGAGGGTGAATACACCAAGGTTTAAAAAACTTTTCCAAGTTAAAACTCTTTTCAGAGAGCTGGCTGTGTGTGCGTGCGGAATGTGGTGGATTTGGAAAGTCCGTCTGTTGCTTCAAATTATATTGCAAAGCTCTGTTTCACTTTTCAGTTAATCAGTTTATGCAGCTTGAAATGTATGCTCATGAGGATTAGTAACATGCATAAAACAAAGCGATAAATAACAAAGCAATTTTAACGTGGTTCGAAGTAATACCTCCTACGTCCACGACCAGGTTCACTGGTAAATCACTACCACTTGATTTCCAAGTATCAAGCAACTTCACAACTCTAACCCGAGCTGTGTTCCAACAGTTTACGGGCATTGTCAAGCCTACACCTTCAGTTTGCAGGTACTGAAGAACCTTCCTTACAGTTTACGGGTACTGTAAAACCTAACCACTCGAATTACACGCTTCGAGCAGGCGTACCTTTACCTAACCTTTCTGGGTTTGGGTTTGGGTTTGGGTTTTTCCAACTATGAACGAGTTCTTACAATGAAGAACAAGGAGTAAGATGAACTAGTTCAAACTAGGCTTAAGATATTTATATTCTGATCCATTCTGCCTAAGACTGAATATGTGAACAACTAAGAACACAGCTGACTGGCTGGGTGTTCTTGAAATATTTGGCTTCTGAGCTGTATCATCAACCTGAGCTGTGTCTTCATCCTGAGCTGTGTCACTGACCTGAGCTGTGTTTTAGACCTGAGCTGTGTCATCGACACTAAGCTGGGTCTTTTACACTGAGTTGGGTCTTTGACACTGAGCTGGGTTTCCGTCACTGAGCTGGGTCTTGATACTGTAGGATCTTTGACTCTGCTTGGTCTTGCTCTGCTGAGTCTGCTCTGCTGAGTTCTTAAGCTGTTTGCTTAGATGTGTCTTCTGCTGTCTTCAGTTGACTTCAGCTGTCTTCAGCGATTCTACCTGTAAACTAAAAAACTCTTATAAGCTCAAACAGGTGAGCTGGAAAACGCTTAGGCTTGTATGATCATCTACTCGGTTGGGGTCAGCTGGGTTTTGGTATCCAATCAAAACTTTATTAATTTTCCCAACAATTTCCCCCTTTTTGATGATGCCAAAACCTAACTGAAAAACAATTTACTTCCCCCTTAACAAGAAAACGGGTTTTCAAAAGTTTAAACATACACAGCAGGTATATCAGATTCAGAGTTCAGTGTCTGGACAAAGAGTTATTGTCATCAGGATGAGCTTGATAGCAAAAACGAAATTTTCATTAATAAAAGAAAATGTTACAATTTTACAAAAATTCAAAAGACAAAAATTCCCAGATGGCTGGGTTTTCAACTGAGCTTCCTCTGATGCTGATTCTTCAGTCTTTCTTCTTCAAGCTGTTCATCCGTTCTCAACCTGTACCGGTTGAAGATCATCCGTTCCAGCTTTCTATATTCTTCTTCATTACTTACCTTGGAAATTTTTCTCCTGATTGCCCATTTATTCACTTCTGCGATTATTTGTGATTTGTCAGGGAAATCGGTTCCAGGTATCAGTGGAGGCTGGAGATGATACAGATGGGGAGCAGAGAATTGGATCTTTGCGGTCTCTGCAGCATTGAAGAATGCTTTCACAATCATCCTATGTTGATGGAAGAGCTCATTTAGATGCATCTTGAAAGCAACATCTGGAGGCGTATTTGGGTAGGCTCCCAGATAGTAGTAGTCTTCAATGAACTCGAATTTTGTATGTTCCCAGTCATCGTTTAGCTCTTCTGGGATCCATTCATCTATTCTTCTCCAGTTCATTGGTATCTGAGACTTTTTCTTCGATGCTCTGATGTTAGCTCTTTTCTTCTTCTGCTTCTTTGCTTCAACATCGAGCAAGCTTTCCTTCTTCTTCTGCTGTTCTTGAAAGTTCCTCATTTCTTGCTTTTGTTTATTTACAAAGTTGCAGAGCCATTTAGTATCATTCATTTCTTCTGGCTTGGCTCCGCTAGCTTTGGCAAGAGGGATGATCATTTTACTCCATTTTCCTCTCCGTCCAGCTGGTTCTTCTGCTTCCAGCTCAGCAACAACTTCATCAATGTCAAACTGCAGCACTTGGATTTCATCTTCAGCTACAGCTTTTCCTTTGCCTGCCCTTGATGTTTTTCTGTTATCATTACCTTCCCCCTTATCTTCCCCCTTTTTGGTATCATCAACAAGGGTAGAGGATAGGTTGATGATTGTCTCCTTTAGCTGGGCCAGGACTTTGTCAACATCAGCAAGCTTGGTTGTGCTGTCTGCTGTGACGACGTTGAGCTATGCTGTGCTGGTATTTCCAGCTTTGAACTGAGTGTCCAGCTCTTTGTAGAGGTGGAACAACTTTTGACTGTCAGTCCTGTTAGAGAGGGTTTGTTGTTGTAGAGCTTGTAGCTGGCTGGATAAGTCGCTGAAGCTGCTTTCCAGTGGAGCTTGAAGTTCTGAAATGATCTCTGGGACCCTCTTTTCTAGAAGTGTTGTCTGATCAATACGTTGAGACACGAGAGATTGTTTGAGATCTTGACTGGTGCTTTCCTGTAGATTCTGAGCAAATCTGTGAACTTCATCAATGGACTGTCTGTTACAATGGACTTGCTATTCTACAGCTGAGATGCGCAGAAGGGTGTCAATATTTGATTTGAGTCTATCCTGGAATAGGATTTCCTCAACTTGTTTGGCTATTTCTTCCTTCATTGCATCAGAAAGCACGGCATCGGAATCCGTTTGGGTCCCGGATTCGACTTGGCTGGGTTTGACTGCCTCGATCTCGACCAGTGAGCGAGTGTCATTGGCAATTGGATTATGTGGAGCAGCTTCTGTGGGCTCAACTGTTGCAGAAGTTGGCTCATTTTCAATCACCATTGCCTCAGTTGTGTCGGTATGTACAGTTTCCTTGGCAGTCTTAACTGGAACAATCCAGCTGAGAGTGTGGAGGTAGGAGTTGGCTCTCGCAATTACCTCATCAGATGGTGATACTTCATCTTGCTTAGTCTTCTGGATGAGAGTTTGGATTAGCTCGTCTTGATGCAAAAAGGCATCCTGAAGACTTCCAAATCTGAAGATCTCTTGTAGAGCTGCTTCATCGGCTTTGAGCTTGTTGAAGGAGTAGAGCTCCACAAGTTCCTCATTTGCGTACCAAGTAGTCATCTTGGTAGCAAGGTAAAATTTGAAGTCGCTTACAGTGACTAATGCGGCGGGGAGTGAAACAAGAGATGGGTATTGTTGCAGTGCGCTCTTTACTTCTTGAAGCCTGAGGTCATCGAACCTCATGATGGTGGCAGCACATGCAACGGCTCTGGGACTGAGGATTTCAACTTTCTCAGAAGTAGTGAGGTTTGAAGGTTCAGTTTAGTTTTCATCATTCAGCTGCGAAGAAACATCAGCTGGATGGGGCTCTTTAGGTGAGCTAGGAAGAGGAGATAGTTCATCTTGGGAGTCAGCTGGCTGTGAAGATGCTTTAGCCAACTGAATATCTGTCAGCTCTCTTAAAGGAGATGGTTCTTTGGGAGGAGAGCTGGGTGCTGAATCTTGGGTGTGTGGAAGCAAGGAGGTTTCAGGTACTGAAGAATTGAAAGGGGAATCTGAGATGTGTACCTGAGGATGGGGTGGAAGAAGATTTTGTTGATAAGAAATTCCAGCTGATTTGTAGTCAGCTGGAGTGGGTTGTGAGAATGCTTTAAGAATCTGGCGAAGGGGAATAGCATTATCTGGGTCAGGGAGAGAGACCACTATTTGACGTTCTTCAACTTCTTGTGTTGTTCTCACGAACTCCCTTCCATTGTCTGACCTGGAGGAGGATCCTTGAGCTGTCTCCTCAGTGACTGGTCTCCACTCAGTTTTCTTCTTTTGGACAGGGGAAGCTGTGGGAGTGGATTCCGATCCAGCTGGCTCAACAACTGGTTTCTCTGCTGCCTCCTTAGCTGGTAAGATGGCTGCTTTGAATTTCAGCTTCTTCTTGGCAGGTGGAGATCCAGCTGGTTGTGTCTCCTCTGATTGCTTCCTTTTTCTTGCTTGAGAGGGAGAGGCAGTCTGATGTTTTGCCTCTTGTGCCCTCTTCTTACCTTCAGGGGCTGTCTTTTTCAACAAGTCAGTGAGCTGACTTGGCTTCTCGAACAGTATTCTGGACACAGAAAATTCTTCTGCGTTATGCCACTTGATTTGTCTTCCGGTAGAGTAGCTTTCTATTATGCACACTACTTTGGTGCATAGATAGATTGTTTCTCTACAGCTGTACCAGGTGAAGCTGTCATCTTCAAAATGAATCTTTTTATATTCTTTTTCCAATTTTCCCATGAAGAATGAGAACCAATCCACAGGGTCATTTCTGAGGATGGCTATCATAGGTTTCAGTTTGGGTATGCTTATCTCTCCTTGAGATCCAGCAATACCGAGGATGCACTTTTGGGTGACATCCAGAAGTAATCTGTACTTGGGCTTGAGCAGGAGCTTGGACATGCTCGCCCTGTATGGTTCTGGCTTGAACAACATCTTATCCAGTTCGATCTGGATTTCTTCTCTGGTGTAATTATCTGGGGAGCGGTCCTCGAGAGTCTACAGGCCGAACAGCTTGTTCAACATTCGGTTGATGTTGATGTCAACGTCCCACGGAGTTGTATGTCCAGTCTTCTCCTTGATTTACAGAGAGACGTTGGAATGGAGTCGATCATCTCGGTTAGACATCTCTAAAAAGAACTCTACCACTTCCGGGCGGAAGATGTTCTTCGGTCTTACAGTCGCCCACTGCAAAAGTCCGGCATTCTCTGAGTTCTGGTAGTTCTTGAGAGTCAGACAACTCTCAAAATGAAGCTTTGACATCAAGTTCTCAGTCTGGCTTGCTTCTGGTGTCGTCTTCTTTGGTGCCATGATTTTCTTCTGTTGCAAGAGTTTAGAAAGACGAAGATACTCGGGGAGCGTATTAGCAAATAGATAATCAAGAATCTGATCTATGAATTTCAGATAAGTATGAGCGATAGAAAATATGGCGAAGATTTGCAAATTTTTGATAGATATATCAATTGCCCATTTTGATTAATGGTTGAGATCTTGACAATTGTATTGAATATCTGCGGCTGAGAGAGATTTGCGCAACACGTCCTATGACGTGTGAATATTGAGTGTAGGTCACGTGCGCGTGAGGAAGTCGAAACGTTCTGACTTCTGACTCAGTTCTCTTGAGCTATAGTATTCTGCATGCTTTTCATTAAATGCGATGGGATGGATAGCTTGCAGAATAATCCATTTAAGGAATGTTTGGATGTTTGATTTAATATTCAAATAATTTTATCCTTACATAGCATATTACAACAGGGAATATAATAAACAAAATCTGCATACCCGTCAGCTGATCATTGTAGTCAGCTGATACCACTGCTGTATTCTCTTATGCTAGATTGAAGGTACTCCTCAGCTGAGTATCTTGGTGATTAGCTTGTAGCTTCTTCAGCTGAGTTCCCTTTAACTCTTCGATTGATGTCCAGCTGAGCTTTATTTCCTTTTAGCTGGATAATTCTTCTGATCTGAGCTTTTAGGATTCATCTGGGTTTGTTCCCCCTCGATTTGATAGTAGGTGGCTTTTTCTTCAGCTGCATCCTACATCCTTCTACTGAACAGATCTTCTTACCATCGGCTCATTTCTTTGAAGAGGTCTCAGATTGTATAGCAAGTAGTCAGCTATTCCAAATCCAGCCGATTGATATGCTGCTTCTTTATTCTTTCTTTGAGACCATTGTACTCAGCTATATGACTGGCTGCATCTTCCGTTATGCATCCAGCTGTCTTTATTTCACAGCTGGTCCCAGTCAGCTAGCTGGGTTTCTTCATCTCCTTTGCTCATATTTCAATGCTCCTTGTTGCTCCTTCCAGGCTGAGCTGATTGAGCTTCTTCTAAGCTTTCGTCAGATATTGTGATGACTTTGGTGGTTGTCTCTCATGGTGTCATATACTCTTAGAATGAGACGTTCCAAATCGTCAATCAGTCTTTCTGTTCTTCTCATCTCCTGGTGGCTTGAGATGATTGCATCACAGTCCATCTGGTTTGCTGTTGAGTGAAATTCCTCTCTCCAGTGCTCCAAGATACTTTGATATCTTGTTCTTCGTACCCCCAAGTCATGGAGATAGTTCCTGTAACATTCGCATCTTGGACAAATGTCTGGATTCATGATTTCTCAAGAGCTCCTCTATTGAGAGATTCCTGCACAAGGAAGATTCCACGACAGTATGCAATATAATGATTAAAAAAAAAATTTTGAAGCTTTGAAGGATCTGTTCAGGTGACCACTATCAGCAAAGAAATGCTGACTTGACAGATACAGTGATCTTTTGAACCACTGCTCTGATACCAATTGTTGGTCCCAAGACGGATACCTTGGTGTAGAGGGGGGGTGAATACACCAAGGTTTAAAAAACTTTTCCAAGTTAAAACTCTTTTCGGAAACGTGTTTGATCCGAGTGGATGTCGGCTTGATCGACACGGTGGATGCCGGCCTTGATCGATACACATCCGTGTGTGTGTGCGGAATGTGGTGGATTTGGAAAGTCCGTCTGTTGCTTCAAATTATATTGCAAAGCTCTGTTTCACTTTTCAGTTAATCAGTTTATGCAGTTTGAAATGTATGCTCATGAGGATTAGTAACATGCATAAAACAAAGTGATAAATAACAAAGCAATTTTAACGTGGTTCGGAGTAACACCTCCTACGTCCACGACCAGGTTCACTGGTAAATCACTACCACTTGGTTTCCAAGTACCAAGCAACTTCACAACTATAACCTGAGCTGTGTTCCAACAGTTTACGGGCACTGTCAAGCCTACACCTTCAGTTTGCAGGTACTGAAGAACCTTCCTTACAGTTTACGGGTACTGTAAAACCTAATCACTCGAATTACACGCTTCGAGCAGGCGTACCTTTACCTAACCTTTCTGGGTTTGGGTTTGGGTTTGGGTTTGGGTTTGGGTTTTTCCAACTATGAACGAGTTCTTATAATGAAGAACAAGGAGTAAGATAAACTCGTTCAAACTAGGCTTAAGATATTTATATTATGATCTATTCTGCCTAAGACTGAATATGTGAACAACTAAGAACACAGCTGACTAGCTGGGTGTTCTTGAAAGATTTGGCTTTGAAGATCGCTGTTCATTTTTCTGTTTGTTCTTTTATTTCTTCAGTCGTCTCACCAGCTCCTCTTCTTCAATGGTGAGGAGATATATATAGGTGGAGATTCAAACTAGCCGTTAGAAGAGAGCCGTTTGAATCTTACCTACTCTTGTTAACTTCAGGCCTTTACCTACGAAGTAGGTCTGCATCTGCAGAGGCTAGTTCTTCTCTGATCTGTCTGCGTCAGATATGATCTTCTGACATCGGGATCTTGTCTTTGAGAAGGTCTTCATCTTCGAGCTTGCTAAGCATTTCTGCTGTGTCTTCAGTGGCTTGGACTCTGTTGCGTCTTGACTCTGAGTTGTGTTTTAGACCTGAACTGTATCAACAGCTGTGTCTTCATCTTGAGCTGTGTCACTGACCTGAGCAGTGTTTTAGACCTGATCTGTGTCATCGACACTAAGTTGGGTCTTTTACACTGAGCTGGGTCTTTGACACTGAGCTGGGTTTCCGTCACTGAGCTGGGTCTTGATACTGTAGGATCTTTGACTCTGCTTGGTCTTGCTCTGCTGAATTCTTAAGCTGTCTGCTTAGCTGTGTCTTCTGCTGTCTTCAGCTGACTTCAGCTGTCTTCAGCGATTCTACCTGTAAACTAAAAAACTCTTATAAGCTCAAACAGGTGAGCTGAAAAACGCTTAGGCTTGTGCGATCATCTACTCGGTTGGGGTCAGCTGGGTTTTGGTATCCAATCAAAACTCTATTAATTTTCCCAACATATAAGTTTATAAATTAATAAATGTAAATGATAAGATGAAAGGATTTGAGATAAAGTATATGTTTACTTATATTTTTAGAAGTTATGTTTGAGTAGTGAATGATTAAGAGCTAAGATTTAAGATAGAAAAATTTAAGTAGTAGATGCTGAGCGAAAACCCTAGAAAGCCGAGAAAAATCGTAGTATCAAAGCAGCATCCCTCTTTTCCTCGATTTACTTTTCTCTCACTTATGTAAAACCTAATTTTAAATTGAAGGATCTAGCGAGACCGGTAAGTGAAGGGGAATCGAGAAGTAGAGCTTAGTTCAACGACTTCGATACAGGTGGGCTTTCTAAACTAAAGAAATGTCGAATGTGACTATATGATTATGATTATGTGATGTTTTTAAATTGATTGACTTGCCAATGTTTAAAGTGTTTTTGTATGTTACCATCTACCAAGGAAAGACAAATTCGGTCCTACGCAAGGTGGGATTTGTGTACACAGTTTGTAATCGTGCGTCTTCCTTTTGGTAGGCCGGTTACAAGTGTTTGAGAAGGAGGCCTACTTCTCAATACTATTAAGTGATAGTAGATTTGGTACATACATGATAAGTATTTTGACTGCAGTCACTTATAATGAAAGAAAATGTTTTAGCATGCACAGGTTCGTTTTTAAAGTTTACTTGTGTTATGCTTTATGGCAAGCTTCAATCTATAGTTCTAAGTAGCAAGATTTAAATTATTTTTGGCATGTGTTCACTGAGTACGAAAGTACTCAGCCCTGTATGTTATTTCTAAAATGTACAGGTTAGCTCGGATGGAGATGGAGTGTGCTGGGCAGGCTTTTGTACTCAACCCTGCATCTTTAATCAAACTTGATATATGAATTGTCGTTCTTGAATAATGATGTTGTTGTTTAATATGTGATTTGACTATGTTTGTCTTGATAGCATGTTTTGTTGATTTGAAAGTATGATTTGGTGTATTTTGGTTCCTGTTCGATAACTTGGGTCGTTATCTTATCCTTTGGTTTATCATAAATTGTGTACGTCACGGGACCCACCGGCTTAGTCATCTTCACTCTAAGTCGGGCTGCGACACCATGCTTGTACGGAGCATCAATAGACTGGATCACAACAAAGAAAAGTACAAGAAGATCGTGAAGGTTCATCACGACAAGCAACTCTATCCAAAGAGAAACCCAGCTGAATCATCCTATCAGAGAAATGATAAAAGGATCGAGACAAACAAAATGGATGATGATCAAATCTCATTCTCCGACTCAGATGAGGAAGATCGTTTCGATTAAGATGACTGGGACATCTTACGGACTCAAATGATGAAGAAAATACTTACCCAGCTAGCTGACTGGGACCAGCTGTGAAATAAAGACAGCTAGATACACAACTGAAAACTCAGCCAGTCATACAGGAAGTAAGATGCAGTTGAAGAAAAAGCGACCTACTCAAGTAGAGCACCCAGCAGGAGGCACTCACCTAGATAGACTCAGCTGGAACCTCCAGCTGAAGGGAAACTTGATCCAGCGGAGCAATCAAGCTAATTCTCTAACCCATCTGACATAAAAGCACCCAAGAGATTTCTCAACATCTGAAGGATACCATTGTTGGGAAAATTCACACAGAAGCACAGCATGTTGAAATCTAAATGAAGAAGATGTGTGGTTACTTGGACTGCTCAATCCGGATGAAGAAAGATCATCCAGCTGAGGGGGAACAAACTCAGCTGGACATCAAAACTCAGCTCATCAAGATCATCCAGCTGAGGGGGAATCAAACTCAGCTGGACATCAGTCGAAGAGCTCTAGGGAACTCAGTTGAAGGAAAATCAAGTTAATCACCAGATACTCAGCTGAGGAGAACACTCAGTCAAGCAAAGGAAAAGACCACCGTGGTATCAGCTGGATACTATGTCCAAGCTGACCGGTTTGCATCTCATGCATTTATTACTCTAGGAATATGCTATTTAAGTCCAATAATTTTGAATTCTTAATTTCAGTGGACATATATTCCTTAGTTAAATTGCTTGATAAGTTTCCTTTCTCATCGCATTAATTGTAAAGTCTACAGAGTACTGTAGCACGGCAGGATCGAGGCAGAAGTTCAATCGCTTGAACTGTCTCACGCGCAATTATAGTGCACTCACAGTATGCACGTCAGCAGACGTGATGAGCATATTACTCCTAGCCGTTGATTTGAATATCAACTGCTTTAATCTCAACCGTTAATCCATTATGGCAGTTGATATATATGGAAAAGATACGCAGATTCTTTCATCTCTCATCATTATCTCTGCGAATTTCAAATCTTCAAACCTCTATCTATTTTCTGCAATTTCTTCGCACGATCAAACTAAAAGATTGCAGAGATGGCACCCAAGAAATCAACCGCATGGATGAACCAGTTTGAAGCTCTAATGACAAAGCTGTCATTTGAGAGTGTTCTGTCCACCTCCAATCTCCATCTTTCAGAACTCAAAGAGATGGTGGATCTAGTTGCAGACTCCGGTCTCTTTTTGTGGGCAACCTTCATCTTCTTTTGATATGATCGTCAAAGGCATAGACGAAAAGTTTGATTCAGCAACCGTCAACATCAAGTTAAACAGAATGCTGCAAAAGGTGTTCAACCTGCCCAGTAAAGGAGATTTCATTCCAAATGATTACAGCCGTGAGGAAGTGGATGAATTTCTCAGTCAAGAGATGCTCATCTCTCCACAGCCGTACAGAGCGAGCATGTCAAAGCTCCTACTCAAGCCGAAGTACAGGCTGCTGCTGGATATTACACAGAAGTGTATTCTTGGGATAGCTGGATCTCAAGGAGAGATCAGTATTCCAAAGCTCAAGCCAATGATTGCCATGATCAAAGGCGCAAATGTCAACTGGTTTGATTTTCTACTCAACCGACTGGTTAAGGAGTCAGAAAAGATCAAGCTCGACTCTACCAGGACAACGTACTCAAGCTCAGAGCCTCTTTATCTATGCTCTAAGATCTCTTTCTTGATAGGGCAAGCTGTGAAAGGGCACACAGTGAAGTGGGCTGACTCAGAACCGATTCCAGAAACGAAGATTCTTTTCTTGAGAATTAGTCAAATTAATGACCTGTTGAGGAAACAGCCTGCTGTGAGCAAAGGCAAGAAGTAGCTGGAAGGAATTGTGCCAGAAATTCCTGCTGAGAATAAACAGATGAAAATGAAGCCAGCTGACCCCAAACAAGCTGGTAAAGCACAAGCTGATGAACCAGCTCAGAAGAAAAAGAAAATAGATGTCGTTCCACCAACTGAGGCGAGCTCATCTTCAGGGGCTACTCCAGACGTCTCACCAAGCAAGCTTGCGCTCAAGTCAAGTCAAGCTATGGTGATTCTCTCCCCTCAGCCAGTGTCGACCTTTAATCAGTTCGGATCAAATATCCTGGCTGACATGGAATTGAATGACGTTTCATCATCCAGCTCAGAGGACGAGCTGGATAATCCAAAGAGTCAGACATCTATTCCACCTTCCCCGACCCAGGTTATCGCTAAAGTTCTAGGCGATATTCCAATTGATCCCAGCTCACCCCTGCCTTCACCGCCTCATAGCTCACCGTCCAAACAACCTTCTCAACCACCCAGCTCTCCAACCAAAGAGCCATCACCTGAAAAAGAACAGGCAGATACTCAACTGGCTGAAACTCCTTTACAGTCAGCTGACAACCAAGCTGAACCCATTTCCACTCATCCCAGCTTACCTCCAAATTAGCCCTCACCCAAAACTCAAACTCCCACACAGCTGGCTGATGCTCATTCACAGCCTGCTGTATATCCAGTTGAACCAATTCCTCAAAGTTCAACCGAATCAGAAGAAAGTGATACAACTGTCTCCCCGTCATTCAACTCCAGTGGCTCAGCCTTCATGGAAGCCATGTATGAGGATCTACGCATTACAGGGATCAAGAGTGTTCTAACTCAGTATCCAATTCTGGCCCATCTGCCTATCGCCCTCATCAAAGTTAGAGATCTCAAGTTCTACCTTGCCACCAAGATGGCAACTTGGTACCAAAATGAGCAGCTGATAGAAACCTTCTCCTACGAGAAGTTTAAGACAGATGAAGCATGCCTCTAGCACACTTTTGGCTTTGGAAGCTTGGAGGACGCATACTTGCATCAGGATGAGCTCATTAGAAGTATCATCGAAGTATCTCAGCAGAACCCAAGCCGCACCCAGCAGACGTATGGGAGTCAGCCAACAAGCTACTTTCAGCAGCGGAATGGGAGATATCTTCTGGAGATGACAAGTCAAAAGAAGTCTCAGTTGACATTACCAAGGAAGCTGTACCTGACAACACAGCTGATGTAATAATCATTGAAGAACCAGCTAATGCAATAGCTGAACCAGAGGTAACAGCCCTACCAAGTCCAATTGCCGATGACACTCGCATATTGGTCGAGTTTGAGGCAGACAAACCCTGTCATATCGAATCCGGAACCCAAACGGAGTCCGACACTGAAGTCTCTCCTTCTCTTCAAAAGCAGATCCAGGAATACGTAGAGAGGGTATTTCTTATGGAAAGTATGAAAAATCAAGCTGACCTTCTTCTCCGGTGTACAACCATTGAAATACAGGTAGAAACTCAAGGGAGAACAATCGATGAAATGCAGAAGTCCATTTACACCCTTGATGAGGACACCGACCGGAATCTCAAACAGTCCCTCGTTTCTCAAGATCTCGAGCTCAGAAATCATCTTGGAAAGAGAGTGCCTGACATCGTTTCTTGTCTTTAAGCTCCACCGGTCGGTCGATGACATAGCACATCTTTCAAGCCACTTGGAAACCATCAAAAAGTCTACTTTCTCTAACAACTCTGACATCCACCAACTCTTCAATCTATTCAAGGATATGGATGCTCAGTTCAGAGCTAGAAGCAGCAGTAATGCTCAGCTGAACATCGCCACAACTGACAACACAGCCAAGATCGCTGATATTGAAGTTGCCCTTGCCAAGCTCAACGCAACCGTCGTTAACCTCTCTGCCTCTCTTATTGATGATGCAAAAAAGGGGGAAGAAAAGAATGAAGCTGAAAAAACAAGTGAGAGAGAAGCTGCAGCTCAGGGGGAACCTGTGCAGCCAAATCAGTCTGAAATCGACGACTTTGCCAAGGAGCTGGATGAGGAAGAGCCAACTGCAGCAGTCAAAGAGACATGGAGAGAGAAAACAGTCGCTCTAGCCAAAGCTTGTGGATATAAGCCAGAAGAATACAATGACTACCACTGGTTGTGTAACTTTCACAATTAGCAGAGAAGAGAAATGGAGGAGCTTGACAAAATTATTAAAAAGAAAGCTGAATCGCTCAAGCCTGCTGAGAAAAAGTAGAAAAAGAAAAGATAGAGCTATAGGCAAGCCAGGAAGAAACATGTCCAAGCAGCTTCAAGCATTCCAAGACCTGACAAGAGGATCTGGCCAGATGAAATCAATGAAAACTAGGAACAATGCAAAACAGAATTCATCAAAGAATTTAACTACCTAAATCAATACAAAGGTATGGATTCTGAAACTGCGTACAAAGAATAGTTGCTCGAACTTCATAAAGATTATCCAATGATGGCAAGATCATTAGCTCTAGCTGCCAAGAGAAATGACATTTAGCTCAAAGCTCCAAAAGTCAAACAATTAAAGCCACCCACTATAGCTGGAATGAATCTACCTGACAAGGCCCAAATTATCAAAGAAGTTAATTACTGGGCTGTGGAAAGAGAAATCTCCAAGACGAAAAATCAACCTGAATGGAGGAACTTGGAAGAATTCATCTTCAACAGGTATGGTCTCAAAACTGACCATCAGATTGAAGAACAGAGGAAGAAGAACAGCTGAAGACCCATCCAGTTGGGAATCGTTTTCTTTTGAACTTTTGTAATTTGAAAGTTGTAAAATTTCTCTATAAATGAAAAGTTTGTTTCCTCTAAATCAACCTGATGACAATCTCTCTTTGTCCAGGCTCTGAATATGATTATCTGCTGTGAATGTTTAACCTTTAAAACCCCGTCTCCTGTTAAGGGGGAAGTAAATTATTTTTCCAACTTGGGGTTTTGGCATCATCAAAAAGGGGGAAATTGTTGGGAAAATTATAAGAGTATTGATTTGATACCAAAACCCCAGCTGACCCCAACCGAGTAGATGATGGCACAAGCCTAAGTGTTTTTTCAGCTAGCCTATTTGAGCTTATAAAGTTTCTAAGATTACAGGTGAAGCCGCTGAAGACAGCAGAAGACCCAGCTGAAGGATCAGCTGAGTGAGGATCAGCTGTGTATTCATCAAAGCTAACACAACAGAGAAGCCCAGCAGAGCTGTATAAGATTACAGCAGACAAAAGAAAAAAATCGGTGACCAAACCGAGTACACGACGAGCAAGCCAAGTCGAGTGGTCAGCAACGTTATCCAGATTCAAGACGATCAAGTTCATTTAGATACAGCTGTGAGAAAGGCCCAGCTTGTGTGGCAACTCAGCTCAGCGTCAAAGACCCAGCAGAGTTCAAGACACAGCTCAGAGTCACCAGCACAGCAGAATCGAAGTCAACTTGAGATAAAGTCGGAGTTGACCTAAACCATTAAGAACTCGACACCTCAGTACCTAGAAGTCAGACCTATGATTGCTTTAAGAGAAAATCAAGGATTAAGATAGGACCAACTTGTCAGAAGTTAGGTAGAGAATCAGAACGGCTCTTTCCAACGGCTAGTTCTAATCTCTCCCTATAAATATGAGTCTTCTCCATCAACAGAAATATATACGAGAGAGAGAGAGAGAGAGAGAATACAAGACGAGAGATCAACAGACTACATAGAGAGAAGACTAACTAAGATGTCTCTCAGAAAAGCTTCAAGATCCGACAGCCTGCATACTTCTATGTTCTTACTTATTCTCAGGCTGCTGAAGCTTTCTCTCACTAGAATCTAGGCATATAATCCTTCCTATCTAGGCATCATACTCAAAGTTCTTCATTGTAAGAACTCATTCAAAGTTGGAAACCCCAAAACCAAACCCTTAAACCTAGAAAAAGGTTAGGTTAAGGTTCAGGTTCTGTAGTACCCGTAAATCTATAGGTTAGGTTCTTCAGTACCCGTAAACTGAATGTAGGCTTCTTTGTGCCCGTAAACGTATCGGGTTACGTTTCGATACAAGACGCGTAAACTTGTATCCAGCTCGAGAACCGAGCCGCAACGCTTCGACTGCACGGAAAGTCAGTGGAATCCTTAGTGGATTACCAGAAGGTTTCGGGTCGTGAACGTAGGAGTCATTCTCCGAACCACATTAAATAGCTTTGTTCATTACTGCTTTATTTATGCATCCAACTGACCATTCATAAGCATATTTCAAGCTGCATAAACTGACTAAGAGAAAAGAGAAACAAAGCTTTGCAATATATTTGAAGTAACAGACGGACTTTCCAAATCCCACCACATTCCGCACACACAGCCAGCTGTGTCCACCCAGCTGTCCTCCGGTTTGGTCGAACACAGCCAGCTCACTCAAAAGAGTTTTTAAATTGGAAAAGTTTTTAAATCTTGGTGTATTCACCCCCCTCTACACCAAGATATCTGTCTCGGGACCATCACTATATGTTTGGCCAAACATATGGCTCAGTTTGTCTGTAACAATTACAATTAAGTTTCGAAAAACTGAAACTGACGAAATTGATGAGCCTTTATTATGGTCAAGGCATTACACCCAGATTTAAATATGTGGTTAATGGCTATTTATGTCGTAACCTATGTAACGACCATTTTAGCTAATGAATGCCTTAGTAAGCTTTAATTTTCCATATTGAGATTGCCTATATAAATAGATGCATTTCTCATTTGCATTGTATACTAGAAATCATTCCTCATTGCATACGAAATAGCATAGTTCTTTGTGTCATTGCTCAGTTCTCGTCCTTGTTCAGCTCACCGGAGCTCGTCAGATTGTAGTGCTACATCCTTCGAGACGAAGTTATTTCACCTTTGGGGACGAACTGCCAATCCGTGAGCACTACAGAGGGAGTTCTTCATCTTGCAGGGACAAGGATTCCTTCGACTCAACTTATTCAAGAGTTTAATCTATATTTTTTGTATTTCAATACGTATATTTCTTGTAATTCTTATCTCTAATTTCCAGTCCAAATTTATGTTTTTGTTTGTTCATATTTCCCTTGTAATTGTTCACGAAACGTATATCTGATTCTAAAAATTGCAAGACGAAGAAATCTGTTGTCTACACGTTCGTAAAAGAAGGTAAAATAATCTTCTAATGTCGCTTATTTGAGTTTAGACAAGAAGATCAGATTTTGGACTATAAATTTGACTAATAATTTTCGAAACTCTTAAACCTTTGCTTGAGGATGTCGTCCACCATTCCGCCCAACGAATCAATTACCAATGGCTCCACTGTCTACCCTCCGTTTGGGCAAGCAGACAACCCACAGTTGCCTCTATGGTTGCCTCTATTGTCTCACATCTATTTAGGCAAACAGCGACCCTAGTTCGTAATGGCTCTCCTCTATGCATTAAGGTTGATTCCCGTTATCGAGAAACCTCCGAGCTTCTAAAGGACTGATTTTAGAAGGTGGTCCCAAAAGATGTTTTACATCATGACATTGGGACTGACCAACTACCTCCGTGATGACGAGGTGCCTCCGCCTAGTGAGAGCGAGACGGATGTCCATATGCGTATGTGATACTACGCTTGGAGAAAAGGTGATTTCTTGTATAGAATCGTCATGTTGAACAGTATAGAGGATAGACTCTATTCCGTGTATTTCGGGTCCAATACCTCCAAGTTGCTTTGGGAGGCTTTGGACCGGCATTATCAGGTTGATGAGGCTAGTACGAAGATATTCTTTGTAGCCAAGTTTCTCGATTTCAAGATGTCATGATCCACGAAGTTCAAAGTGGAAGAGTTCCAACTCTTGATCCACGAAGTTCATGCCTAGGGAATGTCCCTACGCGATGCTTTCAACGTTGTGGTGTTGATTGAGAAGTTGCCTCCTAGTTGGAGGAAATTCAAGAGCTACCTTGACCACAAGTCAAAGAAAATGTCTCTTGAAGACTTTATTGTCAAGCTTCGTATTGAGGCTAATATAAGGAAGTTTTATTAACGAGTAACTACATTCTGAATAAAATTTCTCTAAAAATTAGAGATGCAACTCTTCACAAGATGTGAAAAAAATGTAAATCATCGTATAGATACTTCAAAGTGTGAGGGTATTTGAAGATGTTCCATGTTGAATAAAATCAATATCTTTAGTGATTTTTCACTATGATAGTCAAACGACTATTGGTTGTACACAAAGTGACTTGTACAATCGTAAGTCAAGACTTATATATATCTTCGACATAATACCCATGACATTTGATCTTTAAGTGAGGTTATCGTTATTGATTGTGTAAGTCAATAAATAAATAATCTAGCGGATCCGCTAACCAAAAGGTTAAATCAAGATCAAATGGACAAAATTGCTAGGGGGAATGGGATTAATATTCACATCTTAAGGATAATTATAGTGGAAACCCAACCATGATGACTGGAGGATTCCAATAACCTGGTTCAATAGGACAACTAAGCTATTTGACTCCGTGTGAAAACACTCAAAATTACCTATTTCCTAGAGAGCAATGAGTGTTTGGAAACCTGCACGTGGTGAGGTTAAGTCTTTTGACTTTTAATGATTCTTGGATACTTCAAGGAGGTGAAGTATAGCAGGATACTTAAATAAGAATCACCTATGTAAGTGTGAAGTGTGGGCCGCTTCGACGATGCACTTATGAATCCAAAGGGTGTTCCAGGGCCTGTAATGGACGCAAAACGTGAGAACGGATGAGGATTTAGACAATATTGTGTCAATATTGTTGACTCGGTATACACCAAGGAGGCTAGTTCAAGGCATCGCGTCCACTAGACCGCCAGTATACTCGATGATGTTGACTATGGAAGGTTCAAGGTCACAAGCCACCTATCCAAATGCAATAGAGTCTCTTGAGGACTGAGCTAAGTGTCTGTATACATTTGCATACGACTTTCTCACTCATGTGGGGGATTGTTGGAAATTTGGTTTTGATAAACTATTTTTGTATAATAATTATTTTATTAAATATTTATTATTTAAGTTAAATAATTATTAGATGTTAATCTACGATGTGAGTAGATAAACGTGGTATACTACATTCGATGGTTTATTGAGTAAGCTTGAAGTACGACTGAAGAAAGATAAGAGCATGTATATCATTGAAGAATAATAAGAGCACATATATGTTAGATTCAGTTTTTTGTTTGAAATGTTTGTTGGTGTAAAATACTACGAGAGTACCAGACTCGAGGTGAGTTTTCTATTTTTAACTGTGGAATTATAAATTCCCAAGGAGATAACTTTAGGGTTATTGCTTTAAAAATATGATATGCATGCTTAAATGTTTTTATTCTCAATTGATTGTGGTTTACCAAGTTGGAATGTTATCTCTAACTTACGATCGCCCTTGGGCTCCGTACAAGCCAAGGTAGTGTACACAGGAAGTTATGACGGTTCGATTGGAGGGAATGGCCCCCATCTAATTGAACCGGGGCGGTAACCCAAGAACGTGAGTTGTTTTACGGTTCAAACCAATTGATTCTTTTAACTGTTTTACTTATGAGAAAGGTAATTATTTTTACTAAAGTAACCCCCTTCCATAAGGAAGAGGCATGCCATATCTTTTCAAAACGTTTTTTTTTAAGAGGGGCACGGAACCACTGAGTGTTTTTGTACTTATCCCCCTGCATTGTTTTCCCTAATGCAGGATGAACGACGAGGAGGAGAAGGAGGGGGATGTCGCCGCCGTGTAGCATACGTTGGGTGACAGTCCTTCTTAACGTCACCTATATCTCTTCTATGTATTTTGGTGGTCTTTACGACCTTTGTTGTTATTCCAAAAAGACTTTAGACTTTGAACATGAGTTACCTCTTTATTTCCCAATCATCTATTTGCTAGATGGTTATCTTTTGGAACGCTTCCGCAGGGCGGGGCCGGTGTCCTCATACATCGACTCCAATTATGTCAAGCTAGGGCAAGACATTGTTGTTTCCGTTAAGTACCCACCTCCTCTATTTGAAATTTCAACTTTTATCTTTCAATTAACATTTATGATCTTCCTTTTCCGTTGTCATTTATGTTTATAATAAGTCTCCATGGTTACATCCGCATGGCGGCCCACCCGATCCGCATAGACCCGGATGGCGGGGCGCCACATCACATTTCACTATAAATGATGAATCTAGAATATCCAACTCTTCTCGCAAGCATAAACTGTCTACCGATCTTTAAATCAAAAAAAAAAATTCTTTTTCTTCTAAAAAAGGGACAAATTTAAACTATTATAACATATGATTCAACAAATTTAATATGCACTACCAAGACATATTAATACTTAATTATGATTTATTAAGTCTCAATTCAGGTTCAATAAATATTAATTAATTAAAAATAATAAAAAATTATTAAAGCATAGGGAGTGCATCTCTACTAAACAATGTTGAATGATTCAACACAATCGACAAACTTTACAAATGAATCATAGATTACTCACAATACGATTGAAGATTTCCATACATTCATAGCGCAATAATTTATATCAAAGAAAAATAGAATTAATTATGCATGCAACACACGTTACTTCTGTTAGTTATTATAAATGGCGCCGTAAAATCGATTGTTTTGCCATGAAGAAAAAGAAAAACTACTATGCCTTTATATTAACAAGTAAAAAATGCATAATTTATTTTTAAACTTTGTACTAATAATCTCAATTTGTTCTCCTGAAGTGCGTATGGTGATAATGAAAAATTATTGCAAATTATTTTATTTTGAATATCAGGATTGATTGTATAAAATTATTCTTGTTTCCCAATGAAAGAAAAATAAATATTGATCTAAAAACAAAAAAGTTAAAATAGAAGTGTTTTGATCTCTTGAATCTGATAATATATTTATTTTCGTTCCACAAAAGCACAATGTTTTGGAAAAATCCCATATATTGTTAAGAAGTTTTTGTGTTAATAATTTTAGTTGTAGTCAAATTTAATGGCTCAAGTGCGGGACACCAGTTACGTTAACTCATGCTCATGGTGGATAACAGAGCAGTTATGCAAATCTATATAGACTTAGATTTTATATTACATGTTATATATAAATTATATAAAATGAAACTAGGAACTCTATTTATGCTTCAAAGAATAAAATTTACAAAATCTGTGCAACATATTCAACATAATTTGTTGTCGTGAAGACATCAAAATAATCCAACTCGCGAGTTTACTATCGTCTTTGCTTGAAAACCTGAAACAAAAGATGCAACATCTACTTTAAACAATTACTTCAAATTACGTCGAAAAAGGTGATTTAATTAATTAATGAGTTAGCAATCAATTATTACACGATGATTTCAAAATATGTATATTATAAATGAGATGCTATTGAGTAATTGCATGTATATAAATTATTTTTTTAATATTAAAAATGTAATTCAATTAACTTAACTACTGAATCACAATTATTATCATTTTTATAATTTTATATATAATTATGTACTAATATTTGTATTTTTGTACTACAGCTAACGTCGAATGTTTGCCAAATAGTATGACGATTGACGAATACATGAATTTTGTTCAAACTGTGAAAATAGAGTGTGCAAAACAGAGTATGGTTGGAATGCATTCCGTATTCTAAAATGAAGCTTTACTCTATTTTAGTGTACGGTTGGAGATGCTCTGAGCTCGAACGTTTGCCAAATAGTACTGTATGACGAATACATGAATTTTGTGTTGATAATACGTCCTCATAATTACTATCGTCTATCAACATATGAATGTAAACATACATCTCCAAGTTTTGATCAATCTTAGTAACATGTGTATCCATTTTCTATAGTGGAAATTTCAAAAATGAAAATAGTCAACTTCAAATTGATTGTTGAATGGAAAAAATAAAAGGCTTTTAAAAAATGGTCGAATTGAAGTATATTTAAAAGGGAATAATTGGCCCAAGATTTTTGGGCAGACAAACATGATATTGGGCTAGATTTAATTGATCATTGATCTATTGACATGTTACAATGACGAGGAGAGGACCACAAATATTAGAATTTGTTTGAAGGAAAAAAAAAATCAAATCTTGTAATGGATTCCTTACACATAATAACCGTCAGACTAATAGAGCAACTCATAATTTGGCTAAGTAGTGTAATAATCTAAACATCGGAATATCCACGTTCACTTCTTGATATTCTACGCTCAAAATTTGGTTTGGTAAAAACTTTTTTGTTTTTTCTTCTAAAATAAGAGAAAAGAAAACCAATTTTTTTCGGATGTAGGGCCCCACAATTGTACAACCTTGAGTTCATAGAATGAGGACGCATTGTTGACAAAAGTTGATTATAGTGTCCGAACAAAAAAAATGTCGTAATCTCATATCTGTATGATGTCATGGTCCTACTCATATTCTCAAAATTTAAAGAAAAAAATATATTATTTTTAGTATTATTTTCAAATAGATTGATATGAAAGTGCTATTTTTAAGACCTTACGTTTTCTTCTAATTAGTCCTTACGGAGATTAATTAGTTGAGAAAAGGGAGGCCTGCATATATTAATCATGCAGAAAAAGAGTGTATGATGCTATGGGCAGCCAACTCATTTACAGTAATTAATTAACAGGTCGGTTTTGAAATAAGTAAATCATTAGACATGATAATTTTCTTTAACTAGGCATTAGGCAAGCCCCCTATATCTCATCTCATGCATATACTTTAAATTACATATTTTTAGTGTTCAATACAAAATAAATCCCCACCTCGAGTGCTTTTTATCAAATCTATTTCAACCTTTATAAAAAATCGAAAATATACAACCTTTAATTAAATAAATTATCCAATCTACGGTATATGATTTTTACCCAATTTATGATATTATGACACGTGGAAAACATAATTCCACATCAAATTTATAAATGGTGTCGTTTTCGATCGTCGAAGAGATTTTCCGATTATAAATTTGATAATTTATCCAAACGTTGAAATATTTTAGGTATTTTTTAAAGGTCGTCGGAAAGATTTGATAAAAATGCGAATTAGGTTAGAATAGAATCTGCCATAATATATATGGTTTTACATATGATCTCTTCTATATATATATATATATATATATATACTATTATGTTTTAAGGTAGTATTGTATTATTATTGTACACATATATATTAATATGCATTAATATTAAAAAAATGAGAAGAAACATAATTTTGCAATAATACGAAAAAAGAAAGACCATACCTAAAGTTTTTATCCTAAAAAGTGTCTCCAAAATTTCATTACATATTACTATAATTTAATAGAATATGAAGTAAATAAATTATGATGATGATTTTGGACGGAAATCCCAAATTGTAAATTGCACCGTCTCACTTTAAGTTTTTCTTTTTCTTTTTCTTATTAGGGTACTTTTTGGTTTAATTCGTCAATTTGAAGATCACAAAAGAAATTGCAGAATTGAAAGTGGATTTAGGCAATGACAATTATATTGATTTCGTCAACAATGTCATTGTTTTGCTAATAAATCATGA
Organism: Agastache rugosa; assembly: GCA_031470985.1. Classification (NCBI taxonomy): domain Eukaryota; kingdom Viridiplantae; phylum Streptophyta; class Magnoliopsida; order Lamiales; family Lamiaceae; genus Agastache; species Agastache rugosa. The sequence goes on from CM062602.1 coordinate 2,647,727, forward strand.
TTTTGACGTATCACTAACGAATCCAAAATTATGAGAAAAGTCATCAATAATTATAATAGATTGAGAATGTTAAGCCAACAAGAAAACGTATTAATTGTGCTGAAAATGAAGGAGGTGTATGCTATCATGTTCACAAACCCAATATGTAACACCCTAATTTACTAAATTAAAATGTTACTCTTTTAACTTCATAAATGCGGAATTAATTTAAAAATTTTGACAGATACTAAATTATTATTTCTAAGCCATTTACATCCTACAACTCTCTATACATGAACTACTTCACAAACCAAGCAAACATAAAATAAATTGCTCAAAAGTTTCACGGCAAAAACAAAAGAAGAGAAATAATAATAATAATAATAATAATAATAATAATAATAATAATAATAATAATAATAATAATAATAATAATAATAATAATAATAATAATAATAATAATAATAATAATAATAATAATAATAATTCCTCTTAATAATCGTAATGAGCTCTTTCTTGATTCACCCCGATGACATTTATCTGTCCAAATTAAATATTCTAAAAATCCTATATAAAAGTTTAGGCCCAAAAAAATTAAATTAAAACAAAATTCTCCTACCTAGGGCGCAACTATGGACTTCCTCAAGTCCGAACAAAATTATTTCGAGCTACTATAGAAGTCGAAATATTCATAAAATAGAGACATCAATAATAATAACTATATAAAATAAATTAAAGCTTATTAAAAAGTGGGGTGTTACAATCCTACCATCCTAAAAAAAATTCGTCCTCAAAATTAAATCATACTTAATGGTACTAGGGACGGGTAATTGGCTAAAATCTCGCATTTCCATAGTATACAACTCGGCTTCAAGTTCTTTCCCTTCCAAATCCAATTTAACATTCTGAGTCATCTTATCAGTTCTTAACGTCTCTTCCGAAGGGATAAATGAATGTGAAGCGCCAAATTCAAATAATAACAAAACTAGTATCCCAGAGACTGTTATCGTACCTGGCATGTTATCATTTCCTTCAACGGCTTCTTGTTGAGAGAAAGCAAAGAGCCGTACATTCCCTCCTGATCCCGATCCATTTCCTCCGGGTTTAGGTCCATTTCCTCTCCTTTTAGGACAGTTAGTAGCATAGTGCCCCGGTTCATGACAGTTGTAGCACACACTCGTATTCTTGAGGCATTTTCCATAATGATGCTTGTTGCATTGCTGACAAAGTTGTCTTTCGGTTGAAGCAGAATTTTCGTGACGAACGTCGGTTCTCTCTCTCTTGTTAGCAAAGTTCCCTTCTCCATTGTTGCGATTGTCGTCCCATTTCCTCTTCTCTTGGAAATTGCCATTTTTCGTAGACATCTTGTCAATTTCCAGAGCTGCCTCAACCTCATGTACACGTCTGACAGCAAGTCCGTAGATTGCATTCTCCTGCATGGCCAAAATTCTACGGATCTCGGGGAGGAGACCCCTCAAGAAAAAGTCGGTCTTGTCTGCCTCCATGGCCACCAATCGTGTGGCGAAGCGAGCGAGTTGGATGTACTTTTGCTCATACTCAGTCACACTCAAGCTTCCTTGTTTGAGCTCCAAGAATTCTTTCTGCTTCTGGTTGCGATAGGAGCGCGGCATGTACTTGTCCATCGCCATTTCCTTGAACCTTGCCCAAGTAAGTCCTTGGTGTTCTGCCTCAGTCAGTCCATTGCGGTGCGATTTCCACCACTGTCCGGCATCCTCGATTAGTTGAAACACTGCACAAGATACTTTGTGTGCATCATTGCACTCAATGTGCTCGAAGATTCTCTCGAGCTCCTCAAACCACTCCTCCAAAACTAAAGGGTCGGTTCTTTCATTGAACTTTGGTGGAGTGTAGTTGCAAAATTGCTCAATGGCTCGGCTCGTTGCTCTAGCCGGGTTCTGGTTTCCTTGATTGTTGTTGTTATTCTGAGCAATACCTTGAAGTGCAGCAATCAACGCCTGCACCACATCATTGTTGGTTGCCTTGTTGTTCTTTGGTGGCCTTCCTGCCATTTCCTATAACCAATATAGAGTATAAGAATAATAAAGTTGTCTTTTTACTTTGGTGTCAGACTTGCTGTAACAAATCTAGGAATGAAACTTTATTTGTTAATTAATTTATTTTAAGTACATCTTTTTGCTTTGATATAGAAAGTTGGCTGGCACGCAAGTCAATAAGGATAATGCTGTTGGATGCATAATTTTAATTTTAATCATGAGATTTAAGGATTTTGTAAAATAAAATAAAGTAGGGAAAGTCAAACAAAGGAAAACAAATCGGGCGAAAGGTTGTAAAGTATAATATGTATATACACTATAAAAAATAATGACGCTTTTATTTCATTCGTGAAAAAATAAACCATGGAAATAGGGAAATTTACTATTTATAATAAATAAGCTATATTCTATCTAAATCAAAATAAATAAAAATAAATAAAATTTAAAACTTTATGTTCCTAAATTTCTACTTGTTGTCGCTCTAGATATTCCTTCTTCCTTGCTCTTTTACTGCAGAGGTTCATCTTCCTCAATTTCATTTTCTTCTTCGGGCTCTACTCCAATTCCTCTTCTAGGATCTTGTCTCGGCTTCTTATTTCCGTGGCCCAAGTGTTTTTAATTGTTAACTAATACCATGCTAAAATGATGGTAATCAATTTTGGATCCCACGATTTCATTCCGAGCTTGATGATGGCTGGAATGCGTCGTGCGATAGATTTACAAGGAGCCAGGCATGCGACTTATCAGAATGAGAAATTGCGGACTCGTGACTTATTTTGTGTCCTAATATTTCGAATTGGAAGTGAAATGTTAATTCTATCCATGATATCTCTGAATCGTACTCACAGTTCCAATTGTGGGACTGGTATTATTCACATAATTTCTTAAATTTCTTGTACTCCTCCATGTCGATATCACTCTATCGTAACCTTCACATAATTACCTGTTGATGCTCTAGGCTTACTTCACTTTTGTTAGGTGTTCGACGTGTCCTAGCCATCTTATACATGCACATATAAATACTTTATTAAAACCAAAAAGGCAAAACACAAGCTAATGAAGAATATACACAAAAAAATTGTATCTAAAATTGATTTGGCATAACTTAATATCACAGATTCGAAGTAATCACTTTATCATGCAAATAATATGCTTTTATCACCATCTCAACATAATCTTTCATTCTCAAGTGTTCATATAATAATAAATGTAAAAGCATGAAATAAGTACCTCGAGTAGGAGTCAATGTGTATGAGCTTGGTGGAACACTTTACTGTCATAACTTTATACTTTTTAAATTACAATCCTACGGCATGTAGACTGCTCGATACCACTAAATGTAACACCCTAATTTACTAAATTAAAAATGTTACTCTTTTAACTACATAAATGCGGAATTAATTTGAAATTTTGGCAAGATACTAAATTATTATTTTCTAAGCCATTTACA